>QRFJ01000963.1:412223-437765 GCA_006176705.1 Cocos nucifera | reverse complement strand
TAGCCAACATACACCTCAGGATTCCGAATGGCTAGGAGGATTAAGTAATGGTGTAGTCAAACTATAACATCCTTAAGGTGAACTGCCGATGTACCCTCAGGTCAAAGAATCAGACACACTACTACAGCATCGAGTCAGTCATGTGACGAATGGTAGACTCCCTAATGACTACTCGAGGTGGTCCAGCTTTCAGTGCCTTCATTCTCTAACGAGTACTTACTCTCGCTTTGGTGTCTCCACATCTAGACTCAAGACTCATCTACTAAAGAGAAGCGATTGTACACCAACTTCCGGATCAGTCACCATTCCGTCGATGATCCTATGGTCGGGAGCATTTTATGAGTTAACAATTATTATTCATGTCTTAAATTTTCAACTCTTGAAAATATGAATTATCATTACCATTAACTCAAAGAATGTATCACAGACACTAAATACACATATGTGATAGAAAATAATCCATTTTATTGATATTAGTCAAAATTATAATTTTGCCCTTAGAAGTATATTACAAGTATCAGCCAATTCTGGCTTCTAGGGCACATATATCTAACAGGGCGCAGGATCTTATTTATAGACTATCTATGATCCAACTCTTCTTCTTCCCAACCAATCATAATTCTTTGTGAAATTAGATCTAAATCTGATTGGTGGAAATAAAGGTCCCTTGGATTCCTCCTTAGATGGCACCTAAGACCAGTCAAACTTGATTCTTAGGAGAACTCTAATCGAAATCCAAAAAGGAGATGGAGTCCCTGTCCAACAGAGACTCCTGGCCGTCTCCAACTTAAGCACACACCAAGGGTGGCATGCGCCCTCCTCCTTGCTAGGTTCTGATAGGGAGACAGGCCCCACCAGCTCTTCAATAGGCGCATGACACGTGGACAGAAGTCAAAGTATCAATGGTCAATATTTGACTAGTCAAAGGTCAATTTTTAACCAAAGTCAAATGACGAGAAATAGCAGGTGACCAAAAATGGCAGGTATTGTCTTACAAAATAAGACAACCTTTTTCTAATCTGAACAGGCTCTAGTCAGATTAGGTGAAGGCCTCTGAATGAGCACAAACTCCTTTGGCTTAGTCAGGACAACTATTTATGATAGTAAAAGAAGAACGTTAGGTTTAATTGAGTGCTAGCATGATTTTCTTGAACCTAATTGAATCTCATTCAGATCAATTGAACTAGATTAGTTCAATTGGTCATCACCAGATTCAAACCCTTGTTTGTGTGACCCAGTTAGGTTCAGTTCTGTATGATAATGGGATATGTCATGATCTCTATCATCGACATCATCGAAACTCCTTTCGATGGATCAGAACTCTTCTGATTCGAACAGTTAGAATGATCGATCATCTAAATCATTCTAATTGCTCCCAAAATCCACCAGTGACACCTAGCAGTATATGGTGGCAACCCATCAGAGCTGAATGCGAACCTCTTGGTGCAGCTATCTGTGTGATTAAGTTCTTCTATCTTGAGCTTTGATCAAATTAGGGTTTAGGTGAACTCGTCAATCCCTAGTCTCTGTCATATAATGTAATCATTCGATTCAAGTCCAATGTGAAAACATAAATCGAAACTCTTTCTATTTTTTCACTCTACTAGGGCCATGGGCTTCTGAACTTGATTTTCATGATCATCATAGGACTGCTCCTCTACCACCGAGGTAGATAGATTCCATCTTGATGCTATCCAGTTTCTACAATGAACATGCCATAACCAACATACACCTCAGAGTTCCATATGGCTAGGAGATCGAGTTATGGTGTAGTCAAACTGTAACACCCTCAAGATGAACTGCCGATGCACCTCAGATCAAAGAACTAGACACACCACTACAGCATTGAGTCAGTCATTGACGAGAAGGTAGACTTCCTAATGACTACTCGAGGTGGTTACGCTCAATGCCCTCATTCTCTAACGAGTATCTATACTCTCGCTACGGTGTCTCCACACCATAGACTCAAGACTCATCTACTAAAGAGAAGCGATTGTACACCAACCTTCCGGATCAATCATCATCCTCATGATGATCCTATGGTTGGGAGCATTTTATGAGTTAATAATGATTATTCATGTCTTAAATTTTCAACTCTTGAAAATATGAATTATCATTACCATTAATTCAAAGAATGTATCACAGACACTAAATACACATATGTGATATAAAATAACCCATTTTATTGATTTTAGTCAAAATTATAATTTTGCCCCTAGAAGTGTATTACAAGTGTCAGCCAATTCTGACTTCTAGGGCACATATATCTAATAAATGCTACTCCATGGCTCATCAGACATCATTTTTTGTCGAGCTTTTTTAGCCACTTTGAAGGAAGCAATCAAAAATTGGTACTCAACACTTAAGTCGGATATCATCTTCTCCTTCGATCAGATGAGCTGCCAGTTCGTGGCTCGCTTCGTTAGCAGTTGATGCTTCCATCGAGGTTCGAACTCTCTCATTAACATTAAGTAGAAGAAAGGAGAGTCTATCCGAGCCTATGTCATCTAGTTCAATGCTGCTATGCTGAAGGTCTGTAATTTGGATTAGTCTGCTACTATGGTCGCATTGAAGGATGGTCTTCAGAAGAACAATCTGTTGTTCTTCCAAGAGAAGAAGTTGTTAGATATATGTACCCTAGAAGCCAGAATTGGCTGACACTTATTGTACACTTCTAAGAATAAAATTATAATTTTAACTATAAATAATAAAATAGATTATTTTCTATCATAAATATGTATTTAGTGTCTATGATACATCCCTTGAGTCAATGGTAATGACAATTCATATTTTCAAGAGATGAAAATTTAAGACATGAATTTTCGTTATTAACTCATAAAATGCTTCTGACCATAGAATCATCTTGAGGATGGTAATTGATCCAGAAGATTGGTGTATAATCACTTCTTTATACTAGATGAGTCTTGAGTCTATGGTGTAGAGACACCAGAGCGAGAGTACAGATGTTCGTTAGAGAACGAGGGCACTAAGCATGACCACCTCGAGCAGTTATAAGGAAGTCTACCTTCTCGTCGATGATCAACTCAAAGCTGTAGTAGTGTATCTGGTTCTTTGACCTGAGGTGCATCGGTAGTTCACCTTGAGGATATTATAGTTTGACTACACCATGACTTAATCTCCTAGTCATTCAAAATTTTGAGGTGTATGTTGGCTATAGCATGTTCATTGTAGAAATTGGATTGCACTAAGAGAGAATCTATCTACCTCGGTAGATGAGGAGCAATCCTATGATGATCATGAGAATCAAGTCCATAAGCCCATGGCCATGATAGAATGAAATAATAGAAAGAGTTTCTATTAAGGTTTTCACATTGGACTTGAATCAAATGATTAAATCATATGACAGAAATTAGGATTTGACGAGTTCACCTTAACCCTAATCTGATCGGAGCTCATGATAGAAGAACTTAATCACACAAGTAGCTACATCGAGAGGTTTATTTTAATTTTGATGGATTGCTACCATATACTACTAGGTATCACTGATGGATTTTGGGAGCAATTAGAATGATTTGGATGATCGATCATTTTAGTTGTTTGAATCAGAAAAGTTTTGATCTATCGAAAGGTATTTCAATGATGTGGATAATAGAGATCGCAACATATCCCATTACTATGTAGAATTGAACTTAACTGGATCACACAAATAAGAATTTGGATCTGGATATCATCAATTGGACTAATCCAGTTTAATTAATTTAAATTAGATTCAATTAGATTCAAAAAAATCATGCTAGCACATGATTGAGCCTAACGTTCTCCTTCTACAATCATTAAAAGTTATCTCAATTGAGCCAAATATATTTATGCTCACTTAGGTACTTTTACTTGATCTGACTGAAGCTTGTCCAGGTCAAAAAAGAATTATCTTAATTTATGAGATAAATTGAAGACAACACCTATCATTTTTCATCACTTATCAATTTTTATCTTTTGACTTTGGTCAAACGTTGATCTTTGACATTTAGACATCTGCCCATGTGTCATGCACCCATAGGAGAGTAGATAGGGGCTTGTTCTCTTGCTAGAAAATGGAAAGGAGGGGGCGCATGCCTTCCTAGGGTGTTGGAGAGGGACTCTCATCTAATTAGATCAGACGATGTCATCCCACCAATCAGATTTAGATCTGATTGTACAAAGTGACATGATTGACCGAGATGATGTGGCACTGCATGGCGCAGTAGGATCTATAAAAACCCTATCTACGCCTAGCTTTTAAGAAGCTCTCCAATAGCCCATGCCATAAGGCTGCCCCTCTTCCTCTTCCATGCCATCTTCAGATTTCCTCTCTCCTCTCCACGCCCAAGGGGATTTGGGTTCTAGTTTGGTGCAATCCAGGCAAGAGAAAGGTGACGAGAAAGGAAGAAGCCAGCACTGCTACAAGAGACGATACCCGATCTTCAAAAGAAGTTTTGAAGATCCTTCAAATCAGATTCAGATTTAATATTTGAAAAAATAATAAAAATGAAGAAGATCTCCAAATTTAACCCGAATGGATACTGATAGAGACCAGGTACTTGCATGGCTAGATCCAGAACCTCAGACAATCAGTAGGATCATCATAGGATAATCTGATTATCCAATAATAAGATATAAATTAAATTTAATTTAATTTATTTTTATTTTATTTTATTAGATCTATAAAATTAAATTTAAAATATCTTAGATCTGATTTAGATTTAAAAGAAAATTTTTTAAAATATTTCTCTTGATCCAATCTAGATCTGAACGAACCTAATCCAGAAAACTAGGTTTTTTCTTCAATCGATATCAGAGCTAGGTTCTCATAAATTATTTAGATCTAATTTAAATTTATTTTTAATCTAATAATTAGATGATTTCAAATATCATATGAGATGTGATTATATCTAAAATTAAAAAAATTAAAATTAAATAATTTAGATCTAAGTTCTACCAGATGCATGACTAGTTGTAGAATAGAATTATTCTATGTATAGTCTTACATGATCATAATTTAATTTAATTAAATTATAATTTTAGATTAATTTATTTATTATTTTTTAATATTATAATTATTATAATAAGATCTAAAAAATAAAAAATAAAATTATTTAATTTTTGATTCATATAAGATATGATAAATGCATGTTTAGACTAGTAGAATAGTTCTACATAATTATCTAGAATAGAATTTATTTTGATGAGATCAATTTAAATTTGATTTTTTAGATGAATTATGAGATAATTTAGATCTGAAAATATGCATGATATGATACATGAGATGTATACAAAACATGTTTATAGTTAAATTAATTTTTATATATGAGATATATGATGTAGATCTAACTAGTTTTGTAGTTTTTTTTTATATTTCTGATTAAGGCATTCTTCTTAGCCATCCGGTCATAAGAACAAAGTAAGATTTAAATATCCTCTCCTCTCATTCGATGGGATTTTCTTATCATATGTAGGGGAGCTGCGCGTTTGTCTTTAATCAAAAATTAAGAACTTATTTGCTATAAAACTTTAGATCTCAAAATCCTAAAATTTTATTTACATATTTTATTTATGAACCCTAAACTTAATTAAGAATTAAAATTATGAAATATGTTAGATCTAAAATTAAGAATTTAAGATCTAAGACATTCATAAAATTAGATTCGGACTTGGATAGCTCAATTAAGTCTAAGCAGTTGATTAAATCAAATCAAGAGTTGGTTAGTTGGGATCAAGAGTGCTTAAATTAACCAGCCTAATAGGATTAAGTCTGCATCAAGATCGAGTCACGTGAGTGATCGATCAAGCTAAGACCTAATTAGGCTAAATGGTTAAAGTCTGGAATGGAGGTGAATCGGATTGGTTTTGGCTCAATAATTTGGTGTCTAAAGTAAGTTTGGCAGATATGATTGATTAATTTTTAATTGGAAGCTACTTGACTTGAATGTATTCTGATCGAGTTAATGGTATATCCCTTCCATCGATCTCACTTACCTAGCCATATTTGTTGGCTCAGTCCTAATCTTAGGTGGCCAATAATTCGAGCTAACCCATGCCACTAGGTTAGTCATAATGATTATGACTATGTCAAATCTAGTTTAATGAGATCTAAATCAAATCTCTCTAAGAAAAGATTAAGTCTAAGGTCTTCCACCATTATAGATGTGTGGATTCTTTTCGGGATTGATTGTTCTCGACTGGTTACAGTGGTTCAATTGCACCGAAAAGATGCAACCATGTCTATTAGGCATTGGATGCTATGGGCTGAAGCATGATTGGACTCAATATTTTGGATACAGTGAGAGACTCAATTAGGAATTCAATCTATGCAAATAGTGGGTCTGACTCAACTAAGGAGTGGATCAATATTTTGGACACAGTAAGATTCATGAATTAGAGATTAAGTTTGGATGCACCATGATTAGAGAATCATTTAATAAGAGTTGTTCACTCATTGGCTAACCCATCACCAACAACTATTAGATGAGGTGATGAGTTAGTTGGTGGGATCGCACTATCCACTAAAAATCATTAATCATGGAGATTTTTGCATCTCTACAGAGAAAGTGTAGGGATCCAAGAAAATAGTGAGAGCTAATTTATTTAAAAATAAAATTCTTAAATAAATTGGTCAAGTCATAAATTACAGTATCTAACTAGAATCTTTGACTCTCTACAGGAAAAATGTCTGCGTCCAATCCCACTAGGCACGTATCCTGGACACACATAGACTGACGGATCCCAATTATAAGAGATTGGCTTCAGGAACTTTAAAATTATTTTGGGTTCTGAGAAGTTAACTCATGTATTTGGATCCAGGACCCTCCCATCCTTACCAGCCCGTCCATCTGCTTGAACAGAGAGCATCTCTTGGAAAAATGGATAGACGAAGATAATAAGGCCAGATACTTACATGTTGGGCTCGATGTCTGATGAGCTCCAGCGCCAACATGAAGATATCAAGGACTGCTCTCGCCAAATGTTGGCTCACCTGCAAGGAGATGTTTGGTGAACAGAGTCGCACAGCCAAATATCAAGTCACTAAACAACTTTTTAAGGCTAAGATGTGTGATGGGCAGTCAGTCCAAGATCACTGTCTGATGAATGATCAAGGACTTGGAAGAGCTTGAGAAGCTCGGTGTGAAGTTAGACTTGGATCTGCAGAATGATATTATTCTGCAATCCTTGACTGATGCATATGGGCAATTCATCATGAACTTATCCACATGCATAAACTTCAAAATTCCCTTGGCCGAGCTTAATGAATATGCTGGTTACCGCTGAGCTTTCTATGAAAGGTTCTAAAGGCTCAGTTCTTGCTATGGAATGGACTTCTTCCAAAAAAAGTCTTTTGGAAAGAAGAAGTCTGTGAAAAAATAGAAGATGGAAGGAGGAAAGAAGTCTGTGAAAAAGCAAAAGGTGCTGAAAAGAAGAAGACCGCTGATCAAAGAAAAGTATTTTTATTGCAACAGCGACGGCCACTTGGAAGCAGAACTACCCTACTTACCTGGCCACCCTGAAGAATAAGAAGAAGGCAGGTCCTTCTGGAGGTATGCTCGTTATTGAGTCTAACCTTACGATTTCTTCTGCATCCAGTTGGGTGCTTGACTCTGGTTCTAGTGCTCATCTGTGCACTTCCATGCAGGGTCTTGAGGATAGCAGGAGGCTGAGGGATGGAGACATGATCCTACACATCGGTAATGGAGCAAGAGTTGCTGCAGTAGCCATGGGAACATACCCTCTTCGATTACCATCTGGTTTAGACTTAGTTTTAAAAGACTGTTATTATGTGCCTGCAGCTAGCAGGAATTTGATTTCTGTTTCATGCTTAGCACTAAGAAGGCTTATGTGATCACCTTTTCTTTAAGGACCATTGTAACATTCTTTATGAAAGAAATAAAATTGCAAATGGTTTTCTTATTAATGGTCTTTATCAGTTACATATTGATGTATCCTATTTTTAACTATCGAGCAAAACGTGAATGCCATGAAAAATGACCTAGGGATAGTCCAAACGATAGGTATCTATGGCACCTAAGATTAGGTCATATAGCAGAAGATAGGATTAACAAATTGGAGAAAAAAAATGGGCTATTGAGTCCATTGACTTTGAGTCATATCCAATTTGTGAATCTTGTCTTCATGGCAAAATGACTAAACTTCCCTTTTGTAGGACATGGGGAAAGGGCCACAGATCTTCCTTGCCCTAGTACATACTGATGTGTGCAGCCCATTTGATGTACCGACTAGAGGCAACTTTTGTCTACTTCATAATCCTTTACCGATGATTTATCTAGGTATGGGTATGTGTATCTTATGAGACACAAGTCTGAAGCTTTTTGAAAAGTTCAAGAAATTCAGACATGAAGTAGAAAAGCAAACTGAAAAATTTATTAAGATTCTTCGATCAGATCGAGGAGGTGAATACCTTAGTCGAAAATTCCTAGACTATCTCAAAAAAAATGGCATAGTCTCTCAATGGACTCCACCTGAAATACCTCAACTCAATAGGAATTTTAGAATGAAGGAAATCGGATCCTATTAGATATGGTTCGATTCCATGATGAGCTTCACAGACCTTCCCTGATTTTCTTTGGGGACATCAGTTTGTTAACTTCAATATACTTACTGAATAGGGTTCCTTCTAAAATCGTTCCTACCACACCGTATGAGATATGGCATGGTAAGAAACCAAGTCTGAGTCATCTCAGAAATTTGGGGTTGTCCGGCTCATGTCAAAAGACAACAAGCGGATAAGTTAGACTTTAGGTCCTTTAGAGCTCGATTCATAGGATATCCTAAAGAGTCATTAGGATATTATTTCTACATTCCAGAAGATCACAATGTGATTGTGAGTCGATATGCCATATTTCTTGAAAAATAGTTTATTCAAGATAGGGGCATTGGAAAGCAGATCAAGCTTGATGAGAAAGTCTCACAAGAGTAACGAGCTAAGGACCAAATGGAACCAAATCAGGTTGAGCCAATACAATCACTACCTCCTCCACCTCGTAGATCGAAAAGAATTTTTCATCCCCCTGAGAGGTACTTAGGTACTATTTCAGAGAAAATAGAAAAAATATTCCTCGTAGGTAATGGGGTTCATGGTGATGATCCCAAAATCTATAACGAGGCGATATTGGATATCGACTCCGAAAAAATGGTTAGAGGCAATGAAGTCAGAAATTGACTCGATGCACTCAAACCAAGTCTGAACCTTGGTAGATCCACCAGAAGGTATAGTACCTATTGGGTGTAAATGAATCTACAAGAGAAAGATTGGTGCAGATGGGAATGTGGAGACATTCAAAGCTAGATTAGTGGCATAAAAGGTTATAGTCAATGTGAAGGCATTGACTATCAGGATACCTTTTCGCTAGTAACTATGCTAAAATCCATCCGCACATTGCTTGCTATTGCAGCCTATTTCGATTATGAAATATGGCAAATGGACATGAAAACAGCATTCTTAAATGGATATCTTGAGGAAGATATCTATATGGAACAGCCGCTAGGTTTCACATCCAGTGATACTGATCACAAGGTATTGCAAGCTGCAAAGGTCCATATATGGACTTAAGCAAGCATCTCGGAGCTGGAATACTTATTTTAATGATACGATCAAATTATTTGATTTCATCAAGAATGAGGAGGAACCATGTGTCTTCAAAAAAATCAGTGGGAGCATTGTTGTCTTTCTCGTATTATACGTGGATGATATCCTCCTTATTAGAAATGATATTTCCCATGTTGACCATAGTTAAAATGTGGTTATCCAAAGAATTCTTCCATGAAAGACCTAGGAGAAGCATCCTTTATTCTAGGAATTAAGGTCTATAGAGATAGACCGAATAGGATGCTAGGACTTTCACAGAAGATGTACATAGAGGAAAGTGCTAAAGAGGTTTAGCATAGAGAGATTTGGTTAATACCCTTCAGACATGGCATTCATCTTTCCAAGAAGATGTGCCCTAGCACACCTGAGGAAATAGAATGCATGAGCAAGATCCCTTATGCTTCAGCAATAGGGAGCCTCATGTATGCCATGTTATGTACACGACCTGATATAGCCCATGCTGTGAGTGTCACGAGCAGATATCAGTCGAATCCAGGTGAAGAACACTGGACTTCTATGAAATGTATCCTTAAGTACTTGAGAAGAACTAAGGATATGTTGTTGGTTTTTGGTAATGGAGAACTCCAAGTCCAGGGGTATACAGACTTAGATTTTATGTCCGATTTAGATGATCGAAAGTCGACATCTGGGAGTCTATTTGTGTGTAATGATGGAGCTGTCAATTGGAAGAGTTTCGAGCAGACAATGATAGCAGATTCTACCATGGAAGTAGAATACATCGCTGCGTCAGAAGTTGCAAAGGAGGCATTCTGGTATAAGAAGTTTGCCGTAGAAATTGGAGTAATGCCATCAGATGCCATTCTTCTATACTGTAACAACAATGGTGCCATAGCCCTTACTAAGGAGTTGAGGTCTTACCAAAAATTCAAGCACATTGAGCAGCGATACCACCTCATCCATGATTACCTCAAGAAGGGTTACATCAGGATCAAGAGAGTCGACTCTGCAGATAATATGGTGAATCCACTCACAAAGTCGTTGGGCCAGCAGAAGATCGAAGCCCACCTTGATAAGATCGAACTTAAATTTGTAGCCAATTGGCTTTAGGTCAAGTGGGAGTTTATTAGATATATGTGCCCTAGAAGTCAGAATTGGCTGACACTTGTTGTATACTTCTAAGGACAAAATTATAATTTTGACTATAAATAATAAAATGGATTATTTTCTATCACAAATATGTATTTAGTGTCTATGATACATCCCTTGAGTTAATGGTAATGATAATTCATATTTTTAAGAGTTGAAAATTTAAGACATGAATTTTCGTTATTAACTCATGAAATGCTCCTGACCATAGGATCATCATGAGGATGGAGATTGATCCGAAAGGTTGGTGTACAATTGCTTCTTTATAGTAGATGAGTCTTGAGTCTATGGTGTAGAGACAACGAAGTGAGAGTACAGATACTCGTTAGAGAATGAGGGCACTGAGGGTGACCACCTCGAGCAGTCATAAGGAAGTCTACCTTCTCGTCGATGACTAGCTCGAAGCTGGAGTAGTGTGTCCAGTTCTTTGACCTAAGGTGCATCGATAGTTCATCTTAAGGGTATTATAGTTTAACTACACCATGACTCGGTCTCCTAGCCATTTGAAACTTTGAGGTATATGTTGGCTATAGCATATTCATTATAAGAATTGGATTACACCAAGAGAGAATCTATCTACCTCGGTAAATGAGGAGCAGCCCAATGATAATCATAAGAATCAATTCCATAAATCCATGGCCATGGAAGAATGAAATAATAGAAAAAATTTTTATTAAGATTTTCACATCGGACTTGAATCAAATGATTAAATCATATGATAGAAATTAGAATTTGACGAGTTCACCTTAACCCTAATCTGATCTGTGCTCAAGATAGAAGAACTTAATCACACAGGTAGCTGCATTGAGAGGTTCATTTTTAGTTTTGATGGGTTGCCACCATATATTGCTAGGTGTCACTGATGGATTTTGGGTGCAATTAGAATAATTTGGATGATTGATCATTCTAGTTTTCTGAATCAGAAAAGTTCTGATCCATCGAAAAGTGTTTCGATGATGTGGATGATAGAGATCGTGACATATCCCATTACCATATAGAATTGAACCTAACTAGATCACACAAACAAGAGTTTGGATCTGAATATCATCAATTGGACTAACCCAATTCAATTGATTTCAATTAGATTCAATTAGGTTCAAGAAAATCATGCTAGCACATGATTGAGCCTAACGTTCTTCTTTTATAATCATTAAAAGTCATCTCGACTGAGCCAAATGTGTTTGTGCTCACTCAGATACTTTTACTTAATCTGACTGGAGCTTGTCCAGATCAGAAAAGAATTATCTTAATTTATGAGATAAATTAGAGACAACACCTGCCATTTTCCATCACCTGCCAATTATTGTCTTTTGACTTTGGTCAAACATTGACCTTTGACACTTAGACATCTGCCCATGTGTCATGCACCCATAGGAGAGCAGATAGGAGTTTGTCCCCTTGCTAGAAAATGGTAAGAAGGGGGTGCACTCCTAGGGAGGCGTGTGCCTAAGGATAGTGATGCCTGGAGTCCCATACAGATGGGACTCCAGATTGCTTCTTGGAATCAAACTAGGTGGTGCCAAGGGACTCTACTTTGACCAGTCTTGATGCCACCTAAGGGTGTTGGAGAGGGGCTCTCATCTGATTGAATCAGGTGATGTCATCTCACTAATCAGATTTAGATCTAATTACATGAAGCGACGTGATTGGCTGGGTAAATGTGGCACTACATGGCGCAGTAGGGTCTATAAAAACCCTATCTACGCCTAGCTTTTAAGAAGCTCTCCAATAGCCCATGCCACAAGGCTGCCCCTCTCTCTCCTCCATGCCATCTTTAGATCTCCTCTCTCCTCTCCATGCCTAAGGAGATTTGGGCTCCAGTTTGATGCAATCCAGGCAAGAGAAAGGTGATGAGAAAGAAAAAAGGTAGCACTGTTGCAAGAGATGATACCCGATCTTCAAAAGATGTTTTGAAGGTCCTCAAAATTAGATCCAGATTTGATATTTAGAGAAGTGATAAAAAATAAGAAGATCTCCAGATTCAACATGAGTGAATATCGGTAGAGGCTAGGTACTTGCATGGCTAGATCCAGAACCTCAGGCAATTAGCAGGATCATCACAGGATAATCTGATTACCCAATAATAAGGTATAAATTAAATCTGATTTAATTTATTTTTATTTTATTTTATTAGATCTATAAAATTAGATCTGAAATGTCTTAAATCTGATTTGGATTCAAAAAAAATTTTTTTGAAATATCTCTCTAGATCCAATCTAGATCTGAATAAATCTGATCCAAAAAACTAGGTTTTTCCTTCAGAAGTACCCTAGGGACTTTACTGATATGCTGGCTCGGGCTGAAGGTTACACCCGAGCAGAAGAGACCTTTAAGGCGAAGGATGGTGAAGCCATCAGAGAGCAGTGAGCGGGCGAGTCAAGTATGCTAGAAGCTAGAGAAAGGCCGAGCGAAGCTCGACCGCACTCCAAAACTTCCTCAGAGTGCAAGCTAGTCCAAACACCTCTTCGAGCTCAAAAATAAAGAAGCCTTGATAAAAGGGCACGATAGGACTCTCCCCTCAGAAGGGTCCACAACTATGCTCTCCTCAATGCTCTGAAAATTCAAGTGCTGATGAAAATTAAGGAGCAACTATCGAGGTTGGAGAGGATGCGTACTCATCCTGGCAAGTGCAATCCCAACAAATCCTTTCTCTACCATCGTGACCACGGTCACGATACTGAGGAATGCATTGAGCTCCAAAACGAGATCGAGGAGCTTATCAGGCAAGTCTGACTTGGCCAATTTCTACGGCATCAATTTGAGGGAAGAGAGGATCGACCAAGGACACTGCCACAATCAGAACCATCAAAGAGGAAGGAACAATAAGAAGATCAGCCATCTCTCGGTATCATCAACACCATCTCTAGAGGACTTCGATAAGAGGAGGTCGGTGGATCTGGGGGACTGCAAAGAGATGGAAAACTGAGGAGACCCTAACTTTCACTGAAGCAGATGCCTAGAGAGTTTAGTTCTTGCATAACGATGCGATTATAATTGCTTTAAATATTACAGACTATGATGTACGCCACATCCTTATTGATAATGAAAGTTCGATCGATGTCTTATTTTATGATGCTTTCTCCAAAATATCTATACCTCATAGTCAGCTTGGACCAATGAACTTTCCATTGGTAGGCTTCACTGGTAATGCAGTACCAGTTGAAGATGTAATAACTTTGATTGTGGTTGTAGGACAATATCCAAAATAGTCCAAGGCATAGATGAATTTTTTGGTAGTAAAAGCTCCATCGGCTTATAATGCAATTCTTAGCCGACCTAGTCTAAATGCACTTCGGACAGTAGTGTCAATATACTACTTGAAAATGAAGTTTCCAACAAGCTATGGGATCAGAGAAGTTAGAGAAGATCAAGTCCGATGAGGCATTGCTATTTAATTGCCTTATAGAGGAGTGAGCAGCTAGGTTCTTGTCCGGTTGATGGGTTGGATGTCCGCGATGATCTAATAGAAGAGTAGAGAGAGCCTATGGAAGACATTATTTTCATCCCACTAAATGACGAGAATATGAAGCACATAGTATAGATCGGCTCCAACCTAGCAGAAGAGATATGAGATTAGCTTATCGAATTTCTATAGAAGAACATAGATGTTTTTGCTTCGATCCCCGATGATATGCCCGAGATAAATACGGAGGTCATGGAACATTGCCTGGCTGTTGATCCTAAACATCAGCCAGTGAAAGAGAATATGCATAGCCATGCTCCAGAGAGGCAGAAAGTAATTACAGAAGAAGTTGACAAGCTCCTCAAGACTGAATTTATCCAAGAAATCAACTATCCAAATTGGGTCTCTAATGTCATGCTCATCGAAAAGATGAACGGTAAGTGGAGAATGTGCATAGACTTCAAAAAGTTGAACAAAACCTATCCAAAAGATAGCTACCCCTACCTAGGATTGATCAACTGGTGGATGCGACTCTGGGCTACGAGCTCCTCACTTTTATTGATTTCTTTTTTGGCTGTAACCAAATCTGAATGGCATCAGAGGATGAGGAGAAAACTGCTTTTATTACTAACCATGGTCTTTACTATTATCGATTTATGCCTTTTGGACTCAAAAATGTAGGAGCAACATACCAGCGCCTGATCAATAGAATCTTCAAGAAGCAGATCAGCCGCAATATGGAGGTATATGTAGACAACATGCTTATCAAGAGTCGAACTTCGATAAATTATATTGTCGACCTTGAAGAGACCTTCAGCACCCTTAGAAGGTACAAGATAAAGCTAAACCTAAATAAGTGCACCTTCGGTGTGACTTTGAAAATTTTTTTGAGATTCATGGTGTTGAGATACAGAATTGAAGTAAATCCAGAGAAGATTCGGGCCATTCAAGAGATGACTACTTTAAAATCAATCAAAAAATTCAGCACTTGACTGAAAAGGTGGTAGCCCTGAACCACTTCATCTCGAGGTCGGTCGAGTGATGCATGCCCTACTTTCAGATCCTAAAATAGTCAAAAAACTTTTGTTGGACCACTAAATATCAATAAGCCTTTAAAGAGCTCAAGGACTACCTCTATTCATCTTTCCTATTAGCAAAGTCCAAATTCGGAGAGAAATTATTTTGTACCTGACGGTCTCCCCAGTGACCCTTGCGACAGTCCTAGTCAAAGAAGAGGTGAAAGTATAGTAACCGATCTACTATATAAGTCGAGTCTTGAGGGACGCCGAGATCAGATATACTAAGTTAAAAAAACTAATTTATGACCTACTAATTACAGTCTAGAGACTTCGACCTTACTTCCAAGGGCACACGATAACCCTCCTCACTGATCAATTAATCAAAATAGTTTTTCATCGAACGGATACCTCCAAAAGAATAACGAAATGGGCAATTAAGCTTACCAAGTTTGACATAACTACCAACCTCGGCCATCAATCAAAGTCTAAATTTTGGCAGATCAGGTATACTAAGTTAAAAAAACTAATTTATGCCCTACTGATTGCAGCCCGGAGACATCGACTTTACTTCCAAGGGCACACCATAACTCTCCTCACTGATCAATTAATCAAAATAGTTTTTCATTGAATGGATACCTCTAGAAGAATAATGAAATAGGCAATTAAAATCACCGAGTTCGACATCAACTACCAACCTCGGCCATCGATCAAAGTCCAAATTTTGGCAGATTTTATAGTTGAGTGCACCATTCTAGATGAAGCCGAGCCTAAATAGATTGAAGTCAATATTTCTTGGTTACAACCAAGTTCCTCTAAGGAAAAAGCCAACCTCCCCAAAGATTTCTGGGCTCTATATGTAGATGGCTCATCCAATGCTTCTGGTGCGGGCGTAGGGCTGATATTGGTTAACCCAAAAGGAGTCGTTGCTGAATATGCATTACGCTTCAAATTTTCTATCATAAATAATGGGGCTAAATATGAAGCTTTGATTGCAGGATTATGGATCACCAAAAAATTAAAAGTAGATCAACTCCAAGTCTACAATGATTCCCAATTGATGGTCGGACAAGTTAGTGGTGATTATGAGGCTTGAGAAGAAAGCATGATAAAATATCTCAAGAAAGTGAAGAGTTTGATTTCGGCCTTCAATAATTTTGACATCAGGCAGATCCCAAGAGCGAAAAATTTTAGAGCCGACCTTCTCTCAAAGCTGGCAATATTAGCCCAGACTGAGCTACCCAAGGAAATCTTCTTTGAAGTCTTGAAACATCCGAGTCTGAAAGAACAACAGTCTGTAATGCAGATCAACCATGAGCCATGTTGGATTGACCCATTGGTTGTTTATCTTAAGGATGGATCTCTTCCTCATGATCCGAAGGAAGCTCAGAAACTTAGAATTCAAGTATTTCGGTATATTTTAATATGAAGACAAGCTGTATAAAAGATCATATTCCTTATCGCTCTTGAGATGTCTTAGACCTTCAGAAGCCAACTTTGTATTATGGGAAGTGCATGAAGAAATCTGCAGAAGTCATATGGGGGTCAGATCCTTATCACATAGACTACTTCGGCAGAATTACTATTGATCGATCTTGTTATTAGATATGTCTGCCCTAGAAGCCAAATTGACTGACACTTGTAATACACTTCTAAGGGCAAAATTATAATTTTAACTATAAATAATAAAATAAATTATTTTCTATCATAATGTGTATTTGAAAGTGTCTGTGATACATTCCTTGAGTTAATGATAATGATAGTTCATATTTTTAAGAGTTAAAAATTTAAGATATGAATTTTTATTATTAACTCATAAAATACTTTCGACCATATAATCATCATGAGGATGGTGATTAATCCGAAAGATTGGTGTACGATTGCTTCTTTTAGATAGATGAGTCTTGAATCTATGGTGTAGAGTTATTAGAGTGAGAGTACAGATACTCGTTAGAAAATGAGGGCACTAAGCATGACCAGGTCGAGCAGTCATGAGAAAGTCTATCTTCTCGTCGATGACTGGCTCAAAGCTACAGTAGTGTGTCTGAATTTTTGACCTGAGGTGCATCAACAGTTTACTTTGAGGGTGCTATAGTTTGACTACACCATAACTCAGTCTCCTAGCCATTCAAAATCCTGAGGTGTATGTTGGCTATAGCATGTTCATTATAGGAATTGGATTGCACTAATAGGGGATCTATCCATCTCGATAGATGAGGAGCAGCCCTATGATGATCTTGAGAATCAAGTCCATAAGCCCATGGCCATGGCAGAGTGAAATAATAAAAAAAGTTTTTATTAGAGTTTTCACATTGAACTTGAATTGAATGATTAATTCATATGACGAAAATTAGGGTTTGACGAGAACATCTTAACCCTAATCCGATCGGAGCTCAAGATAGAGAAATTTAATCACACAGGTAACTGCACTGAGAGATTTGCTTTTAGTTCTGATGGGTTGCCACCATATGCTGCTAGGTATCACTGATGGATTTTGAGAGCAATTAGAATGATTTGGATGATCGATCATACTAGTTGTCTGAATCAAAAAAGTTCTGATCCATCATAAGATATTTCGATTATGTCGATGATAAAGATCATAACATATCCCATTACCATATGGAATTGAACCTAACTAGATCACACAAATAAGGGTTTGAATATGGATATCATCAATTAAATTAACCTAGTTTAATTGATTTGAATAAGATTCAATTATGTTCAAGAAAATCATGCTAGCACATGATTGAGCCTAATGTTCTCCTTCTACAATCATTAAAGCTTATCTCGACTGAGCCAAATATATTTGGACTCACTCAACAACCTTGGTCTGACTAGAGCTTGTCCAGATCAGAAAAGGATTGTCTTAATTTATGAGATAAATTTGAGACAACACCTATCATTTTTCATCACCTACTAAATCTTGTCTTCAGACATTGATCAAATATTGACCCTGGACACTTAGACATCTGCCCATGTGTCATGCATCCATAGATTGTACCTGAGGACTTGTCCTCCTGCTAAAAAGTAGATAGAAAGGGGGCACACACCTTGAAAGGCATGCACCCCATGAGGATAAAAGATGGATTCCCATATAGATGGGACTCTAGGTTGCTTCAGGGGATTAAACTGTGTGGTGTCAAGAAGTCTTGTTTGACCTAGTCTTGGTGCCACCTAAGGAGAGTTTTGAGGATCTCTCATTTGATTGGATCAGATGATGTCATCCCATCAATCAGATTTAGATCTGATTGCATAAAGGGTCAAGATTGGTCAGGATGATGTGGCACTACATGGTGCAGTAGTGTCTATGTAAATCCTGTCTGCGCCTAGAATTTAATTCTTCTGCCTTTAGCCCATGCCACATAGCCCCTTTCCCTCCTTCTCCATACCACCCTTTGGTCCTCTCTCTCCTCTCCATGCCCAAGGGCTTTTGGGCTTGAACAAGGTGCAATCCAAACAATGAAAGATGCCAGGAAAGAAAGAAGGCAGCACTATTGCAAGAGACAACGGCTGCTCTTCAAAAGTAGTTTTGAAGATCTTCAAGATCAGATCTAAATTTAATTTTTGAAGGATTGATTAAGAAAGAGAAGATATTCAAATTCTATTTGAGTGGATACTAGTAGAGGTCAGGCACTTACATGGCTACATCCAGAATCTTAGGCAAACATCGGGATCATCACAGGATAATTAGATTACCCAAAATAAAGGTATAATTAAATTAGATTTAATTTTTATTTTTATTTTTATTATCAAATCAATAAGATTAGATTTGAGGAGTCTTAGATCTATTTAAAATCTTAAAAAAAAAAATTTAAATATTTTTTCTGATCCAATTAGATCTGAACAAATCTGATCTGAAAATAGGTTTTTTTCTTCAATTGGTATCAGAGCCAGGTTCTATAATTCATTAGATCTAATTTTAAATTATTTTTGATGTAATAATTAGATGAATTCAGATGTCACATTAGATATGATTAGGTCTAAAATTAAAAAATTAAAAATTAAATAATCTAGATCTAAGTGTTTGAGATGCATGACTAGACTAAGAATAGAATTATTCTATATATAGTCTAGCATGATCATAATGTTAATTTAATTAATTATAATTTTCTAATATATTTATTTATTATTTTTTGATATTATAAATATTATAATTAGATCTAAAAATAAAAAATAAATTTATTTAATTTAAATTCATATGAGATATGATAGATGCATGTTTAGACTAGTTGTAGAATAGTTCTACATAAATTATCTAGAATTAGAATTTTAATTTTGATATGATCAAATTTAAATCTTAATTTTTTAGATGTATTATGAGATAATTTAAGATCTAAAAACATGCATGATATGATACATGAGATGTATGCAAAATATGCCATTTTTAGTTAGATCTAATTTTTATATGATATGATATATGATATAGATCTAACTAGTTTTGTAGATTTATCATATTTCCTGATTAAGGTATTTTTCTTGGCCGTTCCGATCATAAGAATGAAGAAGGATTTAAAAGGCTCCTCTCCTTCCATTCGATGGGATGTTCTTATGATGTGTAGGGGTGCTATGCATTCGTCCTTAATCAGAAATCCAAAAACTTACTTTCTGCATAAAATTCCTAGATCCTGAAATCCCTAGGATTTTATATGCATATTTTATTTATGAACCCTAAACTTAATTAAGAATTAAGATTATGGAAAATATTAATTAGATCTAAAATTGAGAATTTTTAGATCTAAGACATATTCATAAATACTGGGTTCAAGGCTTGGGTAGCTCAATTAGGTCTAAGCGGTTGATCAAACCGAATCAAGAGTTGGTTAGATGGGATCAACAATGCTTAAATTGACCAGCCTAATAGGATTAAGTCTGGGTCAAGATCGAGTCACATGATAATCGATTAAGCAAGACCTAATTAGGCTCAGAGGTTAGAGTCTAGGATTGTAGGCTAACCCAATTGGTTCTGGCTCAATAATTTGGTGTCTAAGGTAAGTTTGGCATAGATACGACCGACTGGTTTTTAATTGGAAGCTACTCGACTCTGAATGCATTTCTTATCGAGTTAATGGCATATCCCTTCCACCGGTCTCACTTACCTGGCCATATCTTGTTGACACAGTTCTAGATCTGAGGTGGTAACAATAATCCGAGCTAACCCATGCCACTAGGTTAGTCATAATTGTTATGACTACATTAAGTCTAGTTTAATGAGACCTGAATCAAATTCTTTCCTAAGAAAAGATTAAGTCTAAGGTCTTCCACCATTGTAGATGTGCGGGCCTCTCTCCGAGGGTTGATTGTTCTCGGCTGGATACAGTGGCTCAGTTGCACCGGAAAGACGCAACCATGTCTATTAGGCATTGGGTGCTATGGGCTGGAGGATGAGTTGGGCTCAATATTTTGGATACGGTGAGAGACTCAATTAGGAACCCAGTCTATGCAAATGGTGGGTCTGACTTAACTAAGGAGTGGATCAATATTCTGGATACGGTGAGATTCATGAATTAGAGACCAAGTTTGGGTGCACCATGATTAGAGAATCATTGAACAAGAGTTGTTCACTCATTGGCTAACCCATCACCAATAACTGTTAGGTGAGGTGATGAGTCAGTTGGTGAGACCGCACCACCCACTAGAAATCATTAATCATGGAGATTTTTGCATCTCTACAGAGGGAGTGTAGGGATCCGAGAAAATAGTGGAAGCTAATTTGTTTAAAAATAAAATTCTAAATAAATTGGTCAAGTCATAATTACAGTATCTAACTAGAATCTTTGACTCTCTATAGAAAAAAGAAAAATATCTGCGTCCAACCCACTTAGGCACGTATCCTAGGACACACATAGACTGACTGGACCCAATTATAAAGATTGGCTCAGGAACTACAAAATTATTTTGGGTTTTGAGAAGTTAACCCATGTATTGGATCCAGGATCCCTCCCACCTTACCAGCTCGTCCATCCACTGAACAGAGAGCGTCTCTTGAAAAATGGATAGACGAAGATAATAAGGCCAGATACTTACATGTTGGGCTCGATGTCTGATGAGCTCCAGCGCCAACATGAAGATATCAAGGACTGCTCGCCAAATGTTGGCTCACCTGCAGGAGATGTTTGGTGAACAGAGTCGCGCAGCCAAATATCAAGTCACGAAATGACTTTTTAAGGCTAAGATGCATGATGGGCAGTCAGTCCAAGATCACTGTCTGATGAATGATCAAGGACATGGAAGAGCTTGAGAAGCTCGGTGTGAAGTTAGACTTGGATCCTGCAGAAATGATATTATTCTGCAATCCTTGACTGATGCATATGGGCAATTCATCATGAATTACCACATGCATAAACTTCAGAATTCTCTTGGCCGAGTTAATGAATATGCTGGTTACCGCTGAGCTTTCTATGAAAGGTTCTAAAGGCTCAGTTCTTGCTATGGAATGGACTTCTTCCAAAAGAAAGTCTTTTGGAAAGAAAAGAAGTCTGTGAAAAAATAGAAGGTGGAAGATGGAAAGAAAAAGAAGAAGAAGCTAAAGAAGAAAATTGCTGACAAAGAAAAGTATTTTTATTGCAACAGCGACGGCCATTGGAAGCGGAAACTGCCCTACTTACCTGGCCACCCTGAAGAACAAGAAGGAAGGTCCTTCTGGAGGTATGCTCGTTATTGAGTCTAACCTTACGGTTTCTTCTGCATCCAGTTGGGTGCTTGACTCTGGTTCTAGTGCTCATCTGTGCACTTCCATGCAGGGTCTTGAGGATAGCAGGAGGCTGAGGGATGGAGACATGATCCTACGCATCGGTAATGGAGCAAGAGTTGCTGCAGTAGCCGTGGGAACATACCCTCTTCGATTACCATCTGGTTTAGACTTAGTTTTGAAAGACTGTTATTATGTGCCTGCAGCTAGCAGGAATTTGATTTCTGTTTCATGCTTAGCACAAGAAGGCTATGTGATTACCTTCTTTAAGGACCATTGTAACATTCTTTATGAAAGAAATAAAATTGCAAATGGTTTTCTTATTAATGGTCTTTATCAGCTACATATTGATGTACCTATTTTAACTATCGAGCAAAACGTGAATGCCAAAGATCAAAATGACCTAGGGATAGTCCAAACGATAGATATCTATGGCACCTGAGATTAGGTCATATAGCAGAAGATAGGATCAACAAATTGGAGAAAAATGGGCTATTAAGTCCATTGACTTCCGAGTCATATCCAACTTGTGAATCTTGTCTTCAAGGCAAAATGACTAAACTCCCTTTTGTTGGACATGGGGAGAGGGCCACAGATCTCCTTGCCCTAGTACATACTGATGTGTGCGGCCCATTTGATGTGCCGGCTAGAGGCAATTTTGTCTACTTCATTACCTTTACCGATGATCTATCTAGGTATGGGTATGTGTATCTTATGAGACACAAGTCTGAAGCTTTTGAAAAGTTCAAAGAATTCAGACATGAAGTAGAAAAACAAACTGAGAAAACCCATTAAGGTTCTTCGATCAGATCGAGGAGGTGAATACCTTAGCCGAAAATTCCTAGACTATCTCAAGGAAAATGGCATAGTCTCTCAATGGACTCCACCAGGAACACCTCAACTCAACGGGGTTTCAGAATGGAGAAATCGGACTCTATTAGGATATGGTTCGATCCATGATGAGCTTCACAGACCTTCCCTGATTTTCTTTGGGGACATTCATTATTAACTTCAATTATCTACTGAATAGGGTTTCCTCTAAAACCGTTCCTACCACACCGTATGAGATATGGCATGGTAAGAAACCAAGTCTGAGTCATCTCAGAATTTGGGGTTGTCCGGCTCATGTCAAAAGACAACAAGCGGACAAGTTAGAGTTTAGGTCCTTTAGAGCTCGATTCATAGGATATCCTAAAGAGTCATTAGGATACTATTTCTACATTCCAGAAGACCACAATGTGATTGTGAGTCGACATGCCATCTTTCTTGAAAAATAGTTTATTCAAGATAGCGGCATTGGAAAGCAGATTAAGCTTGATGAGAAAGTCTCACAAGTACAACGAGCTAAGGACCAATGGAACCAAATCAGGTTGAGCCAATAAGAACACTACCTCCTCCACCTCGTAGATCGGAAAAGAGTTTTCCGTCCCCCTGAAAGATACTTAGGTATTATTTCAGAGGAAGTAGAGGAAATGTTCCTCATAGGTAATGGTGCTCATGGTGATGATCCCAAAACCTACAACGAGGCGATATCAGATATCGACTCCGAGAAATGGCTAG
This sequence comes from Cocos nucifera, assembly GCA_006176705.1. NCBI lineage: Eukaryota > Viridiplantae > Streptophyta > Magnoliopsida > Arecales > Arecaceae > Cocos > Cocos nucifera. Next base: position 414,396 of record QRFJ01000963.1, on the reverse strand, counting down.
AGGCAATGAAGTCAGAAATTGACTCGATGCACTCAAACCAAGTCTGGACCTTGGTAGATCCACCAGAAGGTATAGTACCTATTGGGTGTAAATGGATCTTCAAGAGAAAGATTGGTGCAGATGGGAATGTGGAGACATTCAAGGCTAGACTAGTGGCAAAAGGTTATAGTCAACACGAAGGCATTGACTATCAGGATACCTTTTCCCCAGTAGCTATGCTAAAATCCATCCGCACATTGCTTGCCATTGTTGCAGCCTATTTCGATTATGAAATATGGCAAATGGACGTGAAAACGGCATTCTTAAATGGATATCTTGAGGAAGATATCTATATGGAACAGCCGCTAGGTTTCACATCCAGTGATACTGATCACAAGGTTTGCAAGCTGCAAAGGTCCATATATGGACTTAAGCAAGCATCTCGGAGCTGGAACACTCATTTCAATGATGTGATCAAAATTATTTGGTTTCATCAAAAATGAAGAGGAACCATGTGTTTTCAAAAAGGTCAGTGGGAGCGCTGTTGTCTTCCTCGTATTGTACGTGGATGACATCCTCCTTATTGGGAATGATATTCCCATGTTGACATCAGTCAAAATGTGGTTGTCCAAGGAATTCTCCATGAAAGACCTAGGTGAAGCATCCTTTATTCTAGGAATTAAGGTCTATAGGGATAGACCGAATAGGATGCTAGGACTTTCACAGAAGATGTACATAGAGAAAGTACTAAAGAGGTTTAGTATGGAAAACTCTAAGAGGGGATTAATACCCTTCAGACATGGTATTCATCTTTCCAAGAAGATGTGCCCCAGCACACCTGAGGAAATAGAACGCATGAGCAAGATCCCTTATGCTTCTGCAATAGGGAGCCTCATGTATGCCATGCTATGTACACGACCTGATATAGCCCATGCTGTGAGTGTCACAAGCAGATATCAGTCAAATCCAGGTGAAGAACACTGGACTTCTGTGAAATGTATCCTTAAGTACTTGAGAAGAACTAAGGATATGATGCTTGGTCTTTGGTAACGGAGAACTCCAAGTCCAGGGATACACAGACTCGGATTTCATGTCCGATATAGATGATCGAAAGTCGACATCTGGAAGTCTGTTTGTGTGCAATGGTGGTAGCTGTCAGCTGGAAGAGTTCCAAGCAAACAGTGATAGCAGATTCCACCATGGAAGCAGAATATATCGCTGCATCAGAAGGCTGAAAGGAAGCATTCTGGTACAAAAAATTTGCTGTAAAGATCAAAGTATGCCATCAGATGCCATTCCTCTGTACTGCGACAATAATGGCGCCATAGCCCTTGCTAAGGAGCCGAGGTCTCACCAGAAATTCCAAGCACATCAAGCGGCGATACCACCTCATCCGTGATTATCCTTAAGAAAGGTTACGTCGAGATCAAGAGAGTCGACTCTACAGACAATGCGATAGACCTACTTATGAAATCATTAGGCCAGTAGAAGATCGAAGCCCACCTTGAGAAGATGAAACTTAGATTTGTACCCAATTGACTTTAGGTCAAGTAAGAGTATGTTAGATATGTATGCCCTAGAAGCCAGATTCATTGATACTTGTAATACACTTCTAAGAATAAAATTATAATTTTAACTATAAATAATAAAATAGATTATTTTCTATCATAGTGTATATCTGAAAGTATCTGTAATACATCCCTTGAGTTAATGATAATGATAGTTCATATTTTCCAAGAGTTGAAAATTTAAGCTGAATTTCAATTATTAACTCCAAAAATGCTTCTGACCGTAGGATCATCATGAGGATGGTGATTGATTCAGAAGATTGGTTTACAATCACTTCTTTTGGATAGATAAGTCTTGAGTCTATGGTGTAGAGACATCAGAGTGAGAGTACAGGTACTTTTAGAGAACGAGGGCACTGAGCGTGACCACCTCGAGCAGTCATAAGGAAGTCTACCTTCTCATCGATGACTGGCTCGAAGTTGCAGTAGTGTGTCTGGTTTCTTTGACCTAAGGTGCATGCGATAATTTAAACTGAGGGTGTTATAGTTTGACTAACCCATAACTCGATCTCCTAGCCATTCGAACATACTGAGTGTATGTTGGCTATAGCATGTTTATTGTAGAAATCGGATTGCACGAATCAGAGGATTATCTACCTTGGTAGATGAAGGAGCAATCCTATGAT
>QRFJ01000963.1:387379-411882 GCA_006176705.1 Cocos nucifera | reverse complement strand
GGGGAGAAGAGAGTTATGGCATGGAGGAAGGAGGGGAGAGGCAGCCTTGGGGCGTGGGAAATCTCTATTGAATTCACTTAGGAATTGGGTTGGGCGCAGGGTCTTATTTATAGACCTCTTGTGATCCAACTCCTCTTCCTTCCCAACCAATCACAACCCTTTGTGAAATCAGATCTAAATCTGATTGGTTGGAATAGAGTCCCCTGGATTCCTCCTTAGAGGGCATGCCTAAGACCAGTCAAAGTTGGATTCTTAGTAGAACTCTAATTGGAATCCAAAAAGGGAGATGGAGTCCTTGTCCAACAAGGACTCCTAGGCGCCTCCAACTTGGGCTCACGCCACCCTAGGGTGGCGTGCGCCCTTCTCCTTGCCAGGTTCTGGCAGGGGGACAGGCCCCCACCAGCTCTCCAATAGGTGCATGACATGTGGTCAAAAGTCAAAGTGTCAATGGTCAACATTTGACCAGTCAAAGGTAGACTTTTGACCAAAGTCAAAGAACAAGAAATGGCAGGTGACCAAAAATGGCAGGTAATGTCTTACAAAATAAGACAACCTTTTCTGACTTGGACAACCTCCAGTCAGACCATATGAAGGCCTCTGATTGAGCACAAACTCCTTTGGCTCAGTCAGGACAACTTATTTATGATAGTAAAAGAAGAACGTTAGGTTCAATCGAGTGCTAGCACGATTTTCCTTGAACCTAATTGAATCTCATTCAGATCAATTGAACTAGATCAGTTCAATTGATGATCACCAGATTCAAACCCTTGTTTGTGTGACCCAGTTAGGTTCAGTTCTGTATGGTAATGGGATATGTCATGATCTCTATCATCGACATCATCGAAACTCCTTTCGATGGATCAGAACTCTTCTGATTCGAACAGCTAGAATGATCGATCATCTAAATCATTCTAATTGCTCCCAAAATCCACCAGTGACACCTAGCAGTATATGGTGGCAACCCGTCAGAGCTGAATGCGAACCTCTTGGTGCAGCTACCTGTGTGATTAAGTTCTTCTATCTTGAGCCCCGATCAGATTAGGGTTAAGGTGAACTCGTCAAACCCTAGTCTCTGTCATATGATGTAATCATTCGATTCGAGTCCAATGTGAAAATCTAAATAGAAACTCTTTCTATTATTTCACTCTGCCATGGCCATGGGCTTCTGGACTTGATTCTCATGATCATCATAGGGCTGCTCCTCTACCACCGAGGTAGATAGATTCCATCTTGATGCAATCCAGTTCCTACAATGAACATGCTATAGCCAACATACACCTCAGGGTTCCATATGGCTAGGAGACCGAGTAATGGTGTAGTCAAACTATAACACCCTCAAGGTGAACTGCCGATGCATCTCAGGTCAAAGAACCAGACACACTACTGCAGCATCGAGTCAGTCATTGACGAGAAGGTAGACTTCCCTAATGACTACTCGAGGTGGTCACGCTCAGTGCCCTCGTTCTCTAACGAGTACCTGTACTCTCGCTCCGGTGTCTCCACACCGTAGACTCAAGACTCATCTACTAAAGAGAAGCGATTGTACACCAACCTTCCGGATCAATCACCATCCTCGTGATGATCCTATGGTCGGGAGCATTTTATGAGTTAATAATGATTATTCATGTCTTAAATTTTCAACTCTTGAAAATATGAATTATCATTACCATTAACTCAAAGGATGTATCACAGACACTAAATACACATATGTGATAGAAAATAACCCATTTTATTGATTATAGTCAAAATTATAATTTTGCCCCTAGAAGTGTATTACAAGTGTCAGCCAATTCTGGCTTCTAGGGCACATATATCTAACAATCTCCCACTTGTCCTAAAGCCAATTGGCTACAAGTCTAAGTCCCATCTTCTCAAGGTGGGCTTCGATCTTCTGCTGGCCCAACGGCTTTGTAAGTGGGTCTGCCACATTATCTGTGGAGTTGACTCTCTTGACCTCGACGTAACCCTTTCTCAAGGTAATCGCGGATGAGGATGGTATCGCCGCTCAATGTGCTTGGATTTCTGGTGAGACCTCGGCTCCTTAGCAAGGGCTATGGCGCCATTGTTGTCGCAGTATAGAGGAATGGCATCTGATGGCATTACTCCAATTTCTGCAGCAAACTTCTTGTACCAGAATGCTTCCTTTGCAGCCTCTGATGCAGCGATATATTCTGCTTCCATGGTGGAATCTGCTATCACCAGTTTGCTTGGAACTCTTCCAGCTGACAGCACCACCATTGCACACAAACAGACTTCCAGATGTCGACTTTCGATCATCTATATCGGACATGAAATCCGAGTCTGTGTATCCCTGGAACTTGGAGTTCTCCGTTACCAAAGACCAACATCATATCCTTAGTTCTTCTCAAGTACTTAAGGATACATTTCACAGAAGTCCAGTGTTCTTCACCTGGATTTGACTGATATCTGCTTGTGACACTCACAGCATGGGCTATATCAGGTCGTGTACATAGCATGGCATACATGAGGCTCCCTATTGCAGAAGCATAAGGGATCTTGCTCATGCGTTCTATTTCCTCAGGTGTGCTGGGGCACATCTTCTTGGAAAGATGAATACCATGTCTGAAGGGTATTAATCCCCTCTTAGAGTTTTCCATACTAAACCTCTTTAGTACTTCCTCTATGTACATCTTCTGTGAAAGTCCTAGCATCCTATTCGGTCTATCCCTATAGACCTTAATTCCTAGAATAAAGGATGCTTCACCTAGGTCTTTCATGGAGAATTCCTTGGACAACCACATCTTGACTGATGTCAACATGGGAATATCATTCCCAATAAGGAGGATGTCATCCACGTACAATACGAGGAAGACAACAGCGCTCCCACTGACCCTTTTGAAAACACATGGTTCCTCTTCATTTTTGATGAAACCAAACTTTTTGATCACATCATTGAAACGAGTGTTCCAGCTCCGAGATGCTTGCTTAAGTCCATATATGGACCTTTGCAGCTTGCAAACCTTGTGATCAGTATCACTGGATGTGAAACCTAGCGGCTGTTCCATATAGATATCTTCCTCAAGATATCCATTTAGGAATGCCGTTTTCACGTCCATTTGCCATATTTCATAATCGAAATAGGCTGCAACAGCAAGCAATGTGCGGATGGATTTTAGCATAGCCACTGGGGAAAAGGTATCCTGATAGTCAATGCCTTCGCGTTGACTATAACCTTTTGCCACTAGTCTAGCCTTGAATGTCTCCACATTCCCATCTGCACCAATCTTTCTCTTGAAGATCCATTTACACCCAATAGGTACTATACCTTCTGGTGGATCTACCAAGGTCCAGACTTGGTTTGAGTGCATCGAGTCAATTTCTGACTGCATTGCCTCTAGCCATTTCTCGGAGTCGATATCTGATATCGCCTCGTTGTAGGTTTTGGGATCATCACCATGAGCACCATTACCTACGAGGAACATTTTCCTCTACTTCCTCTGAAATAATACCTAAGTATCTTTCAGGGGGATGGGAAACTCTTTCCGATCTACGAGGTGGAGGAGGTAGTGTTCTTATTGGCTCAACCTGATTTGGTTCCAACTTGGTCCTTAGCTCGTTCTGCTTGTGAGACTTTCTCATCAAGCTTAATCTGCTTTCCAATGCCGCTATCTTGAATAAACTATTTTTCAAGAAAGATGGCATGTCGACTCACAATCACATTGTGGTCTTCTGGAATGTAGAAATAGTATCCTAATGACTCTTTAGGATATCCTATGAATCGAGCTCTAAAGGACCTAAACTCTAACTTGTCCGCTTGTTGTCTTTTGACATGAGCCGGACAACCCCAAATTCTGAGATGACTCAGACTTGGTTTCTTACCGTGCCATATCTCATACGGTGTGGTAGGAACGGTTTTAGAGGGAACCCTATTCAGTAGATAGATTGAAGTTAACAATGAGTGTCCCCAAAGAAAATCAGGGAGGTCTGTGAAGCTCATCATGGATCGAACCATATCCAATAGAGTCCGATTTCTCCGTTCTGAAACCCCGTTGAGTTGAGGTGTTCCTGGTGGAGTCCATTGAGAGACTATGCCATTTTCCTTGAGATAGTCTAGGAATTTCCCGGCTAAGGTATTCACCTCCTCGATCTGATCGAAGAACCTTAATGGGTTTTCCAGTTTGTTTTTCTACTTCATGTCTGAATTCTTTGAACTTTTCAAAAGCTTCAGACTTGTGTCTCATAAGATACACATACCCATACCTAGACAGATCATCGGTAAAGGTAATGAAGTAGACAAAATTGCCTCTAGCCGGCACATCAAATGGGCCGCACACATCAGTATGTACTAGGGCAAGGAGATCTGTGGCCCTCTCCCCATGTCCAACAAAAGGGAGTTTAGTCATTTTGCCTTGAAGACAAGATTCACAAGTTGGATATGACTCAAAAGTCAATGGACTCAATAGCCCATTTTTCTAGGTCCAATTTAGGTTATATCCTATCTTCATTTGCAATTTTATTTCTTTCTATAAAGAATGACCTTCCTAATCAGAAATCAAATTCCTGCTAGCTGCAGGCACATAATAACAGTCTTTCAAAACTAAGTCTAAACCAGATGGTAATCGAAGAGGGTATGTTACTGGCAACTATCCCGTAGGATCATGTCTCCATCCTCAGCCTCCTGCATTCACAGTTGAGCACTTGCTGGATCGTAAGGTTAGACTCAATAACGAGCATACCTCCAGAAGGACCTTCCTTCTTGTTCTTCAGGGTGGCCAGGTAAGTAGGGCAGTTCCGCTTCCAATGGCCGTCGCTGTTGCAATGGAAACACTTTCCTTTGCCATCGACCTTCTTCTTCGGTTCTGCCTTCTTCTTCTTTGATCCTTCCACCTTTTGCTTTTTCACAGACTTCTTTTTCTTTCCATAAGACTTTCTTTTGGAAGAAGTCCGTTCCATAGCAAGAACTGAGCCTTTAGAACCTTTCATAGAAAGCTCAGCGGTAACCAGCATATTCATTAACTCGGCCAAGGAATTTTGAAGTTTATGCATGTGGTAATTCATGATGAATTGCCCATATGCATCAGTCAAGGATTGCAGAATAATATCGTTCTGCAAATCCAAGTCCAACTTCACACCGAGCTTCTCAAGCTCTTCCATGTCCTTGATCATTGTCAGACAGTGATCTTGGACTGACTGCCCATCACGCATCTTAGCCTTAAAAAGTCATTTCGTGACTTGATATTTGGCTGCGCGACTCTGTTCACCAAACATCTCCTGCAGGTGAGCCAACATTTGGCGAGCAGTCCCGATATCTTCATGTTGGCGCTGGAGCTCATCAGACATCGAGCCCAACATGTAATATCTGGCCTTATTATCTTCGTCTATCCATTTTTCCAGAGACGCTCTCTGTTCAAGTGGATGGACGGAGCTGGTAAGGTGGGAGGGTCCTGGTCCAAAACATGGGTTAACTTCTCTGAACCCAAAACAATTTTGTAGTTCCTGAGCCAATCTTTATAATTGGGTCCAGTCAGTCTATGTGTGTCCTAGGATACGTGCCAATGGGTTGGACGCAGACATTTTTCTGTAGAGAGTCAAAGATTCTAGTTAGATACTGTAATTTTGACTTGACCAATTTGTTTAGGGATTTTATTTTTAAACAAATTAGCTCCCACTATTTTCTCGGATCCCTACACTCCCTCTGTAGAGATGCGAAAATCTCCACGATTAATGATTTCTAGTGGGTGGTGCGGTCTCACCAACTGACTCATCACCTCACCTAACAGTTATTGGTGATGGGTTAGCCAATGAGTGAACAACTCTTGTTCAATGATTCTCTAATCATGGTGCACCCAAACTTGGTCTCTAATTCATGAATCTCACCGTATCCGGAATATTGATCCACTCCTTAGTTAAGTCAGACCCACCATTTGCATAGACTGGGTTCCTAATTGAGTCTCTCACCGTATCCGAAATATTGAGCCCAACTCATCCTCCAGCCCATAGCATCCAATGCCTAATAGACATGGTTGCGTCTTCCCGGTGCAACTGAGCCACTGTATCCAGCCGAGAACAATCAACCCCGGGAAGGGCCCGCACATCTACAATGGTGGAAGACCTCAGACTTAATCTTTTCTTAGGGAGAATTGATTCAGGTCTCATTAAACTAGACTTGGCTTAGTCATAACAATTATGACTAACCTAGTGGCATGGGTTAGCTCGGATTATTGACCACCTCAGATCAGAACTGTGTCAACAGATATGGCCAGGTAAGTGAGACCGGTGGAAGGAATATGCCATTAACTCGTACAAGAACGCATTCAGGTCGAGTAGCTTCCAATTAAAAACCAGTCGGTCGTCTGTGCCAAACTTACCTTAGACACCAAATTGTTGAGTCAGAACCAATTGGGTTAGCCTACAATCCAGACTCTAACCTCTGAGCCTAATTAGGTCTTGCTTGATCGTGACTCGATCTTGACCCAGACTTAATCCTATTAGGCTGGTCAATTTAAGCATTGTTGATCCCATCTAACCAACTCTTGATTCGGTTTGATCAACCGCTTAGACCTAATTGAGCTACCCAAGCCCGAACCCAGTATTATGAATATGTCTTAGATCTGAAATTCTCAATTTTAGACCTAATTAATATTCCATAAACTTAATTCTTAATTAAGTAGGGTTCATAAACAAAATATGCACAATAAATCCTAGGGTTTCAGGATCTAGGGTTTTGCAGAAAGTAAGTTTTGGGTTTCTGATTAAGGACGAACACGCAGCACCCCTACACATCATAAGAACACCCCATCGAATGGGAAGAGAGGGCCTTTAAACCCTTCTTCGTTCTTATGACCGGACGGCCAAGAGGAACGCCTTAATCAGGAACATTCAATACTACAAAACAGTTATCAGATCTATATCATATATCTCATATACAAAGTAGATCTAATCATGGCATATTTTGCATACATCTCATGTATCAAATCATGCATGTTTTCAGATCTAAATTATCTCATAATAATCTAAAAAATTAGATTTAAATTGATCTAATCAAAATAAATTCTAATCTAGACAATTATGTAGAACTATTCTACAACTAGTCTAGACATGCATCAATCATATCTCATATGATATTTAAAATTAAATAATTTTTATTTGCTATTTTTATCAGATGTTATTATAACACTTATAATATCAAAAAATAGTAAATAAGAAGATCTAAAATATGATTTAATCAGATTAAATCAAAGACATGCAAAACTATTCTATAGAACTATTCTATTCTAGAACTAGTCATGCATATCTTCATAATCTTAGATCCAAATCATTTAATTTTAATTTTTTCTGATTTCAGATCTGATCACATCTCATGTGACATCTAAAATCACTTTATTTTCTAATTAAAATAAATTTAAAATCAGATCTAAACAATTTAGAACCATGGCTCTGATACCAGTTGAAGGGAAATCCTGATTTCCCGGTCCAGGTTCGTTCCAGATCTGATTAGATCAAGAGATATATTTCAAAAATTTTCTCTTGATCTCAATCAGATCTTGATATGTTTCAGATCTGATTCTTATTATTTTAATAAATAAAATAAAATAAGATAAATTAAATCAAATTTAATTTACCTGATTTGGGTAATCCTATTACCCTGTAGATGATCCTGATTGCAGCGGAAGGTTCTGGATCTTAGCCACGCAAGCGCCTGGCCTCTACCGGTATCCACTCGGGTTGGATCTGGAGATCCTCTTCTTCTCTATCACACCTCCAAAAATTAGATCTGGATCTGATCTGGAGGATCTTCAAAACTCTTTTGAAGATCTGCAGTCGTCCTTTTGCAGCAGCGCAGCCTTCTTGCTTTTGATCGCCTTTCCTTGATCTGAATCGCACCAACCTAAGTCCAAAACACTTTTGGACGTGGAGAGCAAGGGGAGAAGAGACTATGGCATGGAGAAGGAGGGGAGAGGCAGCCTTGGGGCATGTGGGAAATCTCTATTGAATTCACTTAGAATTAGGGTTGGGCGCAGGGTCTTATTTATAGACCTCTTGTGATCCAACTCCTCTTCCTCCTCAACCAATCACAACCCTTTGTGAAATCAGATCTAAATCTGATTGGTTGGAATAGAGACCCCTGGATTCCTCCTTAGAGGGCGCCTAAGACCAGTCAAAGTTGGATTCTTAGTAGAACTCTAATTGGAATCCAAAAAGGGAGGATGGAGTCCTTGTCCAACAAGGACTCCTAGGCGCCTCCTACTTGGGCTCACGCCACCCTTGGCGTGCGCCCTTCTCCTTGCCAGGTTCTGGCAGGGGGACAGGCCCCCACCAGCTCTCCAATAGGTGCATGACATGTGGTCAAAAGTCAAAGGGTCAATGGTCAACGTTTGACCAGTCAAAGGTAGACTTTTGACCAAAGTCAAAGAACAAGAAATGGCAGGTGACCAAAAATGGCAGGTAATGTCTTACAAATAAGACAACCTTATTCTGACTTGGACAACCTCCAGTCAGACCATATGAAGGCCTCTGATTGAGCACAAACTCCTTTGGCTCAGTCAGGACAACTTATTTATGATAGTAAAAGAAGAACGTTAGGTTCAATCGAGTGCTAGCACGATTTCCTTGAACCTAATTGAATCTCATTCAGATCAATTGAACTAGATCAGTTCAATTGATGATCACCAGATTCAAACCCTTGTTTGTGTGACCCAGTTAGGTTCAGTTCTGTATGGTAATGGGATATGTCATGATCTCTATCATCGACATCATCGAAACTCCTTTCGATGGATCAGAACTCTTCTGATTCGAACAGCTAGAATGATCGATCATCTAAATCATTCTAATTGCTCCCAAAATCCACCAGTGACACCTAGCAGTATATGGTGGCAACCCGTCAGAGCTGAATGCGAACCTCTTGGTGCAGCTACCTGTGTGATTAAGTTCTTCTATCTTGAGCCCCGATCAGATTAGGGTTAAGGTGAACTCGTCAAACCCTAGTCTCTGTCATATGATGTAATCATTCGATTCGAGTCCAATGTGAAAATCTAAATAGAAACTCTTTCTATTATTTCACTCTGCCATGGCCATGGGCTTCTGGACTTGATTCTCATGATCATCATAGGGCTGCTCCTCTACCACCGAGGTAGATAGATTCCATCTTGATGCAATCCAGTTCCTACAATGAACATGCTATAGCCAACATACACCTCAGGGTTCCATATGGCTAGGAGACCGAGTAATGGTGTAGTCAAACTATAACACCCTCAAGGTGAACTGCCGATGCATCTCAGGTCAAAGAACCAGACACACTACTGCAGCATCGAGTCAGTCATTGACGAGAAGGTAGACTCCCTAATGACTACTCGAGGTGGTCACGCTCAGTGCCCTCGTTCTCTAACGAGTACCTGTACTCTCGCTCCGGTGTCTCCACACCGTAGACTCAAGACTCATCTACTAAAGAGAAGCGATCGTACACCAACCTTCCGGATCAATCACCATCCTCGTGATGATCCTATGGTCAGGAGCTGTTTATGAGTTAATAATGATTATTCATGTCTTAAATTTTCAACTCTTGAAAATATGAATTATCATTACCATTAACTCAAAGGATGTATCACAGACACTAAATACACATATGTGATAGAAAATAACCCATTTATTGATTTAGTCAAAATTATAATTTTGCCCCTAGAAGTGTATTACAAGTGTCAGCCAATTCTGGCTTCTAGGGCACATATATCTAACAATATTGCAATCGGTGGTCAGCCATACTAGTTGTCTGGCTGTCCACGCTATTACCATACGAAATTGAACCTAACTAGGTCATACAAATAAGGGTTTAGATCTGGATATCATCAATTGGATTAATTCAGTTCAATTGATTTGAATAAGATTCAATTAGGTCCAAGAAAATTATGCTAGCACATGATTGAGCCTAATGTTCTCCTTCAACGATCATTAAAGCTTATCTCGACTGAGCCAAATATGTTTGGACTCACTCAAAAATCTTTACTTGTATGACTGGAGCTTATCTATATTAGAAAAGGATTGTCTTAATTTATGAGATAAATTTAAGATAACACCTGCCATTTTCCATCACCTGCTAAATCTTATCTTCGGACATTGATCAAATGTTGACCCTGGATACTTAGACAACTGCCCATGTGTCATGCACCCATAGGAGAATACTTGGGGACTTATCCTCCTACTAAAAAGTAGATAGGAAGGGGGCACATGCCTAGGGAGGCATGTGCCCCATGAGGATAAAAGATGGAGTCCCATATAGATGGGACTCTAGGTTGCTTCAGGGGATTAAACTATGTGGCATCAAGAAACCTTGTTTGACCTAGTCTTGGCACCACCTAAGGAGAGTTTTGAGGGTCTCTCATCTAATTAGATTAGATGATGTCATTCCTCCAATCAAATTTAGATTTGATTGCACAAAGTGCCATGATTGGTTAGGATGATGTGGCACTGCATGGCACAGTAGGGTCTACATAAATCCTGTTTGTGCCAAGAATTCAATTCTTCTACCTTTAGCCCATGCTACATAGCCCCTCTCCCTCCTTCTCCATGCCACCCTCTGATCCTCTCTCTTCTCTCCATGCCCAAGGACTTTTGGGCACGAACAAGGTGCGATCCAAGCAAGTGAAAGGCGCTAGGAAAGGAAGCAGGTAGCACTACTGCAAGAGACAATGGCTATTCTTCAAAAGCAATTTTGAAGACTTTCAAGATCAGATCTAGATTTGATTTTTGGAGGATTGATTAAGAAGAAAAAGATCTTCAAATCCTATCTGAGTGGATATTGATAGAGGCTAGGCACTTGCATGGCTATATCCAGAATCTCAGACAAACATCGAAATCATCACAGGATAATTAGATTACCCAAAATAAAGATATAATTAAATTAAATTTAATTTTATTTTTATTATTAGATCAATAAGATTAGATCTGAGGAGTCTTAGATCTGATTAGAATCTTAGAGAAAATTTTTTTGAAATATCTCTCCTGATCCAATCAAATCTAAATGAACCTGATCCAAAAAATAGGTTTTTCCCTTCACTTGTACCATGATTCTGTAGTGTATGTCAAGAAATATGACCGCTATCAAAGAAATACAAATATTTAAAAGCAGCCAGCTTTCGAACTTACACCCTTGAGCTCTCCGTGGTTGTTTGCTTAGTGGGGGATGGACAAACTCGGACCTTTTTTCATGGCATCTAGATAGCATAAGTTCTTCTTGGTGGCAATAAATTATTTCACAAAGTGGATCGAGGCTAAACCTCTGATGAAAATCACTAAAGCAAAAGTATAGAACTTTGTCTGAAGGTCGATCATTTGTAGATTTGACTTGCCTCCAATCCTCATAATAGATAATGGGTGGTAGTTTGCTGGAGCAAGATTTGCCAAATTCTATGAAGATTTGAACATCTCCCATCATTTTACATCAGTTGCCCATCTACAAGCAAACGGTGAAGTCAAAGTAATAAACAAAACCCTATTGCAAGGTATCAAAGCAAGACTTGAAAGAGGAAAGGGGACTTGGATGGTTGAACTCTATCATGTGCTCTGGGCATACCAAACTATCCAAAGATTGCCAACTGGAGAGATCCTATTTGCCTTAGCTTTTAGAACAGAAGTGGTCATCCCAATAGAACTCAAACTTCCATCAGTACAAGTCATGGAATTTAATGAGCAGTATAACTCACAAGACCTCAGGGCTAATCTCAACTTGTTGGAGAAAAAATGAAAAAAAGCTCAAGTTCGGATGATAGCTTATAAGCAAAATGTAGCTCGTTACTACAACTCTAAGGTCAAAGGCAAAATATTCAAAGTGGATCACTTAGTACTTCGGCAAGCTGCTATTACACAGCCTCAGAATTAGGAAAGACTCATCCCAAATTGGGAAGGATCTTACAAGATTAAAGAAATCGTCCAACTAGGGATATACTATTTGAAGGAGCTGGGAGGAGCAGATCTACCTCGATCATGGAATTCAGAAAACCTACAGATGTATTCCTAATGATTTGGTTGCAATGAAATTCTCCTACTTTAACACCCTAATCTTTATTGTACATCTATAATGATAGAGAGTTACAGCCAAACTTGACCATACGACAAGCACAGCCATGTTAGGAATAAGAGGAGGATCTCATTCTAACATGAGCAAAGTCGAAGGCCTCGTTAACTTAAGATGAGAGGAGAAGAGAGGCCCTGACAATGGTCCTAATGTGTCCTTACAGTCATGTTAGAAATAGGAGGAGGACCTCGTCCCAATATGAGCAAAGTCGAAGACCTTGTTAACTAAAAATGAGAGGAGGGGAGAGGCCCTGACAATGGCCCTAATGTATCCCTACAGTCATGTTAGGAATAGGAGGAGGACCTCATCCTAACATGAGCAAAGTCGAAGGCCTCGTTAACTTAAGATGAGATGAGGAAAGAGGCCCTGACAATGGCCCCAATATGCTCCTATAGCTATGTTAGAAATAGGAGGAGGACCTCATCCTAACATGAGCAAAGTCGAAGGCCTTGCTAACCTAAGCTGAGGAAAAAAGAAGAGGGGGGGGGCATCCAGTGGTCCCAAACAAATTTCCAACCTAAAGCAAAGAGAAAAAAGAAATTCCATCACCGATTCTTACATGTATTTCTCCTATGACTATCTGACCGTATGAGATGCAAGAAGGAAAATTGCTCCTGAGTCTGCAAAAAGAACCTCGAATAGGCATCCACAACAACCACTTCATCAAAAGATAATACAAGAGAAAGGCAAAGTAGAAAAAATGAAGACACAAGCAAGCATTGAGTTCATGTAAGATGAATGATGATGAAAAAAGGTACCATCTTATTATAAATATAAGTTCATTATAAGCAAAATAAAGGTCGAGAAGGTCGATTACATGAAAAGAAAGAAGAAGGAGAAAGGTCAAAGCCATAAAATGGATCGAACTTCTCAAATTTTGGGCTATCAGCCCCAGCCATCACCAAGGCCTGCTTTAACCTTAAGATCTCTTCCTCAAGCTCTTTCTTTTTAAGTAAACCATCTATGTACATTTTTTTGATGTGTTGAAACTTGTCTTCAAGCTCTCGCCACTTCTTCCTTAAGACTTTGGACTTGGCCTCCACATCCTTAACGGCTTGCTTCTCACAGGTCAGCTGAGACTTCAGCCATTGCACCTCGACCTTTTCTATCCCGACTGACTCTGAAAGCTCATCAACAATCTCCCTTAAAGAGGCAATTTTCTCCGACTCCTTACTTGTGCTAGCTTGGTAGCTATTATTTAGCTATTTCTGGAGTTGAGCTATTTCACCATTGGCAGCATGAAGCTTTTGCTCGAGTTTAGATATCCCCTCACTCCAACCTAATCGATAGGTATCGTAGACGAGCTCAACATTGTGCAATTGCTTTTGAAGTATGGAGAACTTCTTCGACCAGTCTCACTCATATCGTGCTTTATCAGCGGACCATGGTAAACTTCCTTCGAGCAATTGAATCTTCTTCTTCACCACTTTAAGCTTAGTTACGAGAGAGTTGATCTTCGCCATTAACACCCAAGACTTATGGATGGTATTTTTCTTAAGTTTGGCGAGCTCCCTCTCAAAAATGCCCTTCCAGATGTCGAAGTCTGTGAAGTCCTTCATGTGTAAGTTTTGGAGGTGAGTGACTTCTTTGGTCACCTATAAGGTGTTCTTATGAGAAGCCTGAAGATCGTCCTCCATCCTTTTCAACTTCTTCTTCAGATGATGGACTTCCTTCTTTAAGCTCTTTATCAAAGAATTCAGCGGGACTCCCTAAGGTAAGGGATCGATGTCGATTGGGGATGGTGGATTATGACACTGGTCGGTGGGAGGATACTGGATAACATATGATACAACACCAATGTGAAGAAAGATATAGACAAAAGTGAATTTGTTTTTATTTAACTAGAAACTTTAAGGTATAAAGCAAGTCAATAGAGAAAAAAAAAAGATACAACTACTCGAGGTCCACAACCTCGGGGGGTGCAGCGGTAGAAGAAGTTGGGGTGCTCCTGGCAGGCTCGGGCACCTCCAAAGCAGGCTCAGATGCCTCCATAGCAGGCTCAGTAGAACAAAGATTGGCCCCAATGCTGGACGATCCTGCTTCATTATCGGCCTCCTCTTCCAGAAAGCTGATGTCAAGCTCGGAAAACCTCCGAGCCATCCTTCCTTCACAGAGCTCGAAGCCCTTGATGAACGCCTCCTGGCTGAAGGCGATGTTCAGATCCTTCATTTTGGAGGTCTTGAACTCCTCCATAGCTCAAGCCGCCGCCTCCAAAATGGACTTTGCCAATTGGGCCTCTAGCTCGGTGACCTTGAGCTTGGCTTCTTTCTTCTCCTCTTCCTCCAGAACCAACGGTGCCTTGAGTCCGATCGAGATAAACTCCTACCTTTGAAGTGCACCGTGCAGGCTCTCACTTTTCGCCGTCTTCTCCCCCGTGAGCTGCTCAGCCTTGGCAGTCATCATCTGAAGGTGATTGATCTCGACCTGAAGGTCTTCCTGAACCTTGAACACCTCCATCTCCAGGCAATTTATCCTTTTGAGGTGGGCAAGCATGTGGTGGCCCGACTGCCATCAATAGGTCACTATAAGTGAAGAAAGAAAGGATGAGAAAATGAAAATAAAGTATGGCGAGATGATTACCCTAAGGATGGTCCTGAGAGACTCTTAGACGAACTACCTCTAGTCAAAGTCGGCCAGGCAGTCCACTTCCTCTGGGAGGGTGAACCTATTAATTAAATCCTAAATGATGTCTGGGTTATCAAACGGGTCTGCCCCCTTGTCTTCACTGTTGCCCCGGCTGGGCTCGTCCAGACGCATCTTAGGAGTCTTCTTCACGATGGCCGCTTTCCCCTTCCTCCTCTTCTTCTCTTTGTCGGTAGGAGAATTGGGCGTGCGGTCCTCGGAGGAAAGATTCACAGGCTTGGGGGGAAGAGATTCCCCCTCTACGACGATGGTGCAGTCGGTCGGTATGACCTCATCTCCCAGATGGACCTCAGAAGCAGCATCAATGGCGACAGAAGCTATAGGGTTGGAGGTGTCGACCTTTGCTCATTTTGAGCTCTCGCCTAGGACCTTCCCCTTTCTTTTCTTCTAGGCATAAAGACCCTTGGCGAGCCTCTCTGCGGCATCGGTGTCCATCTTTGTAACAAAGAAAAAATTACAGTCAGGCAAGGTACATATAAAATCTCATAAGAATTCATATATATGCATATATATATAAATGCACTTAATACCAGCAGGATCAAGAGGGCTCAGACCAAGATTGAACAAGGTCTGCTCCTTCAGAAGATTTAAAAGGAGAGGAGCTCGGTATACCTTGAGTTTATTAGAAGACTCGAGGTTGGCTCCATCCAGACTAAGAGCTCAACGAACTAATTTTCGGAGAAAGCCCCAAGGAGGAAGACAAAGCATCAAGGTTGGGCATCAGACAAAGAAGTACATTTTCTTTTAGTTATGAATGAAAGAAGGAGCACCTTTCAGTAACCTCTTCTTACCGAACTCGGGGAAGAAGTACTGCCAGTTCTTTGCGAAAGAATGATGCTTAAAAGTGTAAAAATTTTGAAAGAGTGAGACAGTCGGTCAAACTTCAGCAAGGCAATAGAGGAAAAGGAAGCTGATTACGAATCGAAAGGAGTTCGGTATGATGGAGGCAAAGGAGATGTTCAAAAGTGAAATAGGATAACTACAAAGGAAGGAGGTGGAAGTCGAAGCCTGGCATGCAAGGCTTTCAGATACAAATAGAACCGACCGATTGGAGGCAAACTAGCATGATCATCTAACCCAGGGATCTCAAGGTCGTACTCCAGTGGGATGCCATACTGTATCCTATTTAGGGAGAGATCATTCAGAGTAAGGATAGAAGGGATGGTGTCCAGAGTGAAAGACTGACGGGATATGTTCCTAGGCTCAACCTTGGTCAAGAAAATGGGATCTAGGAAAGCCAGTCCGAACAAGCTCCAAGAACCGACGGATTGAAAAGTTTCAAAAGACATCCGGATCGAAGTAAACCCCCCCTAAAAAAAATCTTCAAAAAGTGAGAAAAAATGAAGTGCAAAAATTTGTACGAAAAAATCGAAAGAACAAGAAGTAAAAGAGGCAAGAGTAATTGACAATAGATGTTGAGAGGCTGATCTAAGTTGGTTGGGGATGACAAAGAGATGATGGGTGCGAAGGAAATCGGATGGAGGAATGCTTGGAATTAGAGAAGATGAAGGGAGGAATTGAAACTCTCAAACGGAAGAAAAATAGGAGCCGAAGGAAGGAGACTCGAGCGAAATGGGTTTCGAAGGAGAAAGAAAGCCTTAAATAGCCAAAAAGAGGCCCGAGGCGGTTATTATTGCAAGTCGCCTTTGGCCAATCTATGTGCACCGCATGTCCTACTCATCTTGGCTGGGGAGTGGCAACGGGCAAATCTTTAATTACACCATACCTAGGGCAGTGTTGCGACATAAAATTTGAAGGATCTTCTTCTTGAAGTCATTTTAAATTTAAAGAGCTTTGACGTCAGTGTGGTAAATGCCAAAACATCTCGTCTTGACGAGCGTGGAAAGCCAAAAAGAACTTCGATAGCCGCATCTACACTTTCTTCCTTCGAATTTCAAACTCAAGACTGGAGGACTATTATTGGGGGTGAATCCGCTCTTGCCAAAGTTCGACCAGATATCTCATTACTGATGATCCCATCGGGTAGCAATGACCAAGATTGACCCTCGATTGAATTTGCAAGATCCCTCTGGATCTCATCCAGATGAGCTTGAATGGCAAGGATGGCCAAGCTCCTCCACCTCAGGTAGTCAGCTCTCCCTGATCACAAGTCTTCCAAACTTTTCCTTCAGCCAGACTTCTCCATCCTAGGCAGGCTCCTTTCAACATTCCTCTAACCGACCTTCTCCGATCGTATGTCATTCGAACTTCTTCTTTAGTTGGACTTTTTCATCCCAAGTAGGCTCTTTTGACATTTCTCTAACCAACCTTCCCCGATCACAAGTCTTCCAAGCTTCTCCGATAGTCGAACTCCTCCATCAGTCAGACTCCTTCTGGACTTCATCCTCAACTGAATTTCTCCATCAGTCAAACTCCTTCCGAATCCTTTCAGTAGATCTCCTTTCGGATTCCTCCAGCAGACTTTCTTTAGAGTTTTTCTAGCAGACTTTCTTCAGGATTTCAGTCAAACTCCCTGCAATCACCTAGAAGGGCCTCCACACCTACATGGATCCAGCAATCTATATAGCATGAACCTACTTACACATAGACGACCCTGAAGTAGTCCGAACTCCTCTAAAATTGATGAAATTTGAAGCTCTTCGCTGCTAGTGCCTACCTCCTTCGAACTTTAACTATTAAATCCCAATGGACTAGCACGTCATGACAACGGACACCACTCTCCATAACAAACTCTACATGATTTGAACGGTCCACTACTCAGCAGTTACAACTGTCACCATCAGTTTGTTATAGGCTCTGTCTATAAAAGGGACCATCCAAATACGTTTTTCCTAAGCACCCTTCTTTCTCTCGAGACTCTACCACTTTCTTTTCTGAGCACTCCATTTCTGTTGATCGAAAGAGCTGACTTGATTGTCGAAGGATCTTGCCGAGGCCACCACCTCCGACTCTGGTCGAGACTTATTTTATAGGTCACCGACGATGATCTCCTCCTCTCTGACTCCAGCGTGGATTACGGCATCAAACAGATTTTGCACCAACAAATCTAAAAAAGATAAATATTTTCTTAGAAATTGAAAACATGATGCTGACTACTAAAAATAAATTCTTGGAGAATATAATCAATGCACAGGCATGTGAGATTAGAAGACTAATTGCAGAAAAGAAAGATTTACAACAAAAGCTCCAAATTTATGAAGATCAAATTAAAGAAGCTGAGGAAAGTTGTGCATGAACAAGTTTAAGGAGGAAATATGTTGGTCGCTAAACCTGTTCATGAGAAGTTGTGTCCATTGAGAAGAGTTGTATCCATTGGTAATATGGAGATATGTCCCTTTGAAAAGTTGTCTTTTAAATTAGAAGATGTGTCAATTTGTAAAATATTTTTTTTTTAGGGATGTGTTTTTTAATAAGTGTCTCTTGTAAAGAGTTGTGTCCCTCTATTTCTATAAATAAGGGTATGTATTTTTTGTTGTAACTAAGTAAATTTGTTTGTACTTGAGTTCATTGCATAAATAAATTTTATTTTGAACTATTACATTTATTAGTTCATCGTGTTAGCCCACCAACATTAAATACATTTTGGTTAGTTATCTCATATTGTGTCCACTTACTCTTGCACTCTTTACCAATTGGCATCTATATATATTATTCTCTCTCTCTCTCTCTCTCTCTATCCCTCTCTCTCTCTCTCTCCCTCCCCACCCACCCCCCTCCACATGCCCCCCACTCCTCTTTATGTTGTCTTGCATGATCTGGGGAGAGGGAGGGAGGGAGGGAGAAAGGGGGTCGCAGGAGGAGGGGCGGGGGGATATGTGGATGAAAATTACCTTGCTTGTGTGCATGAGCTATGTAAACTAAAGCGAGTTGGAGAGAGTAGAGACAATGGTTTGTTATATATCTCTTTTTTTCAACGTGAGGAATGTTAAGTCTGAACTCTTAAATTCTATTATGAGCTAACTTTGGATACTGACATACCAAAAGCTGCCACTTCACAAGTCCCGCTATTTAATCTACACTAAAAATTTCCACCCTCATAGATTGCAATAGGTAGACATTTTCTTTCTAGAATCTGAAGGAAAATTCTGATTTTTCGGACCAAGTTCGTTCAGATCTGATCGGATCAAGAGATATATTTTAAAAATTTTTCTCTTTGATCCAAATCAAATCTGAGATATTTTAGATCTGATTCTTATTATTCTAATAATAAAAATAAAATCTAGATAAATTAAATTAAATTTAATTTATCTTGATGTAGGATAATCCTATTACCCATTGGATGATCCAGTAAGCAGTGGAAGGTTTTGGATCTAGCCACGCAAGTGCCTAGCCTCTATCGATATCCACTCGGGCTAGATCTAAAGATCCTCTTTTTCTCTATCATGTTTCCAAAAATTAAATTTGAATCTGATTTGGAGGATCTTTAAAATGGTTTTCGAAGATCAGCAGTTGTCCTTTGCAGCAGTGCAGTCTTCTAGCTTTCTGTCGCCTTTCTCTCGCCTAGATTGCACCAACTTAAGTCCCAAACTACTTTGGGTGTGGAGAGGAGAGGGAGGAGATGGGCTTGGCATGGAGGAGGGGAGAGAGGCAGCCCTTGGGCATGGGAATTGTGTTCTCTCTTTGAGTTGGGCGTAGGGTCTTATTTATAGACTATGCGTGATCCAACTCCTCTTCTTCCCAACCAATCATAACTCTTTATGAAATCAGATCTAAATCTGATTGGTAGGAATAGAGTCCCCTGGATTCATCCTTAGATGGTGCCTAAGATCAGTCAAAGTTGGTTCTTAGGAGAAGTCTAGTTAGAATCCAAAAGGGAGATGGAGACCCTGTCCAAGGGTGGAGTGCGCCCTCCTCCTTACCAGCTTTTGGCAGAGGGACAAGCCCCCACCGCTCTCCAATAAGTGCATGACATGTGGACAGAAGTCAAAGTGTCAATGGTCAACATTTGATCAGTTAAAGATCAACTTTTGACCAAAGTCAAAGGACGAAAAATGGCAGGTACCAAAAATGATAGACATTGTCTTACAAAATAAGACAACCCTTTTCTAATCTACACAGACTCCTCAGATCAAGTGAAGGCCTCTGATTGAGTACAAACTCCTTTGGCTCAGTCAGAATAACTATTTATGATAATAAAAGAAGAACGTTAGGTTCAATCGAGTGCTAGCACAATTTTCTTGAACCTAATTAAATCTCATTCAGATCAATTGAACTGGATCAGTTCAATTGATGATCACCAGATTCAAACCCTTGTTTGTGTGACCCAGTTAGGTTCAATTCTGTATGGTAATGGGACATATCATGATCTCTATCATCGACATCATCAAAACTTCTTTCGATGGATCATAACTCTTCTGATTCGAACAGCTAAAATGATCGATCATCTAAATTCATTCTAATTGCTCTCAAAATCCACAGTGACACCTAGCATAGTAGTTTACCCATCAGAGCTGAATGCGAACTTTTGGTGCAGCTACTATGTGATTAAGTTTTCTATCTTGAGCCTCGATCTATTAGGATTAAGGTGACCGTTCAAACCCTGGCTTCTATCATATGATGTACATTCGATTCAATCCATGAAATTAATAAAACTCTTTCTATTATTTCACTCCACGGGCCAATGGGCTTCTGGACAGATTCTCTGATCTCATAGGTGCTCGTCTACCACCGGGTGATAGATTCCATCTGTGCATCTAGTTCCTAAATGAACATGCTATTGCAACATATACCTCAGGATTCGGATGCTAGGAGATCGAGTTATGGGTAGTCAACATAACACCTCAAGATGAACTGTCGATGCACTCAGGTAAAGACGAGACACACCAATACAGCATTGAGTCATCATGATAAGAAGGTAGACTTTCTAATGACTACTCGAGATGGTCACGCTCAATGCCCTCATTCTCTAACGAGTATCTGTCTCTCGCTTCGTGTCTCCAACATAACTCAAGACTCAACTACTAAAGAGAGGTTGTACACCAACCTTCTGATCAATCACTACCTTTGATGATCCTATGGTCGGAAGCATTTTTATGAGTTAATATGATTATTCATGTTTAAATTTTTAACTCTGAAAAATGATTATTTATCATTACCTCAAAGGATGTTCAAACACTAAATACACTCAGTGATAGAAATAACCCATTTTTGATTAAGTCAAATTATAATTTTCTCTTATAAGTGTGTACAAGTGTCAGCCAATTCTAGCTTCTAGGGCACATATATCTAACAATCTCCCACTTGTTCTAAAGCAATTGGCTATAGTCTGGAGTTCCATCTTTCAGATGGCTTCAATCTTCTGCGGCCATTGGCTTGGTAAGCGGATTTGCCACATTATCTGTGGAGTCGACCTCTGACCTCGATGTAACCCTTCTGAGGTAATCGTGATGTGGGTATGCCGTCATTGTGCTTGGATTTTGGTGAGACCTTGCTCTAGCAGGGCTAGGCCCATTGTTGTCGTAGTAAAGGGAACAGCATATGGCATTACTCTGATTTCTGCTCAAATTCTATATACCAGATGCTTCCTTCGCAGTCTCTGATGCAGTGATATATTCTACTTCCATTGGAATCTGCTATCATGGTTTCTTGAACTCTTCAGCTTCACTTCACCATTGCCCAAATGACTCCTGATGTCGACTTTCATCATCTACATCGACATGAAATCGAGTCTGTGTATCCTAACTTGGGTTCTCCATTACCAAGACCAACACATATCCTTAGTTCTTTAATATTAAGATACATTTCACAGAAGTCCAGTGTTCTTCACTGATTTGACTGATATCTGCTTGTAACACTCAAGCAGGGCTATATCAGGTCATGTACTAGCATGGCATACATGAGGCTCCTATTGCAAGCATAACATATCTGCTCATGCATTCTATTCCTCAGGTGTGCTAGGCACATCTTCTTGGAAAGATGAATACCATGTCTGAAGGTATTATCCCTCTTAGAGTTTTCATGCTAAACTCTTTATACTTCTCTATGTACATCTTCTATGAAGTCCTAGCATCCTATTGGTCTATCCCTATAGACCTTGATTCTAGAATAAAGGATGCTTCACCTAGTCTTTCATAGAAATTCTTGGCAACATATTTTGACTGTCAACATGGAATATCATTTCAATAAGGAGGATGTCATCCACGTACAATAGAGGAAGACAACAGTGCTCCACTGATCTTTTTGAAAACACATTTCTCTTCATTTTTGATGAAACCAAACTTTTTGATCACATCATTGAAATAGTGTTCCAGCTCCGAGATGCTTGCTTAAGTCCATATATGGACCTTTGCAGCTTGCAACCTTGTGATCATATCACTGATGTGACCTAGCGCTGTTCCATATAGATATCTTCTCAAGATATCCATTTAGAATGCCATTTTCACATATTGCCTATTCATAATTAATAGGCTGCAACGGCAACAATGGTGGTATGGATTTTAGCATAGCCACTGGAGAAAGGTATCCTGATAGTCAATGCCTTCGTTGACTATAACTTTTGCCACTAGTCTAGCTTGAATGTCTCCACATTCCCATCTGCACCAATCTTTCTCTTGAATCCATTTACCCAATAGGTACTATACCTTCTGGTGGATCTACCAAGGTCCAGACTTGTTTGAGTGCATCGAGTAATTTCTAACTACATTCTTAACATTTCTCGGAGTCGATATTGATATCGTCTCATTGTAGGTTTGGGATCATCACCATGAGCACCATTACCTATGAGAACATTTTCCTCTACTTCCTCTGAAATAATACCTAAGTATCTTTCAGGGGATGAAACTCTTTCCGATCTATGAGGTGGAGGAGTAGTTCTTATTGGCTCAACCTGATTTGGTTCCAATTGGTCCTTAGCTCGTTACTTGTGAGACTTTCTCATCAAGCTTAATCTGCTTTCCAATGCGCTATCTGAATAAACTATTTTTAAGAAAGATGGCATGTCGACTCACAATCACATTATGGTTTCTGGAATGTAGAAATAGTATCCTAATGACTCTTTAGGATATCCTATGAATCGGCTCTGAGACCTAAACTCTAACTTGTCCGCTTGTTGTCTTTTGACATGGCCGGACAACCCCAAATCTGAGATGACTCGACTTGGTTTCTTACCGTGCCATATCTCATACGGTGGTAGGAACATTTTAGAGGAATCTATTCAGTAGATAATTGAAGTTAACAATGAATGTCCCCAAAAAATCAGGAGGTCTGTGAGCTCATCATGGATCGACCATATCCAATAGAGTCGATTTCTCCATTTGAAACCCCATTGAGTTGTGTTCCTGTGGATCCATTGAGAGACTATGCCATTTTTCTTTGATAGTTAGATTCCGACTAGGTATTCACCTCCTCGATCTGTCGAAGAACCTTAATGGGGTTTTTAGTTTATTTTTCTACTTCATGTTGAATTCTTTGAACTTTTCAAAAGCTTCAGACTTGTGTCTCATAAGATACACATATCCATACCTAGACAGATCATCGATAAAGGTAATGAAGTAGATAAAATTGCCTCTAGTCGGCACATCAAATGGGCCGCACACATCAGTATGTACTAGGGCAAGGAGATCTCTGGCCTTTTCTCATGTCCTACAAAAGGGAGTTTAGTCATTTTTTCTTGAAGACAAGATTCACAAGTTGGATATGATTCGAAAGTCAACGGACTCAATAGCCTATTTTACTTCAATTTGTTGATCCTATCTTCTACTATATGACCTAATCTAAGGTGCCATAGATACCTATCGTTTGGACTATCCCTAGGTCGTTTGGCATTCACGTTTTGCTCGATAGTTAGAATAGATACATCAATATGTAGCTGATGAAGACCATTAATAAGGAAACCATTTGCAATTTTATTTCTTTCATAAGGAATGTTGCAATGGTCCTTAAAGAAGGTAATCACATAGCTTTCTAGTGTTAAGCATGAAACAGAAATCAAATTCCTACTAGCTGCAGGCACATAATAACAGTCTTTCAAAACTAAGTTTAAACCAGATGGTAATCAAAGAGGGTATGTTCCCACCATCACTGTAGCAACTCTTGCTCCATTATCGATGTATAGGACCATGTCTCCATTCCTCAGCCTCCTGCTATCCTCAAGATCCTGAATGAAAGTGCACAGATGAGCACTAGAATCAGAGTCAAGCACCCAACTGGATGCAGAAGAAATCGTAAGGTTAGACTCAATAACGAACATACCTCCAGAAGGACCTTCTTTCTTGTTCTTCAGGGTGGCCAGGTAAGTAGGACAGTTTCACTTCCAGTGGTCATCGCTGTTGCAATGGAAACACTTTCCTTTGACAACGGTCTTCTTCTTCGACTCTGCCTTCTTCTTCTTTCCTCCTTCCACCTTTTGCTTTTTTGCAGACTTCTTTTTTTTTTTAGAAGACTTTCTTTTGGAAGAAGTCCGTTCCATAGCAAGAACTGAGCCTTTAGAATCTTTCATAGTAAGCTCAGCAGTGATCAGCCTGTTCATTAATTTGGCTAAGGAATTTTGAAGTTTATGCATATGGTAATTCATGATGAATTACCCATATGCATCAGTCAATGATTATAGAATAACATCATTCTGTAGATCCAAATCTAACTTCACACCGAGCTTCTCAAGCTCTGTCAAGTTTTTGATCATCATCAGACAGTGATCTTGGACTGACTGCCCATCACGCATCTTAGCCTTAAAAAGTCATTTCATGATTTAATACTTGGCTGTGTGACTCTGTTTACCAAACATCTCTTGCAGGTGAGCCAACATTTGGCGAGCAGTCATGATATCTTCATGTTGGCGCTGGAGCTCATCAGACATCAAGACCAACATATAATATCTAGCCTTATTATCTTTGTCTATCCATTTTTTTAGAGATGCTCTCTATTTAGCGGATGG
>QRFJ01000963.1:20670-386379 GCA_006176705.1 Cocos nucifera | reverse complement strand
GATATCTTCATGTTGGTGCTGGAGCTCATCAGACATCGAGCCCAACATGTAATATCTGGCCTTATTATCTTCGTCTATCCATTTTTCTAGAGATGCTCTCTTGTTCAGTGGATGGACGGACTGGTAAGGTGGGAGGGTCCTATCCAATACATGGGTTAACTTCTCGAAATCCAAAATGATTTTGTAGTTCCTGAGCCAATCTTTATAATTGGGTTCGGTCAGTCTATGTGTGTCCAGGATACGTGCTAATGGATTGGATGCAGACATTTTTCTATAGAGAGTCAAAGATTCTAGTTAGATACTGTAATTATGACTTGACCAATTTATTTAAAAATTTTATTTTTAAATAAATTAGCTTCCACTATTTTCTTGGATCCCTACACTCCCTCTGTAGAGATGCGAAAATCTTCCATGATTAATGATTTCTAGTGGGTGGTGCGGTCTCACCAACTGACTCATCACCTCACCTAACAGTTATTGGTGATGGGTTAGCCAATGAGTGAACAACTCTTGTTCAATGATTCTCTAATCATGGTGCACCCAAACTTGATCTCTAATTCATGAATCTCACCGTATCCAAAATATTGATCCACTCCTTAGTTAAGTCAGACCCACCATTTGTACAGACTAAATTCCTAATTGAGTCTCTCACCATATCCAAAATATTGAGCCCAACTCATCCTCCAGCCCATAGCATCCAATGCCTAATAGACATGGTTGCATCTTTTCGGTGCAACTGAGCCACTGTATCCAGTCGAGAACAATCAACCCCGGGAAGGGCCCGCACATCTACAATGGTGGAAGACCTCAGACTTAATCTTTTCTTAGGAAGAATTGATTCAGGTCTCATTAAACTAGACTTGTCATAGTCATAACAATTATGACTAACCTAGTGGCATGGGTTAGCTCGGATTATTGACCACCTCAAATCAGAACTAAGTCAACAGATATGGCCAGGTAAGTGAGATCGGTGGAAGGGATATGCCATTAACTCGTACAAGAATGCATTCAGGTCGAGTAGCTCCCAATTAAAAATCAGTCGGTCGTATGTGCCAAACTTACCTTAGACACCAAATTATTGAGCCAGAACCAATTGGGTTAGCCTACAATCCAGACTCTAACCTCTGAGCCTAATTAGGTCTTGCTTGATCGTGACTCGATCTTGACCCAGACTTAATCCTATTAGGCTGGTCAATTTAAGCATTGTTGATCCCATCTAACCAACTCTTGATTCGGTTTGATCAACCGCTTAGACCTAATTGAGCTACCCAAGCCCGAACCCAGTATTATGAATATATCTTAGATCTAAAATTCTTAATTTTAGATCTAATTAATATTTCATAATCTTAATTTTTAATTAAGTAGGGTTCATAAATAAAATATGCATAATAAATCCTAGGGTTTCAGGATCTAGGGTTTTGCAGAAAGTAAGTTTTAGATTTCTGATTAAGGACGAACACGCAGCACCCCTACACATCATAAGAACACCCCATCAGATGGGAGGAGAGGGCCTTTAAATCCTTCTTCATTCTTATGATCGAACGGCCAAGAGGAATGCCTTAATCAGGAACATGTAATACTACAAAATAATTTTAGATCTATATCATATATCTCATATACAAATTAGATCTAATCATGGCATATTTTGCATACATCTCATGTATCGAATCATGCATATTTTCAGATCTAAATTATCTCATAATAATCTAAAAAATTAGATTTAAATTGATCTTATCAAAATAAACTCTAATCTAGATAACTATGTAGAACTATTCTACAACTAGTCTAGACATGCATCAATCATATCTCATATGATGTTTAAAATTAAATAATTTTATTTGCTATTTTTTAGATATTATTATAATAATTATAATATTAAAAAATAGTAAATAAATAGATCTAAAATATGATTTAATCAAATTAAATTAAAAACATGCAAGACTATTCTATAGAACTATTCTATTTTAGAACTAGTCATGCATATTTTCTAATCTTAGATTCAAATTATTTAATTTTAATTTTTCTAATTTTAGATCTAATCACATCTCATGTGATATCTAAAATCACTTATTTTTTAATTAAAATAAATTTAAAATTAGATCTAAATACTTTAGAACCTTGGCTCTGATACCAGTTGAAGAGAAATTCTGATTTTTCGGACTAGGTTCGTTCAAATCTGATCGGATCAAGAGATATATTTAAAAAATTTTTTTTTTTAATCTAAATTAAATTTGAGATATTTTAGATTTAATTTTTATTATTCTAATAATAAAAATAAAATCTAAATTAATTAAATTAAATTTAATTTATCATGATGTAGGGTAATCCTATTACCCGTTTGATGATCCCGTAAGCAGCAGAAGATTCTGGATCTAGCCACGCAAGTTCCTAACCTCTATCAGTATCCACTCAAGCTGTATCTAGAGATCCTCTTCTTCTCTATCATATTTCCAAAAATCAGATCTGAATCTGATTTGGAGGATCTTCAAAACAGCTTTCGAAGATCAGCAGTTGTCCTTTGCAGCAGCGCAACCTTTTAGCTTTCTATTGCCTTTCTCTCGCCTAGATTGCACCAACTTAAGTCCCAAACTACTTTGGGCGTGGAGAGGAGAGGGAGAAGATGGGCTTGGCATGGAGGAGAGGAGAGAGGCAGCCCTTGGGCGTGGGAATTATGTTCTCTCTTTGAGTTGGACGTAGGATCTTATTTATAAACTATGCGTGATCCAACTCCTCTTCTTCCCAACCAATCATAACTCTTTGTGAAATCAGATCTAAATTTGATTGGTGAGAATAGAGTCCCCTGGATTCATCCTTAGATGGCACCTTAGACCAATCAAAGTTGGTTCTTAGGAGAAGTCTAGTCGGAATCCAAAATGGAGATGGAGTCCCTATCCAACAGGGACTCCTGGGTGCCTCTTGCCTCCTCCTTGCCAGCTTCTGGTAGGGGGACAAGCCTCCACCAGCTCTCCAATAGGTGCATGACACATTGATAGAAGTCAAAGTGTCAATGATCAACATTTGACCAGTCAAAGGTCAACTTTTGACCAAAGTCAAAGGATGAGAAATGACAGGTGACCAAAAATGGCAGGTATTATCTTACAAAATAAGACAACTCTTTTTTGATCTGGACAGGCTCCAGTCAGACCAAGTGAAGGCCTCTGATCGAACACAAACTCCTTTGGCTCAGTCAGGATAACTATTTATGATAGTAAAAGAAGAACGTTAGGTTCAATCGAGTGCTAGCACGATTTTCTTGAACTTAATTGAATCTCATTCAGATCAATTGAACTGGATCAGTTCAATTAATGATCACCAGATTCAAACCCTTGTTTGTGTGATCCAGTTAGATTCAGTTTTGTATGGTAATGGGACATGTCATGATCTCTATCATCGATATCATCGAAACTCCTTTCGATGGATCAGAACTCTTCTGATTTGAATAGCTAGAATAATTGATCAACTAAATTATTCTAATTGCTTCCAAAATTCACCAGTGACACCTAGCAGTATATGGTGGCAACCCATCAGAGCTGAATGTGAACCTCTTGGTGCAGCTACCTATGTGATTAAGTTCTTCTATCTTGAGCTTCGATTAGATTAGGGTTAAGGTGAACTCGTCAAACCCTAGTTTCTGTCATATAATGTAATCATTCAATTCAAGTCCGATGTAAAAATCTAAATAGAAACTCTTTCTATTATTTCACTCTGCCATGGCCATGGGCTTCTGGATTTGATTCTCATGATCATCATAGGGCTGCTCCTCTACCACCGAGGTAGATAGATTCCATCTTCATGCAATCTAGTTCCTACAATAAACATGCTATAGCCAACATACACCTCAGGATTCTAGATGGCTAGGAGATTGAGTTATGGTGTAGTCAAACTATAACACCCTCAAGGTGAACTGTCAATGCACCTCAAGTCAAAGAACCAGACACACCACTACAGTATCGAGTCAGTCACTGATGAGAAGGTAGACTTTCTAATGACTACTCGAGGTGGTCACGATCAGTGCCCTCATTCTCTAACGAGTACCTATACTCTCGCTCTGGTGTCTCCACACCATAGACTGAAGACTCATCTACTAAAGAGAAGCGATTATACACTAACCTTTCAGATCAATCACCATCCTTGTGATGATCCTATGGTCGAAAGCATTTTATGAGTTAATAATGATTATTCATGTCTTAAATTTTCAACTCTTGAAAATATAAATTATCATTACCATTAACTCAAAGGATGTATTACAGACACTAAATACACTCATGTGATAGAAAATAATCCATTTTATTGATTATAGTCAAAATTATAATTTTGCCCTTAGAATTGTGTTACAAGTGTCAGCCAATTCTGGCTTCTAGGGCACATATATCTAACAGAATCAATTCTAACTCTTTGATCACACTGACCAAACCAACCCCACCAAACAACCTGAAGAAAAAATACTATTTTCTATCGTAGGATCGTGCAGATCTGAAAAAGATTTTTCTAAAAATTTCTAAATGATCTGATTAGATCTAAGAGTTCTCAGATCTAATCATGATGATCTGATTTTAAAAATTAAGAATTAAAATTAAATTAGATTTAATTTAAAGTACCTGATTGGATAATCTAATTATCCTGCAATGATCCTATTGATTCTTGAGGTTCTGAAAGGAGCCATGCATGTGCCAGGCCTCTACCGATATCCATTCGGATAGGATCTGAATGTTTTCTCCTCATGAACCTTTTTTCTAAAAATCAAATCTAAATCTAATCCAAAAAACTTTCAAAATTATTTCTGAAGGCAGCCCATCCGTCATACGAACACCGTCATGTAGACCCTGGATATTATGCCAAAAACCTTGGACCTTATTCTCAGATTTGTGTCTAACTTTTTAGACTTATAGAAGAGAAGAAGAGAGAGGATAGAGGGGTTGTGGGATATTAGGGATGGTAGACTTTGGGCATGAAAAATTATTTTTTACATTTTATGCACTTTAACGTGAGAAGGCTTTTATTTCCAATGCCTACTTAGAGTCCCTCTTGACCAAAATAACTCATTTATTTTGTCATTAGAACTCTAGAACTTATTTTCAATAAAAAACCACCAGATCTCATCTATTTTTTTTGTCAAAAATGATTCAAAAAGATATCAGCATGAGTAGATAAGGAAGAGTCCACTGCATCTAGGACTCTTTCCTTAAGAGTTTGATACAAATCAAACTCTATCATAACTTCTTCTAAACACCTCCAAAAATCATAAAATTTGGTACACTCAATGAATAATACATGCTTTATAACATAACCAAAAATTAAATTAAAATAATTTCTATAAAATTTTTTAGAAGCATCTAATTAGGTGGCCCTCAATTCTCTCAAATAGGTCAACTTTTGATCCTAGTCCAATTTGACTATGAATGGATTTAATTTCTATAATTAATCTGATCTGGACTTATTTCAATCAGATGAAAATAAACTCATTCAAAATACAAGAATGAATCAAATCAAATTTGACTCGATTGTGATGAATAGAAAGATTTCAGAAGGAGAAAGTCAGACTCAATCATGTGCTAGCACGATTATCTTGAACTTGATTGAATCTAATCCAAATCAATCAAATTGGCTTAACTTAATTGATGACATCCAGACCCAAACTCTTATTTATGTGATCTAGTTAGATTCAATTCTATATGGTAATAAGATATGTCACGATCTCCATCATCGACATCATCGAAACATCTTTCGATGGATCAAAACTTTTCTGATTCATACAATTAGAATGATTGATCATCAAAATCATCCTAATTGCTTCAAAAATCTATCAGTGATACCTAGCAATATATGGTGGCATTCCATCAGAACTAAAAGCAAACCTCTTGGTACAGTTACCTATATGATTGGGTTCTTCTATCTTGAGTCCCGACAAGATTAGGATTAAGGTGAACTCGTTAAACCCAATGTACGTCATATAAAATAATCATTCGATTCGAATCCAATGTGAAACCCTAATAGAAACTCTTTCTATCATCTTTACTTTGCCATGGCCATAGACTTATGAACTCAATCTCATGATTATCATTGGGCTACTCCTCATCTATCGAGGTAGATAGATCTCCTATTGGTGCAATCCAATTCCTACAATGAACATGCTATAACCAACATACACCTCAAGATTCTGAATGGCTAGGAGATCGAGTTATGGTGTAGTCAAACTATAATACCCTCAAGGTGAACTGCTAATGTCCCTCAGGTCAAAGAACCAGATACACCACTATAGCATTGAGTCAGTCATCGATGAGAAGGTAGACTTTCTTATGACTACTCGAGGTGTTCACGCTCAGTGCCCTCGTTCTCTAATGAGTACCTATACTCTTGCTCCAATATCTTCACATCATAGACTCAAGACATGTCTATTCTAAGAAAGCGATTGTACACCAATCTTTCGGATCGATTACCATCCTCATGATAATCCTATGGTCGAAAGCAGTTTATGAGTTAATTATAAAAATTCATATCTTAAATTTTCAACTCTTGAAAATATGAATTGTCATTACCATTAACTCAAAGGATGTATCGTAGACACTTTTAAATACACACTGTGATAGAAGATAATTTATTTATTAATTTATACTCAAAATTATAAAATTATCCTTAGATGTGTATTATAAGTGACAGTCAATTTGGCTTCTAGGGCATACATCTAACAAACTCCCACTTGACTTAAAGTCAATTGGCTACAAATCTAAGTCTCATCTTCTCAAGATGGGCTTCGATCTTAGCTGGCTTAATGGCTTTATAAATGGATCAGCCGTATTATCTACAGTGTCGACTCTCTTGACCTCGACATATCCCTTCTCGAGGTAATCATGGATGAGGTGATATCGCCGCTCGATGTACTTAGATTTTTGGTGAGACCTCGGCTCCTTAGCTAGGGCTATGGCACCATTGTTGTCACAGTATAAAGGGATGGCATCTGATGGCATTACTCCAAGCTCTGCGGCAAACTTCTTATACCAAAATACCTCCTTTGCAGCCTTCGACGTAGCGATGTACTCTACTTTTATGGTGAAATCTGCTATCACAGTCTGCTTAGAATTCTTTTAGCTGACAACACCACCATTGCACACAAACAGACTTTCAGATGTCGACTTTCGATCATCTATATCAGACATAAAATCCGAGTCTATATACCCTTAGATCTGGAGTTCTCCATTACCAAAGAGTAGAAACATATCCTTAATCCTTCTCAAGTACTTAAGGATATATTTCACAAAAGTCTAGTGCTTTCACCTGGATTCGACTAATACTTGCTCGTGACACTCACAGCATGGACAACATCAGGTCATGTACATAGCATGGCATACATGAGGCTTCCTATTGCTGAAGCATAAGGGATCTTATTCATGTGTTCAATCTCCTTAGGTATGTTGGGACACATTTTCTTGAAGAGATGAATGCCATACCTGAAGAGCACTAATCCCCTCTTAGAGTTTTTCATGCTAAACCTCTTTAGCACCTCCTCTATGTACATTTTCTATGAGAGACCCAGCATCCTATTTGGTCTATCTCTATAGACCTTAATTTCTAGAATAAAGGATGCCTCTCCTAGATCTTTCATGAAGAATTCTTTAGACAACCATATTTTGATTGTAGTCAATATGAAAATATCATTTCCAATTAGGAGAATATCATCCACGTACAGTACGAGAAAGATAATAGTGCTCCTACTGACCTTTTTGAAAATACAGAGCTCCTCCTCATTCTTGATGAATACAAATGATTTGATCACATCATTGAAACGAACATTCCAGTACCAAGATGCTTGCTTAAGTCGATATATGGACCTTTGTAGCTTGCAGATCTTATGATCAGTATCACTGAATGTAAAATTTAGTGACTGTTTCATATATATATCTTTCTCAAGATATCCATTTAAGAATGTCATTTTTACATCCATCTATCATATTTCATAATCGAAATAGGCTGCAACAATAAGCAATGTGTGGACGGATTTGAGCATAGCTACTAGCGAAAAAGTATCCTGATAGTAAATACCTTCACACTGACTATATCCTTTTGCTATGAGTCTTACTTTGAATGTCTCTATATTTCCATCGGCACTTATCTTTCTCTTGAAGATCCATTTACACTCAATAGGTACTATACATTCACATGGATCTACTAAGGTCTAGACTTGGTTCGAGCGCATTGAGTCAATCTCTGACTTCAGTGTCTCTAATAATTTTTTGAAATCGATATCTGATATCGCCTCATCATAGGTTTTAGGATCATCACCATGAACCCCTTTTCCTATAAGGAACATTTTCTCTATGTCTTTTGAAATAGTACTTAAGTATCTTTCAAGAGGACGAAAAATTCTTTCTGATCTACGAGGTGGATGAGGTAGTGATTGGACTAGCTCAATCTGCTTAGGTTTCATAGGTTTCTTATCATATGGCTCTTGGGAGACTTTCTCCTCAAGCCTAATCTATCTTTTGATGCCATCATCTTGAATAAACTATTTTTCAAGAAAGATGGTATGTCGACTCACAATGACATTGTGATCTTTCGGAAGATAGAAAAAATATTCTAATGACTCTTTAGAATATCCAATAAATCGAGCTCTAAAGGACTTAGACTCTAATTTATCCGTCTATTGTCTCTTGATATGGGACGGACAATCCTAAATTTTGAGATGACTTAGACTTGATTTCTTACCATGTCATATCTCATACAGCGTGGTAGGAATGATTTTAGATGAAACCCTATTCAATAGATACATAGCGGTCAATAGACTATGTCCCCAAAGAAACTCAGAAAGGTCTGTGAAGCTCATCATGGATCAAACCATATCTAATAGGATCTGGTTTCTTCATTCTAAAACTCTATTGAGTTAAGGCGTTCTAGGTGGAGTCCATTGTGAGACTATGTCATTGTCCTTAAGATAATCTAAAAATTTTTGACTAAGATATTTGCCTCCTCGATCTGATCGAAGAATCTTAATGAATTTTTTTTATTTATTTTTCTACTTCGAGTCTGAATTTCTTAAATTTTTTAAAAGTTTCAGACTTATATTGTATTAAATACACATACCCATACCAAGATAAATCATCAATAAAGATGATGAAGTAGATATAATTGCCCCTAGCTGGTACATCAAATGGGCTGTATACATCAGTATGTACTAGGACAAGCAGGTTTGTGGTACTTTTTCTATATCCCATAAAAGAAAGCTTGATCATTTTGCCATGAAGGCACGATTCATAAATTGGATATGACTCGAAAGTCAATGGACTCAATAATCCGAATTTCTCCAATTTGTTAACCCTATCTTCAGCTATGTGACCTAGCCTAAGGTGCCAAAGATATCCATCATTTAGACTATCCTTAGGTCGCTTTGATTCTATGGCATTCACGTTTTGCTCGACATTAAAAATAGAAATATCAATATGTAACTAATAAAGATCATTTATAAGAAAACCATCTATAATTTTATTTTTTCATAAAGAATATTATAATAGTCCTTAAGAAAACTAATTACATAGTCTTCCTATGCTAAATATGAAACAGAAATCAAATTCCTGCTTGCTGTAGGCATATAAAAATAGTCCCTAAATACTAAGTCTAATCCTGACGGTAATCGCAGAGGATAGGTTTCCATGATCACAACAGTAATTTTTGCTCCATTTTTAATGCATAGGATCATTACACCATCCCTCAGCCTCCTGTTATGCTCAAGATCCTGCATTAAAGTGCATAAGTGAGCACTAGAACCAGAGTCAAGCACCCAACTAGATGTAGAAGAAATCGTAAGATTAGATTCTATAATGAGCATACCTTTAGAAAGACCTGCCTCCTTCTTATTCTTCAGGCTGGCTAGGTAAAGAGGATAGTTCTACTTTCAATGACCGTCAATGTTGCAATGAAAATATTTTTCTTTGTCAGCGGCCTTCTTCTTCGGCTCTGCCTTCTTCTTCTTCCCATCATTCACCTTCTGCTTCTTCACGGACTTCTTCTTCTTTCCAATAGATTTTCTTTTAGGAAAAGTCCGTTCCATAGTAAGTACTGAGCCTTTAGAACTTTTCATTAAAAGCTCAGTAGTAACCAGCATATTCATGAGCTCAGCCAAGGTATTCTGAAGTTTATGCATATGGTAGCTCATGATAAACTATCCATATGCATCAGTCAAGGACTGCAGAATGATGTCAGTCTGTAGATCCTGATCTAACTTGACACCGAGCTTCTCAAGCTCTTCTAAGTCTTTGATCATCATCAGATAATGATCTTGGACTGACTGTCCATCATGCATTTGAGCCTTAAAAAATCTTTTAGTGACTTGATATTTGGTTGCGTGACTCTTTTCACCAAACAACTCTTGCAGGTGGCCAATATTTGGTGGCTAGTCTTAATGTCTTCATGTTGGCACTGAAGCTCATCTAACATCGAGTCCAACATATAATACCTAACTTTGTTATCTTTATCTATCCACTTCTCGAGAGACGCTCTCTGATCAATGGATGGATGGGCTGGTAAGGTAGAAGGATCTTATTCCAACACATGAGTCAACTTCTCAAAATCCAAAATAATTTTGAAGTTCTAAAGCCAATCCTTGTAGTTGGGTCCAGTCAGTCTATGGGTGTCCAGGATATGGGCTAGTGGGTTGGACATAGATATTTTTCTTAGAGAGTCAAAATTTTTAGTTAGATTTTATAATTAGACTTAAATAATTTATTTAAAAATTTTATTTTTAAATAAATTAGGCTCTCACTATTTACTCAAATTCCTATACTCTCTTGACAAAAATACAAAAATCTTCACGATTATAGATTTCTAGTGGATAGTGCGGTCCCACCAACTGACTTACCACCTCACCTAACAGTTAGTGATGATGGATCAATCGAATGAGTAGACAACTCTTATCTAATGATTCTCTAATCATGGTGCACCCTATCTAGATCTCTAATTTATGAATCTCACCATGTCCGAAATATTGATCTACTTCTTAGTTAAGTCAGATCCATCATTTGCATTGATTGGATTTTTGATTGGATTTCTCACCGTATCCGAAATATTGAGCCCAACCCATCCTCCAACCCATAGCATCCAATGCCTAATAGACATGATTGTATCTTTCCAGTGCAACCGAACCACTGTATTCAACCGAGAATAATCAACCTCGGAAAGGGCCTGCACATCTACAATGGTGAAAGATCTTAGACTTAATATTTTCTTAGGAAGATTTAATTTAGATCTCTTTAAACTTGACTTAACTTAGTCATAACAATTATGACTAACCTAGTAGTATGGGTTGGCTCAAATTATTAGCCATCTCAAATTAGAATTGGATCGACATAAATGGCTAGATAAGTGAGATCGGTGGAAGGAATATGCCATTAACTTGATAAGAACGCATTCAGATCGAGTAGCTTCCAATTAAAAATCAGTCGATCGTATCTGCCAAACTTACCTTAGATCTTAAATTATCGAATCAGAATTAATTGGGTTAGCCTACAATCCAGGCTCGAACTGCGAAGCCAAATTAGATCTTGATTTGATCGAATCACATCTCAATATGATTTGATCTTGATCCAAACTTAATCCTATTAAGCTGGTCAAATCTAAGCTTTCTTTGATCACACCTAATCAACTCTTGATTCAGTTTGATCAACTGCTAGAGCTAATTAAGCTATCCAAGTCCGAACCCAATTTTATGAATATGTCTTAGATCTAAAAATTTATAATTTTAGATCTAATTAATTTTATAATCTTAATTCTTAATTAAATTTTGGATTCATGAATAAAATATGTAATAGAAATTCTAGGATTTTAGGATCTAGAATTTTGCAGAAAAATAAATTCTAATTTCTGATTAAGGATGAATGCGTAGTACCCCTACACGCCATAAGAACATTCCATCGAATGGAAGAAAAGGGCCTTTAAACTCTACTTTATTCTTATGACTGGACGGCCATGGGAAACTTCTTAATGAGAAATATAATTTTTTACTATAAAACTAGTTAGATCATATATCACATATAAAAAGATCTAGCTAATACATGTCTTGCATACATCTCATGTCTCATCAATATACATACTTTCATATCTAAAATATCATATATTAAATCTAAAAAATAAGATTTTAAATTTGATCATATCAAAATTAAAACTATTCTAGATATTTTATAGAACTATTCTATGACTAGTCTAAGCATGCATCTTTCATATCTCATATGAATAAATCAAAAATTTAAAACTTTATTTTTTATTTTTTAGATCTAATTATAATAATTATAATATTAAAAAAATAAAAATTAAATAGATCTAAAATTATGTTTAATCAAATTAAATACATAATCATACTAGACTATGCATAGAACTATTCTATATCTAGTCTAGTCATGCATCTCATACATATTAGATCTAAATTATTTAATTTTTAATTTTTTAATTTTAGATCTAATAACATCGGATGTGATATCTGAAATATTTTAATATTAGATCATAAATAAAAATAAAATTAAATCTAAGATAGATCTGAAGAACTGCTAATGCAGCTTTGATACCAGTTGAAGAAAAAATACTGTTTTCTGCCATAGGATCGTGCAGATCTGAGAAAAATTTTTCTAAAAATTTCTAAATAATTTGATCGGATCTAAGAGTTCTCAGATCTAATCATAGTTAAAAAAATTAAAATTAAATTAGATTTAATTTAAAGGATTTGATTGGGTAATCTAATTATCCTGCAATGATCCTATTGATTCTTGAAGTTTTGGAAGGAGCCACGCACGCGCCTAGCCTCTACCGGTATCCACTTGGACAGGATCTGAATATTTTTTCTCATAAATTTTTTTTCTAAAAATTAAATTTGGATCTGATCTAAAGAAATCTTCAAAACTATTTTTGAAGGCAGCCCGTCCGTCACACGAACACCATCGTGTAGATCCTGAATATTGTGCCAAAAATCTTGAACCTTCTTCTCAGATTTGTGCCTAACTTTTTAGGCTTATAGAAGAGAGAGGATAGAGAGGATGTGGAATATCAGGGATGGAAGACTTTGGGCGTAGAAAATTATTTCTTATATTTTATGCACTTTAACGTGAGAAAGATTTTTATGTCCAACGCCTACTTAGAATCCCTTTTGACCAAAATAACTTATTTATTTTATCATTAGAACTCTATAACTTATTATCTACGAAAAACCATCAGATCTCATCTATTCTTTTTTGCTAAAAATAATTCAAAAAGATGTCGGCATGAGTAGATAATGAGAGTCCACTGTATCTAGGACTCTTTCCATAAAAGTTTGATCCAAATTAAACTCTATCATAACTCAGTCTAGACATCTTCAAAACTTATAAAATTTGGTACACCCAATGCATAACTCGTGCTCTATCACATATCCAAAAATCAAATCAAAATAGTTTCTAAAAACTTTTTTAAAAGTATCTAATCAGATGACCCTCAATTCTCTCAAATAGGTCAACTTTTGACCCTAGTCCAATTTGACTATAAATGGATTTAATTTCTATAATTAATCTGATCTGAACTTATTTCAGTTAGATGAAAATAAATCCATTCAAAATACAAGAATAAGTCAAATCAAATTTGACTCGATTGCGATGAATCAGAAAGATTTCAGAAGGAGAAAGTCATGCTCAATCATGTGCTAGCACGATTATCTTGAACCTGATTGGATCTAATCCAAATCAATCAAACTGGCTTAGCTCAATTGATGACATTCAGACTCAAATTTTTATTTGTGTGATCTAGTTAGGTTCAATTGTATATGGTAATGAGATATGTCGCAATCTCCATCATCGACATCATCGAAATATCTTTCGATGGATCAAAACTTTTTTGATTCATACAATTAGAATGATTGATCACCAAAATCATCCTAATTGCTTCCAAAATCCATCAGTGACACCTAGCAGTATATAGTGGTAATCCATCAAAACTTAAAGCGAATCTCTCGATACAGTTATCTGAGTGATTGGATTATTCTATTTTGAGCCCTGATAGGATTAGGGTTAAGATAAACTCGTCAAACTCAATGTCCGTCATATGAATTAATCATTCGATTTGAGTCCAATGTGAAACCTTTATAGAAACTCCTTCTATCATCTTCACTTTGCCATGGCAATGGGCTTATGAACTCAATCTCATGATTATCATAGAGCTATACTCCTCATCTATTAAGATTGATAGATCTCCTATTGGTGCAATCCAATTCCTACAATAAACATGCTATAGCCAACATACACCTCAGATTTTGAATGGCTAGGAGACCAAGTTATGGTGTAGTCAAACTATAATACCCTCAAGGTGAATTATCGATGCACCTCAGATCAAAGAACCAGACATACCACTACAGCATCGAATCAGTCATCGATGAGAAGGTAGACTTTCTTATTACTACTCGAGGTGGTCATGCTCAGTTCCTTCATTTTCTAATGAGTACCTATACTTTCACTCCGGTATTTTCACACCATAGAATTAAGATACGTCTATCCTAAGAAAGCAATCGTACATCAACTTTTCGGATCGATCACCATCCTCGTGATGATCTTACGGTCGATAGCAGTTTATGAGTTAATTATAAAAATTCATGTCTTAAATTTTTAACTCTTAAAAATATGAATTGTCATTACCATTAAGTCAGAGGATATATCATAGATACTTTTAAATACACATTATGATAGAAAATAATTTATTTATTAATTTATAATTAAAATTATATAATTATTTTTAAAAATATATTATAAATAATAATTAATTTTATTTTTAAAATATATATTTAATATATTTATTTATTATTATTATTATTTTTTATCTCTCTTTGTGATATCGTATAATTACCTTCATGAACTGCGCTGGCCCCTTTCCCCAGCGAATTCTAGTTTTCCCTTGGGCATGTCCTTCTTGTCTGCCTCCAAATTCCCCACCCTACGTATTACGTTTGTGATGTCACTCACTGGGTGATGTTTCTCCGGTTACTGTTACAAAGTTGAGTGGCATTTAATTTTGCCGTCCAGGGTATCACGGATCTACGGTCGTCACTTTCTCCTATAATTATTCTTTTGCGTTTTTGTCATCTTACTTCCATCCTTTTCTCATGCACTCCCCCTCCTGCCGCCTCACGAGTCTCAATCATTACTTCATCATAGATCATTCTCTTTCTGACACATATTTTTTTTATATTTCTTTTAATAATTATATTATCCAGCATTGCACTGAAAAAAATTTCGCAGGACCTTGGAGGACATGTGAGACTGTTGGTTCACGTGAAGAACCGCGGATGGCAAAAATTTTAAGCATGCTCGCGTGCTCCATGTAGCATCTGTGCATGTACGCGTTCAAATGAGAGTCATATATTTTTTTTCTTCTTATATTTTTTCTAATTAATGCCAACAAAATTTAGTATTTTTCACATGCACCCGTGATTTAAAAATACTGTATATGATGTACTAGATCTATCTATCTCCCTCCTGTAACAAAATTAGGATGGGCATACTGCATTCCTATCAGCATCTTCATACATCGATCCTCGAAGTGCCCATTAATTAAATAGGATAAAAAATAAATAAAAAAAATAAAATAAAGAGAGTGGATGTGGATGCGCCGAGATGTCAATATTCAAATAATTTATAATTCATGAAGTTCAATCTATTGTTATTATAATTTTAAGAAAAGACATGACTCAACATATAGGCAAAAGAACTTATGTTTGGACATTTTCATGGAATTCGAACAATTGGAATCTTAGGTTTTTTAATGAACATTACTATTATTAAAAATAGGACTCAGACGTTCTATTAAATCTTTGGGTCTTATAATCACTGAATCGAGACAACCATCCCAACGAACAAACACAACCATTATAAACTAATGCTCGTCATAGCTGATTGTAATCAAGTTTTACTTTTAAAAGTATATACGAGGCTAAAATTTATTAAGATCTGGTTATGCTTACAAATATAAAACACATGGCTTTTGTCTTTAGCTTTGTCTCAATGGCTTTGGCCGATACGTTGTGAGATTTTATGGAGAAGAAAATCAAGACATGCTCTCATAGACGTTATTCTAAGTGTTGGACATACTGTGGTTTTTCGACGAAACAAATGTGTCACATGCAACATTCCGACACATGTACCCACAAGTCACTAGCATGGAACCACGGTGAGGGTTAAATGTTTGTTTTATCATGCCAGTAGGGCATCTAGTTCGTTTGATTTGATGCTTTCTTTTTAAGTTAATGTGTACAATTCCATGCTAATGGCTTCTCAAGTGGTTCCTTTCGTCTAGGACTAATTTTGCAGAATGAGATGAAGAATGTGAGCGAGAACCATTGAGCTGACATGATTCCTTACGTACTGGTTCTACAATGACTTGAAGAGGAGCAATATTCCTTTTCTCTGGAGGAGTTGATGGGTGGAACTTTGCCCAGAGTAGGTCTCTACAACCATTTAGTAATGCATATCAAAGGCAGTGTCATGTGATGGAATTCTCAACGGCCTGGTGGCTTAAATCTGTAGTTAACATTACTTTGTAGTGAAAGAATGCTCCAAAATTAGTAATAATCACTAATCCTCTCTCTCTCTCTCTCTCTGTGTGTGTGTGGGGGGGGGGGGGCGGGGCGGGGGGGTTGTGCGTGCGTGTGTCTCCCCGCACTGCTCTCCCTCTCCCTCACCCTCTAGAAGATGGAAGATCACGTCCATAAGGGCTAAGAGTATCACATAGCCAAATTGCATAAGTTGATTACAACTCCTTAAGCCTTCCAATGCACGAAATTAATCAAGTGACCGCATTATTAATTAGTAGATCAATAGTCTGGCAAAATTGCCTTAACAGGCAAATGACAGTCGTGGTTCGCCTCAAATTCAAAATCAAGCGCAGCTGAAAGAGTTTGACCTGATTTATGAGAAACATGAGAATTACTGTTCTCCCTCTTTTGCTTGAGAAAAAAGACATGTAAATTGGTTACTCCAATTATTTAGGAGATCTATAACTTAATAGTATTTTATCATGTTAATATAGTTAACTTGTTCATTTGGATTCTTAATATTGAATTAGTTGAGAATTAATAATTCTTTTCATGTAAAGATCATGAGGAATACAATAAAGAACCTTCGTTGAGATGAATTTTGCTACGGCATCTAACAAAAAATCTAACGTGCTCATAAATAAAAAAGAAAAAAAATAATTTAATTCTCTCCATCTGGGTATCATAAATCCTTTATTAGGTTTTGACATGATCATGTTAGCTCCATCTAGGTGATCTAGGGAATTTGATGTAAATTGATCAAAATACCTAAAACATCTTTATTAATTAGGGGTGATAGTGTAATTTCAAAATACCTAAAACATCTTTATTAATTAGGGGTGATAGTGTAATTTCAATTATTTCAATGGATCTTGTGTCCATCAAGGACTCATATATTGGGATTCGCATACACAACAAAAATAGAT
Organism: Cocos nucifera; assembly: GCA_006176705.1. Taxonomy (NCBI): domain Eukaryota; kingdom Viridiplantae; phylum Streptophyta; class Magnoliopsida; order Arecales; family Arecaceae; genus Cocos; species Cocos nucifera. Next base: position 368,928 of record QRFJ01000963.1, on the reverse strand, counting down.
TTTAAAACATACATTATCAAATGAAAACATGATATCCGAATCCCAATCCCAAAATCACTTTGATGATTTCAATTTAACATAAACCAAATAGCAATTAATCAAGAAGAAGGAAATGATTATCCTCCAAGAAAATTTGATTGCTTTAATAGAATCTTTGAGGCACCCAAGTATATGACCTCCAATAATGATCCATGGGACTTAATCAAGGACTCCTTCCAATTTTGTTTTGCTAAATTTCTTCACAAGATTTCGGCAGCACCTCCCCTCTTGGATGATCTAACTCTTGGACCAAAGTACTCTCTGTTCTCTCTCTCCTTTGGGACATGTGGAAGGCTAATTCTAAAGCTTCTAGGTGTGGAAAATCTTCACTAGCCCAAAGAAAATATGCCCCTTTTATAGGCTCCAAGTCCTAATCCTATTAGAACTCTAGGTAGTTACTCTAACTACCATATCCATACAATTAACTAATGACCCAACTAACTTGGGAGTATCCCCTAATAACCATCCAACTAATTAACCAACCAACTAACTTGGGAGTTAGGAAGTAAGAGAGTTAGAGAGAGGAGAGTGGGCGTGTGGAAGAGAGAGAGAGATGGGGCATGTGGACTATTCTAGAATAAGCTTTGACTAGTCAAAATTTAATCCATCTAGAAGTCCATATGAAGATTCTACAGGATCGGTCTGATCGGATCAGATCGTGCAGTAGAATTTAAATTTTTTTTAATCTACTGATCCAATCAGATCTGAGAGTTCTCATATCTGGTTAGATTGATCTGAAACAAAAAGTATAAAAATTATATCATATACAACTTGTTGCAAGTGAATGGTTCACTTGCTGCGATGATTTGAATACAGTCTAAGGTTCTAACTTGAGCCACGCACATGCTCGGCCTGTACCAACATCCACTTAGATTAGATCTGGAGATCTTTTTCTTCTGAATTTGATCTCAGAAAATCAGATCTTGGAACTTCACGTCATGCCTTCAATCTAACCTCCGATAGCGATCCGATCGAGTACATACGATCGGAGCTTCTTCGACACGATCTTGCAGTAGCAACACTTCAATGCTCGTAGTACTAATTTGCCCAACACTTGGGCATGGAGAAGAGGGAGAAGAGGAGGGAGAGGAGGTGTAGAGGAGAAGGAGAGATAGGGTCTGGGCATGGGCTGATGTGATGGCCGAACCTGTTGGCTTGGTTATCTATTTATAGACAAACCTAGAATCCTAAGGTTTCTGGATTTTGAACAAGTCAAAGCTAAGAAGCAAAAGGACTCCTAATGAAACCCCACGCCCCATAGTGGTTTTCCTTCTAATTTTGTCACACAAACTCAGAATAAAATTGGTGCCACACTCTTATCTACATAAGGGTGTTAGCGCAGATAATCTCTCGCCAGATAGTTTGAACTTTTCAAACTCTTTGACCTATTTAAAACTATTTAAAAGGGCAACCTCCTTAACTCCCTAATCTTATCCATTAGGGATGCACGCCAGGGAGGGGCATGCGCCCCAAAAAAAACTCTAGGGGGTGCATGCCCCTAATCCTTTAATTCCTACAAAGATCAGGTCAAATGTGGTCTTGTCCTAGTCCTCATCATATAAGATCAGGATAAGGGCTGATCTAATCAGGATAATGTCTGATCTTATCAAGATAAGATCCAGTCAGATCAAGATAAATCCATATAGAATTTTTAGATGAGCTAAATCAAATTTAACTGAATTTAGATTAATCAAGAAATTCATAGAAGAAGAAAGTTAGGTCCAATCATATGCTAACATGATTTTCTTGAATTTAATTAGATCTAATCCAAATTAATCAAACCATGTTAGCCCAATTAATGACATCCAGATCCAAATTCTTATTTGTATGATCTAGTTAGGTTCGATTCTATTTGATAATGGAATATGTCGCGATCTCCATCATTGACATTATCGAAATATTTTTTGATAGACCAAAACTTTTTCTGATTCATCCAATTAGAATCATTAATCATCGAGATAATTCTAATTGATCCCAAAATCCACTGATGACATCTAACAGTATATAGTAGTAATCCATCAGAATCAAATATGAACCTCTCGGTGTAGCCAACTATATGATTGGGTTCTTCTATCATGAGTTTCGATAGAATATAGGTCAAGATGAACTCGTCAGACCCAACACCTATCATATGATTGAGTTATTCGATTCAAGTCTAATATGAAATCCTAATAGAAACTTCTTTCTATTATTTCATACTGCCATGACCATGGACTTTAAGACTCGATCACATGATCATCATAGAACTACTCCTTTATCAAGGTTGATAGATCCCATCTTAGTGCGATCCAATTTCTACAATGAACATGCTATAGCCAACATATACCTTGGAATTCTAAATGGCTAGAAAACTGAGTTATGGTGTAGTCAAACTAGAACACCCTCAAGGTGAACTGACGATGTATCTTAGGTTAAAAAATCAAACATACAATTACAACATCAAGCTAATTATCGATAAGAAAGTAAACTACTTTATGACTGCTCGAGATGGTCACACTCAGTACCCTTATTCTCAATAAGCACCTATACTCTTATTTTGATATTTTTACACCATAGACTTAAGACTCGTCTATCTTAAGAAAGCGATCATACACTAATTTTCTAAATCAAACACCATCCTCATGATGATCCTACAATCGAAAGCAGTTTATGAGTTAATTATGATAATACATGTCTTAAATTCTCAACTCTTGAGAATATGTATTATCATACTTATTAACCCAATGAATATATCACAAATAGTTAATACAAAAATATGATAGAAGAAAATAATTTTTTTATTAATTATAAATCAAAATTATAAGAATATTCTTAGAAAGTATTTATAAGTATCGACCAATTTGACTTCTAGGGCATACATCTAACAAACTCCTACTTGATCTAAAGCTAATTGGCTATAAATCTAAGTTTCATCTTCTCAAGGTGGGCTTTAATCTTTTATTGGCTCGAAGGCTTCGTTAGTGGGTTAGTCGCATTATTGATGGTATCAACTCTCTTAAGCTTAACATATCCCTTTTTGAGGTAATCACGGATGAGGTAGAACTGCCACTCGATGTGCTTGAATTTTTTATGAGATCTCGACTCCTTAGATAGGGCTATGGCATTGTTGTTGTCGTAATATAGAGGGACAGCATCACAAGGCATCACTTCGAGCTTTACAACGAACTTCTTGAGCCAGAATGCTTCCTTCATAACTTTCGAGGCAATGATGTACTCTACTTTCATGGTGGAGTTTGCTATCTCTATCTGCTTAGAACTCTTTCAGCTTATAATACCAGTATTGCATAGGAGCAGACTTTCAGATGTTGACTTTTGATCATCTATATTAGACGTAAAGTCTTAATCTATATACCCTTGTACCTAGAGTTTTTCGTTACTAAAGACTAGAAATATATCCTTAGTCCTTCTCAAGTACTTAAAAAAATATTTCACAAAAATATAGTACTCTTTATCTAGATTTGACTGATATCTACTAATGACACTCACAGCATAGGCGGTATCAGGTCGTATACATAGCATGATATATATGAGGCTTCCTATTATTGAAGCATAAAGGATCTTACTCATCTGTTCAATCTTTTTTGATATGTTGGGGCACATCTTTTTGGATAGATAAATACCATATCTAAAGGGTACAAGTCCCCTCTTAGAATTCTCCATGCTGAACCTCTTCAACATCTCCTTTATGTACATCTTCTATGAAAGACCTAGCATCCTTTTTGGTCTATCTCTATAAACCTTAATCCCCAAAATGAAGGATGCCTCTCCTAGATTTTTCATAGAAAATTTTTTAGACAACCATACCTTGATCGAGGTCAACATGGGAATTATTGCCGTCCACAACATCCCAAGCATCACCTAGCTCTGAAACCAAATTATAAATCCATGATATCGCTCAAATGCCAATCATCCTTGACATCACAAGCACTGATATCATGTTGCGAAAGCTCTTGATCTTTAGCACGAACCTGAAGAAATCTGTGATGTTCTCTATGGGCAGCAAACCACCAACTCTCCACTTGGATCTATGATGGGGTGCCTCCCTCCTTGGGCTTGAGGGAGATGCCCCCTTCTCTAGGCTTCTTTAAGAATCCTAGGGCGGCAACTCTAGAGAGAAGAGAAGAAGAGAGAATTGAGGAAGAAAAGATCTGTATTGATTCCACCCATGAAAATTCTAATACAACCTATGTATTTATATATAGCCATTAGGCCTGACTAAAATCTCTTGTGACTAACCCAATACATGAAAGCACTCACCGAGCCCATGTACACCCATGTCTCCCATGCTCTCATTCTCTAGATCTAGATCTGACTCATACATGAATTAGCCATTTTAAGATCTCTCAAACCAGGCCTTAAGATCCTTAGGATCAACCTAGATCCTAGCCCAAAACAAATCCTTGCATAACTCTGCCCGCGCACTGAGCCGGCTTAGTCTCAGCACTGAGCCAGCTAAGTTTCACTGGGTCGGCTCAGTCTAAAACTGAGCTGGCCCAGTCCTATCTCGTGCCAGCAGTCTCGATCACTCAACTCTTTATTTTACCTATACTTTGAGACTTAGCGACCCAGTTTTGAATTGAGTTGGCTAACCTATAGAAAATCTTTCTTCTGCAGTCTTGATTCTTTGGCTTTGGTTCCTTGCTTCATCTTGTATCCCAGATCTCCGAAGCACCAACCAAGCTCCTGAAATCCCTAAAGCCAATACCCTAGCTCCTCCCATGGCCTCCCAAGACTTGGGAGCTCCATCAATCCTCATAATCTCCATCTTGGTGCCTCAAGCCTTGGCAAATCTGTAAGCAATGCCCTCCTATACGATCCCACTATCCCTACACACTCGACAGCACCTGTGCAAACATCGCCTTCATCAATCCTCTTCAGCTATTGTGCACCTTTGAGGCCTTTGGGATGACCACCTCCATCACTAAAGACTTGTGCTTGCTTCTTGGCATCATCCTAAAATTGTAGGATCCCTTCTGCTTAGCAGCTGCATTACTCTCTCTGAACTTTCTTGGAGAACCTACAGCATTTCTTCACCAGCATATGCTGTACCACCTGACACGATCATCTTAGAGCTATGTCTATCCACCTGTACACGCTGCTCCACTTGAAACTGTGCATCACCAACGCTGACCCTCAGCTCTAAACTCATGTTAAATTTTTTCTCTACTTATGAAGTCACCACTATGGAGCTTCACCTATATCTAAATTCCATCTGATGCCATAGAAGTTGACTCTATCACCGAGTCCCTCGAGACCAACCACTTAATGCTGCACTGCTAAGCCTGCCGCTGCACCTCGAACATCGTCGCTGCCCCTTCGAACCCTCCATGCTCCACGGACTCCTTCGAAGCTATCTTAGATACTTCCACAACCCGCGGGCACCTCCAAAATCCAAGAGCTCATCCAACTCTTTTGAATCTAGTGACTGAACCCTAAAAAATTCTATTCTAGTCCTTCTCTTCTACCCCTACACCAGTCATCACTTCAGTTGCACCTGAAAAATCATCCTCTACCTGAACTATGACTCTCCCTGGTATCCCTGCAGAAGAAATCTGATCCATGATACTTCTAATTGCTTGATGCTCCTGATGCTCCTTGAGACCTCCTGGCTCTCTCTGAGACCTGCACTCGATCTTTTTGAGATACCCCTGACACCACCTGCTGAGGTACCTCCCTCAGCTGCTGCACCATCGAGCCTCTCTCAATCCTGTGCCTCTAGGGAAGCGCTACTATAGCACTCCAATGCTCCCTAAAGCCTCTCAGCCATAATCTGTTGGACCTCCATGGATCATCCATCTCCATCATCCCCAAGGCTTCGAAAATCCATGCTTTGATCAAACTACTGAATGCACCTCCGACTACTTTCTCACCTTTTTGACACCGAAGGACGTATAGTCACTTCTTCAACCTTCCTTCGATCATTATTCTTTGAAAAATCTCTCTTCAACAGCTCCACACTATCCATCTTTTTAAAGAATCCTGATGCTCCCTACTGAGATACCTTCCTCGACTACTGCATCATCGAGCCTCTCTCAGTCCCACATCTTCAGAAAAATGATACTGCAGCACTCCAGCGCTCCCTGCTTGTCACATAACCATCATACACTCCGACCTTTCCGCCAAGATCGATCAGCAAATCATGCATCCAATCCTTTCACCCAAAAATTTTTTTTTTCAGTTAATCCTCTCAACCTCCATCTTCAACTCGTTGCTCCCGATTGGCCAAACCACAGCAATAACAAAGATAGAGCTGAGATATACCGTAAAATTTTTGTATAGATTTTTGATTTAACTTTGTATGACTTCTCCTTCGCTTCCATGCACCATCAAGCTCTGATATCATATTGCTATCCACAACGTTCCAGGCATCACCTAGCTCTGATACCAAATTGTAGACTCCTAATATCACTCGAATGCCAATCATCCTTGACATCATAAGCATCAATACCATATTGCGTAAGCTCCTAATCTTTTGCATGGATCTGAAAAAACCTATGACGTTCTCTATGGGCAGCAAATCATGGATCCTCCATCTAGATTTATGATGGAATGCCTCCCTCCTTGGACTTGAGGGAGATGCCCCCTTCTCTAAGGCTTCTTCAAGAACCTTAGGGTGGAAACTCTAGAAAGAAGAAAAGAAGAGAGAATTAAGAAAGAAAAGATCCATATTGATTCCATCCATGAAAATTCTAATACAATCTATGTATTTATACAGAGCCATTAGATCTGACCAAAAACTCTTCTGGCTAACTCAATACATGAAAGCACTCACCGAGCCCATATACACCCATGTCTCCCATGCTCTCATCCTTTAGATCTAGATCCGATCCAAACATAAATTAGCCACCTTAAGACCTCTCAAAGTAGGCCTCAAGATCCCTAGGATCAACCCAGACCCTAGTCCAAAATAGACCCTCGTGTAACTCTACCCATACACTGAGCCGACTCAGTCTCAGCACTAAGCCGGCTAAGTTCCACTGGATCGGCTCAGTCTAAAATTGAGCCGACCAAGTTCTATCCCATGCCAGCAGTCTTGAATGCTTAGCTCTCTATTTTACCTGTGCTTTGAGACTTAGCCAATCCTATTTTGGACTGAGCTGGCTAACCTACAGAAAATCTCTCTTCTGCAGTCTTGATTCTCCGACTTTAGTTTCTTGCTTCACCTTATGTTCTAGGTGTCCAAAGCACCAACTAAACTCCTGAAATTCCTGGAGTCAACACCCCAGCTCCTTCCGTGGTCTCTCAAGGCTTGGAAGCACCATCAATCCTCACAAAAATATCATTTTCAATCAAGAGAATATCATCCACATACAATATGAGAAAGATAACAGTGCTTTCATTAATCTTTTTGAACATAAAGGATTTCTCCTCATTCTTGATGAAATCAAATGATTTGATCACATCATTAAAATGAGCATTCCAGCTCTGAGACACTTACTTTAGTCCATAGTAGACCTTTGCAACTTGCAGATCTTGTGATCATCATCATTAGAAGTGAAACCAAGCGGCTGTTCCATATAGATATCTTCATTAAGATATCTATTTAGAAATACCATTTTTACGTCCATCTACTATATTTTGTTGTTGAAATATATTGTAATAGTAAGCAACGTATGGATGGATTTAAGCATAGCTATTGATGAGAAGGTATCCTGATAGTCAATGCCTTCGTATTGACTATATCCTTTCACTACTAACCTAGCTTTGGATATCTCCATATTCCTATTTGCACCAATCTTTATCTTAAAGATTTATTTACATCCAATAAGTATAATACCTTCAGATGAATCTATCAAGATCCAGACTTGATTCGAATGCATTGAGTCAATATCTGACTTCATTATCTCCCACCATTTTTTGAAGTCGATATCTGATATTGTCTCATCATAGGTCTTGGGATCATCTCCATGAACCTCATTTTTCGAAAGAAATATTTTCTCTACATTCTTTGAAATAATATCTAAGTATCTCTCAAGAGGATAAAAAATCCTATTTGACCTACGAGGTGGAGGAGGTAGTGTATGGATTAGCTCAGACTGATCGAGTTCTTCAGGTTTCTTAGCTCATTAGTCTTCAGAGATTTTCTCCTCGAGCCTAATTTATCTTTCGATACTATCATTTTGAATAAACTATTTTTTAAGAAATATGGTATGCTGACTCACAATCATATTATGGTCTTCAAGAAGATAGAAGTAATATTTACCAAAAATCAGCCTTTCAGTGAGGGATATCACCAAGGGATCTATCCCATGGAAAATTAATAAGGGATTAGAAAGGAATTTTCAAGGGATGTTAACTTGCATCCAAAGCCCAATTTCACTAAGGAATCTTTAAGCGATTTGTGAGAGATTTGCTACCCTCGATAAATCCATTGGAAATCCCTTGGTAATCTGCAAGGGATCAGTGAGTGATTACTTTAATAATTTTTATTGAGGGATTTATAAAAAAAATTATATCCCTCGGAGATTTATCAAGGGATGAATCCCTTGGTGCTGATAAGATATTTAAAAAATTTAATATTATTAAAAAAAATTTTAAATTTTTTTTAATAATATTAAAATCTAGTACTAAACAAATGTCGCTTATAGACATTATAAAAGAGTTATGGATGTTTATCAACTTGCAAATCATATATTTTAATAATAATAGAAAAAATTAGAAAAAGTAAAAAAGTATCGCATTCTATTTATTTTTTTAATTGATATTGTCCATAGAAGATTTGAATAGACTGTATACAATATTTAAAGTGATTTAATTTAGATTTGAGCCCATCCTAATATAAAAATTGATTATGTGTTTTTTGATCCAACTGATTAATGCCATATCATGGTTATCCCCATTCTCAATATGAAAATCATGCATTAAAGAAAATAAACTTATGCCCACCACCCATATTTGAAAAAAGTCATGTCTTTTTTAACCTCTCCCAAGTTGCAATCCTAACTAAAGGTCTCTATATTGCATGCACCAGGTGCGATTAGACCGTGCCAGATAAAATCCTAGTTAATGGTCTATAGAGTTGTCAAAATGGGTTGGGCTGGGTATAGAGCTATCAAAATGGGCTGGCCTGGCCCTAGCCTAGCTACTTGGGTTGTGATTATGTGGGTCGAGCTGGGCTCGACCCATTTATTAAAATGGGCTGTAAAAATCTAGCCCGGCCCTAGCCCACGTGGGCTATAGTTAGGGCTAGGCCAGCCCACTTCTTCTTTTCTTTTTTTTATTCTTTTTTCTTTTCTAGAGCCAATGCAGGCATGCAACATGGAGGCGTGGTGCCGAACTGCAGGCATGCAGGGTGGCTAGGGGGCAGCATGCGCGATCGGGGGGCTAGGGTGCAGTGCTGGAGGCATGACAGGCTACGGGGGGTGGGGTGCATGGAGTAGTGGGGCCATGTAGGGGATTGGTGGGGTGGGTGAGGGCAGCGATGTTGGTGGATGAGGGCGGCAAAGTGGGTGGGTGGGGAGGGCGACGATGAAGGAGATAGGGTGCGGGTTCACCGAAGGGCTAGGAAGCGATGCGAGAGGGTGGGAGGACACATGGAGCAGCGGAGGGCAATTAACTATCAAGTTCTAACTAAAACTAATTTATTTAATAATTAATAATATTTATATCTTTTAAACCCTTAGTTATAAATCAAACTAAAGTTTAACCCAAAAAAAGAATCCAAACTCAAAACACTTGCTCGTCTTTATATATATATATATATTTTAAATCCTTAATTATAAATCAAACTAAATTTTAATATAAAAAACAACCCAAATTCAAAATAGTCGCTCATCTTCCCCATCCTCTAAACTCCTTCTGGCCACATCTCAATATTCCATGCACTAGGTGCAACTAGACTGCACCAAATCCCACGATTGATAACACGCCACGTTACGCACTGTATTTCACCAAATCCCAATTATTTGCTATCCATCGTGCATATGCTTCGAGATTTTCCCTAGTTCACATGGACCTACGATAACTTCTCCCGATCGCACACCAAATTAAGCCCTAGCTGCATCCCGCTCCCCATTCTGCCGCTTCAAGCCTTCCAAAAACAAAAAACCAAACTCAAAACACCCAGCCCATCTTCCCTCCTGGCCATGCCCCAATGCCCTAGCCGTCCTGCTCCCTATTCGCCCACTTCAAGCCTTCCACTGTCCCACCATCGTTCGATCGCCCCAAGCCTCCCCCCATGCCATAATTCCTCAAGCCAACCTCACTTGAAAGCTCCTCCCACCATCCAAGAACATTTAGGTAAAAATTTTTCCTCTTTGTTTCTTTTCATTCATTCTCTTTTTCGAAGATCTAAGGGGAAGGAGAACATCTGAGAGCGATCGAAGGGGTTTCTTTGGTTATGGTTCGGGGTTCCTAACCTATGAGCAAGCAGAGGGGTTTCTTTGGTTCCGGTTGTGGGGTTATGCGAGGTTTAGTGGTTTGAGTTGGTTTCTGAGAGCTTTTGAGAGAGAATCAAAGGGTTTCTTTGGTTCTGGTTGTGCAAGATGGGGTGGTTTCAGTTGGTCCTTGGATGGATGAGAGTAGAGGATGGAAGGGTTTCTCGGTCCTAAGAGTAGAGGATGGAAGCATGTGTTTGATCTCATATACCATTTCATATACTCTATTTCTCGGTCCTGGCCCAATTTCAATATTTCATGTATAATTGTAATTCCATTGATCAATACCATTTCATGAATATTATTTAATAAACATACTTTGTTTGATCTCATATACTCCTCTACTTTCTCTTCTGTTATCATGTAGTCAAAAAATTAATATATTCATTATTAAATTTTGGCACATATTTCAAGTAAAAGCATGTATCTTTTCCATAAATTTTGGTAGAGAATATTATAGATGTTGTACATCCACAAATTTGCTAAGATGCTTGCTGACAATCAATAGTTGCACCGATATTCTTGGAAATAATTTGCTCTCCAAGGATGCTCCTATTATTGCTCTCAAAGGGTTGAATTGTATCTTTTGTAAAAGAATAATTAAAAGGTGTTATAGAACAACTTGTAGGGCCTAAGAGCAAAATGGCTTGACTTACAAGAGAAAGGTTTCGAGTATGCTTGGATAAGCCTGCTTGCTTGAGGTGAACATAGGCTGCACTTGTTAGCAAAGCTCAGATCTATTCACTATCATCAACATTAAGAAGGCTAAGCCATCAGAATAAACAGAGCAAAAGCATTACAAAATACCACAATTGTATAATTATATCATTATACATATTGATGGTAATTACTTAATATATTTAATACTTATTCATAATTTGAACTCATTAATAGTTATTCTCTTTTTCAATAATTTTTTAATTACTTAATATATTTAATAAAAGCATGTTCTAATTGTTAATAGTTCTTAAATTTCTATAAATGTGCATTGCATTTGAAGATTTTGATCCAGTCAACCATATTATCTAATTTCTTGGTTGCAGATTCAAAGAAAATTATTGGAGCACAAGTTACTTGGAATAGGATAGAAAGAGAAGATCCATCATATTCATTGATAGATACTTGTATTATTTACTATTTGAATCTTTTTTGTTATATTTATAATATTTTCCACACTTTGTTTATTATAATATTTTTGGATCTGGTTTGTATTTGGCTTAACCCATTTATGATCCGATCTAACTCGATGTCCATCCATAGTTATCATTTACATTATTATTTCTAAATAACTATACTTAATAATTATTTGATAAATTTTATAATTTTTATAAAAGTGTTGACTATGCATTAATTTTATATATGTAAAAAGGACATAATATGTCTAAAGATCGTAGCTGGATGTATAATCGCTTGAGAAATAGATATGTCACTGATGAATTTAAGGAAGGGATTGAAAGATTTCTTCAATTTGTATTTTTGCAACCTAAGAATATAGATGGAAATAAAATTAGATATCCATGTTCAAAGTGTCACAACTTAAAGTTTTATGTTAGAGATGAAGTGGTTTTAAATCTTTATTACAAAGGTTTTGATGAGCACTATACTGTATGGACTTCACATGGTGAGACTTATAATCATATTGGAGAATCTTTAGAAGGTGATATTAATGCATATAGAAGGTTGGTAGTAGAAGGGTTTGGTTCAGAATTTCAAGAATCGCAATCGAATATAGAGATCACCAACGAGGAGGGTTATGATATGCATGAACTCCCGAATCCACATGCTGAGAAATTTTATTCTTTGCTAAGAGCAGTGGATGAGCCATTATGGAAGGATTATCGAAAGCTCACCAAACTATTTGCGGTGTCGCAACTCTTAAATTATAAGTTTGAATTCAATATGAGTGAAATTTTTATGATCGTCTCTTAACGATTGTCAAGGATTTGTTACTAGAAGATGAGAAGCTAGTAGACAATTTCTATGAAATAAAAAAAAAATGATGGGAAAGCTTGACCTTGGCTATCAAAAGATTGATGTGTGTCCTAACACGTGTATGCTGTATTATTTGGAAGATGAGGCAAAAATAGAATGCAGTGTTTGTGGTCATGCTTAGTGGAAATCTAAGAGAAATAATTATGGTGCAAGGGCAAAAAATGTTCCTTTTAAAATACCATGATATCTTCCACTAACCGATAGGCTTCAAAGGTTATTTATATCATCAAAAATGGCACAACATATGACTTGGTATGCTTCAAATAGATGTGTAGATGGTTTTATGGCACACCCATGTGATAGTGAGCATGGAAGCATTTTGATAGAATCCATCCTGACTTTGCATCTGATTTGAGAAATGGATGTTTGGGATTGTGTACTGATGGGTTCAATCCTTTTGGACATTCATCAATATCTTATTCATGTTAGTCTGTTCTGATTATGGTATACAATTTACCTCCATGGATGTGCCTAAAGTGGCAATATATTTTTCTAAACATGGTGATACCAGACCCAATGAGTCCAAACAGGAATATTGATGTATTCCTGAGGCCTCTAATTGAGGAGTTGAAGCAATTATGGAGAGTGGAGGTGAATACTTACGATGTGAGTAGAAGACAGAATTTTTAGATGAAAGCAGCACTTCTATAGATAATTAGTGACTTTCCTGCATATGGCATGTTGTTTGGATGGAGCACACATGAGAGACTATCATGTCCTTACTGTATGGAGCACACCAAGGCATTCATCCTAAAAAGTGATGGCAAGGCATTATTTTTTTATTATCATCGTCAGTTTTTATCCCTTGATCAATAATACAGGAGATAGTGGAATGCCTTTTCTCGTAATCGAGTTAAGAGAGATGTGCCCTCTCTTTAGTTATTTGATGAAGAAATATAGAATAGAATGTGCATGCTTCCAAATATCACATTTGGCATGTAGCATGTCAAACAACAGCTACTTGGATTTGGTGTTGAACATAATTGGACGAAAAAAGTATATTTTGGAAGTTACCTTATTGGCACACAAATCTAATCAGGCATAATCTTGATATTATGCACATAGAAAAAAATATGTTTGAGAATGTCTTTAACATGGTAATGAACATTAAGAGTAGAACCAAAGATTACGTTGAGGCGAGGAAAGATTTGGAAAGATATTGCAATAGGCCTCATTTGCACTTGAAATCATATAATGATAGGTTTTGCAAACCTAAAGCCTCTTATGCGTTAACCATTGAATAGAAATGGGATATTTGTAACTAGTTGAAGGAGTTAAAACTTTTTGATGGCTATGTCTCAAACATATCTCTCAATGTATGAATGTTGAGGATTGTAAGTTCTATGGGTTAAAGAGTCATGATTGCCACATACTTATGGAGAGATTGCTTCCTATTGCTTTTCAAGGTATGATGCCATCTTCAGTGTGGGATGCAATAACCAAGTTATGCCATTTCTTCAGGAATATATGCTCCATTGTCATTCAGGTTAAGCATATGGAGATCTTAGAGAAAAATATTGTTGAAATGCCGTGTAAGTTGGAGAAAATCTTTTTCCCTGCTTTCTTCGATTCCATGGAATACTTACTGATTTATTTGGCTTATGAAGCAAAGGTTGGAGGACCAAATCAATTTAGATGGATGTATTTGTTTGAGAGGTAACATTCTTTATATCTAGTATATAGTTTGTTAAACTCATATCTTATATAAATAAAATTGATGTTGTTTAGGTACATGTTATACTTGAAAAATATGGTGCGAAATAAGTCTTCTATCGAGGGCTCAATATATAAGACTTATATTATCAAGGAAATTAGCTCTTTTTGCTCATATTATTTTAAGCTTGAGGTGCAAACAAGGTTGACTCGGGTCCCATGAAATGATGATGGAGGAGATGTGATGCCTTTAGGATATCTTTCTATCATTTTGCATCTCGAACGACCGATGGAAACAACTACTTATAAGTTAATGACTGATGAGGAGTATGAAGTTGCATATATTTATGTGTTGCTAAACTATGAAGAGCTTGGACCATTTATAGAGTAAATATTCTATTTTTCTTATTTATAATAAATATAAAATATTAAATTATTTGAATTAATTATGTTCAACTAATATAAGTACAGTCGATATGAGTTGCATGTTAGAGCATGTTCACCTCATATTACCAATGTAGAAGTTGAGAGACTGCATAAGCGGGAGTTTGCAAGATCGTTGAAAATTTTGGTTAGTCAAGAACGTACTTTATGTAATACATTTTCTTTGTTGTTGATCATTAAGTTTGATGATTGTGATAATTACTTTTTAAAAATAGGTGAAGAGTGAGAGGCATGAAATTGATTGGCGTATCGTAGATATAGCACAAGGCCCAAATCTAAGAGTTACAACTTTCAAAGGATACTTTGTCAATGGTTTCAAATTCTACACACTTGAAAATGACATCCATAAAAAAATAATGAACAGTGGCATGTGTGTAAAAGAAAGCTATTACAATGATTTTGAACATAATTATTATGGCATGTTAATTGAGATTTTAGAGTTAACTTATTATGGTGCTAGAAATAAGGTTGTATTATTTAGATGCAACTGGTATAATACTGAAAGAGGCATAAGAGTGCACCGTGATTATGGTCTTGTGGATGTGTGCCATAGATCCCGATAGAATACCAATGAGCCTTTTGTATTGGCACAACAAGCATAATAAGTATATTATACCACTTATCCATGCAATAGTAGGGAGACACATGATTGGTGGGCTGTATGTAAAATTAAAGCTAGAAATTCTTTCAATATTCCTTTAGCGGATACAAGTGATGATAATGTAACTCTGGATCATGATGTGTATCAAGAGGATGATAACACAAATCCATCTGTAGTTCAAGCTAATGAAGAACTTGATGCACTTAATTTGCTGGTTGATTTCTCTCGATATGAAATGCTTGACACTGATGAGATACGTAAATTACACTAAATACTAGATGAAGCGATAGTAGAAGAGGAAGAAGAAGAAGAAGAAGAAGAACAAGAAGAAGAGGATGTGAAGGATGAGGAAGAAGAAGAATTTGAAGACAATAATGAGTTTGATGAGGAAGAAAATGAGTTTGAGTTGCCTGATAGCAATAATGATTGATTTGTACAATGTTGCTATTCACTTTTAAATTTAGTTAGAGTGTAATGTATTATCATATTAGATTGTTTACAATTAAATATATTTTAGATAATTTTGATCATGATTTATCAAATATTTGTTTTGTTTATTTGAATTGTGCCTATATTGTGGGTTTACATTATATATTGCAAATAATATATGTGATCTTAAGTTAGATTCATGATATGTAATATATGTATCTAACCTTTGTACATGAATAGAGTTAATGACACGTGGTGGAGCATTCAAACTTACTCGAAGGGGTGGTAGAGGAAGAGATGCATCCCGATAACAACTTCAAGATGAATATGATGGGGATAGTAGGAGCACCCACAATGATCTACTCATAGGCTATTTGACAGACCTTCACCTGCTGAGGAGCATGGCTCATTGCCGATGGAGGAGCCCTCTATCAATCCTTCGCCTCATGTCCCTGATAGTGTGAGTTCGGTTGATTCTATACATACAAGAGGCCCGCACCAGCTAGCTCCTGAGCCAACCATTGAAGCTGATAAAGTTTTCATCACAGTGAAAATGAATAAGTTTTGTAATTATATGTTCTTATTTGATATTTATTTTTATTATTATTTTGTATAATTAATTTGGTGGATGGCTTATACATAGATTCGTCGAGCCTGAGGTATCATGTCAGATGATTATTTGGCTAAAGAAGTGCTTTATAGAAGCTTGGCCTTTATAGGGAATGGTGGATCAAACAACCACAGATGAATTATTGCATAGATTTGAGGTGATATATTAGACTTTTGCTTAGTTCATACGTGAGTAAATTATTATGGTAACACAATGTAAGTCTTTGATGTGTTTTGCACGCAAGATATAGATGGTCTCCAGCAAAAAATTAAAATGTTAGAAAATGCTGGGTGAGTACCAATAGATGTCTATTTACTGGCATGATGAGTGAGGTATTGAAGAAATATGTTGATGAATAAAAAGGAATGAATCCACAAGCCACAGTTGCAGACAAGATCGGCAAAATTCATCCAAATTGGATGAAGTAAGAGATATGGGAAAAGTTGTGCCAGAGGCATTGGCTTAAGGATAAGTGGCAGTAGAAGTCTAAAGCTACTAGAGAAAATCAAATGAAGCAAAAAGAGGGATCGATCACCAAGCAGGCAGGAGGTTCCATTCCTTTTATGATGCATAAGAGGAGGATGGTAATTTATTAAATATTTCTTAATTATTATTAATGTTTATATTCAGTCATATATTTATGATATAATAACTTATTACAGATACAAGAGAATGGTACAGAACCTATTATTGTAATGCTTTTTTATCGCACCCACCAGAAGAAAGGGACAAGGGAGTTCGTGGATGCAAAATCTAAGAAAGTTAGCGTAGGTTCTCAATTTTATATCTAAATATATTTATATAGTAATATATATTAATATATGTATATCCATAAATATATCTATAAGTATTGAATGGTTGGACATTAAATTGAATGGTTGGTTCACATTATTAATAGGTAGTGTGTTTGCTATTTTGAAAAGTCATAGTTTTAAGATAAACTCTGTTGGATGTTTGAAAAATATCTAATAGATTTTAAATATTCAGGTTTGTAGAGTGGGATGTTACATTAATAGATAAATTATTATTATTTTGTCTGCCTTGTTTTTATACATATTGTTCATGAAAAAAAAGATAATTACTTATTCATTTTTTTAAAGGCATGAACCTTTTTAATGTATGGTTGTAGGAGGCATATAAAGCAACTCTTATAGAAAAGTATAGCTCAAAGAGTGATTCACAACCTTCATTTGATGCTACTATGTAGGTGGAAGCCGCAGGAGGTGTTTCTAAGAATAAGGTGTATGATTTGTGCCATATGCACGTTCATCCAGCATACTTGCAAGGACTCTTATATCATGCTCTACTTCTCAACTAGATGGTCCTTCTGGAAGTGCATCCACTACCTACTCTGCTACTCAAGGACCTATGGAGATGATGTAGGGCCATACTATAGCGGCTTTGATGAACCCTCAATATAGAGAGATGGTGTGATCTCTTATTTCTATTCTTGGTTTTACATCATCTGAGCAATTATTATCTCCTCCACAAGAAGGAATTGACTTTGATATCCCTCCAACCAATCCTTCTTATGATTGGTACTTGATTATGAACTTATTAGGTGTAGTCTTGTGTTTGATAGATGTTGGATACTAATTGGAGTTGAATTGTTTAATGTACGTTGTGATGTGTTCCTTTGCTTATGGATTAAAACCTTAATGGATGCTAAACTTATATTTTGTGGAAACTTTACTGAAATGTGTTTGCTCAAATGTATTGTTATGTTATTTTATATTATAAAATATTGGGTTATGACTGATATGTTGAGAATTAGGATATATATAAGCTTGCTTCTATATTTGCAAAGTAGTCTTCTAGGTGGAAGCTTTACTAAGAAATTTGCAAGAAAAATGGAATGTTAGATGGAAATTTTACCAAGGGATTACCAAGGAACATTTTAACAAATTCGAAACCATCACCAAGGGACTATCTAGGATTATTATTGAGGGATATGTGAGGGACAAATTTCTTACAAATCATTCAGCTGGTCAATTTTTAGTGAGGGATATTCTCTTGATGAATCTCTTAGCAATTACTAAGGGATTTTCAAGTGCATTTTGGTTAGTGAATCCCTTGGAAAATGATCGATTTTTGGCGAATGACCTTTAGTTTAACCAAGAAAAATTTCCTCGTTGAAATTTTTTAATCCCTCGATAATTACCGAGGAATTTCTGAGGGAGACTTTCACCAATATCATAT
The DNA here is from genome assembly GCA_006176705.1 of Cocos nucifera. Classification (NCBI taxonomy): domain Eukaryota; kingdom Viridiplantae; phylum Streptophyta; class Magnoliopsida; order Arecales; family Arecaceae; genus Cocos; species Cocos nucifera. Next base: position 350,585 of record QRFJ01000963.1, on the reverse strand, counting down.
AATCCAAGGAACAGATATCCCTTGGTGAATCTCTTCACCAAGGGATTTCTGAATTTTAATGAGGAATTTTGTTCCTCACTGAAAGGCTAATTTCTAGTAGTGATCCTAAAGACTCCTTAGGATATTTGATGAATTGAGCTCTAAGGGACTCGGATTATAACTTATTCGCCTATTGTCTCTTAACATGGGCCGTACAATCCCAAATCCTGAGATGACTCAAACTTGACTTCTTACCATGCCATATCTCATAGTATGGTAAGAACGATTTTAGAAGGAACCCTATTCAATAGGTAAATAGCTATTAGCTGACTATGTCCCTAAAAAAAATTGAAAAGATCTATGAAGCTCATCATAGATCGGACCATATTTAATAGGATCCGATTTCTCCATTCTGAAACTCCGTTGAGTTGAGACATTTTAGACAGAGTCTATTATGAGACCATGCCATTTTCTTTGAGATAGTCAAGAAATTTCTAATAAAGATATTCGCCTCTTTGATTTGATCGAAGAATCTTAATAGACGTTTTGATTTATTTTTTTACTTCATGTCTGAATTTCTTGAACTTTCTTATGTCGCATCAGGTACACGTATCCATACCAAGAAAAATCATCAGTAAAATACTACAAAAAAGCTGAGATACACCCACATAAAAGATATATGGATAAAGATCTAAAAAAATATGAAAATACACTCATACCCACATTGGTACACATGTTTGGTTAAATGTCGGTGTGTCCGACGTGGGTGTAGCTTATACCCATATTATTTCTTTCCATGTGCATATCCTCTATTTTACTCATATAACATCTAACGTAGGATAGAGTATATACGTGGGTATAGACCTAGTGTACATTCTTCTTTATTAAATATGGATAACTAAATACATACGTGTTAGAATTCATAGGAGTTACGAAAGCATGGGTATAAATAAAACTTACTATCAATAATAAAATATGGATATATAATCAACTTTTAGACATTACTGTCGTGTCTAATTTCAAAACATGGATCATCTATACTAATAAATAAAAATAGAAATAGTGCATTGATAATTTATTTAAGCATCTTGTACCACTAAATAATATATGAAGATTAGTAGCTTCAAAGAGATGAAATAATTGCAAATAAGATAATTTTTACCATTGTATTAAAGAGAATTGAACATACGTAGTGGTAGTCTCAAAAAAATTATCCAAATTATTTTTTTAGTTTTATCAAAATCCAAAGAACAAGGCCATACGCTATCAGATTTCTGAATATAAAAAAAAGTAAATATTAGAACTCAAAATATGGAATAAACAAGTTTCAGCTGATCTCCTATACTTTATACACAAGTTCTAAGCTTACTTTATCTAGACCAAAAAGAGAATAAAATAAAGTTAAATTGCTGATATCAAAAAATTAACTTTGCAAAATCTAAGAGCTTATTAACCTATGAAGCCATCAGTAAGATAATCCTTATCTTTTCTTGATACCATCCATCATATCCCTAGTCTGAATCTACGAAAGAAAGAATATATATATATATATATATATATATATATATATATATATATATATATATATCATGTAAGAGCTTAAGTGACTATTAAAAATATATATTTAGATACATACATAATCTTTCTACCAAACAATGTGAGTGTCCATAGCATGCTTCATTAAAGCTCGACTTTTATCCTTTACAAGCAATGGAGCATCGGGCTTAGTTGCATAAAAAACAAAAATCTCACCAAACACATCTCCCAAATATTTACCCATTAATATCTTGCGTTTATCATCAGAAATGATTGTTTCTTTATCTATTTTTTTCTATGAGAGATCTAATAAAATAATTTCTTCACTTTGCAAGTATTGATTTCATAAGATCTAATCAGCAAGTTCTGATGATTCACCATTATGACAACATCAAACCATTCTATTAAAATCTTCAAATTCATTAAACTAAATTTTACTTACCATTTTAGATGATTCAGAAATAGGTGGCATATTCATTTGAGAGGATATTTGTTCAGCTCTATCACCATTCTAGAAACAACTGAGAGTTAGCCAACTTTATTAAAAATATTAAATTATGAGTATGGCATAAAGTAATTATATCATAGATACCTCTGGGCTATGTTTGGTACTAACTAATGACATTTTGTTTATCTTTGGTGAATGGTCATTAACTTCTTTCATGCTGACAATATCCTATTAACAAATGAGTATAATTAACTTAAAACAAAAATCAAATGACAAGTTGAGCAAACAATAACCATATTCTTGCATGACACTTTCATAATTTCAAAAAAATTAGGTGATAATTTTAAAAATAAAGAATGAGTTATCCAATCTCATTCACATTGAAATAAAAAATGAATTGTACATTCAACTAGAATACCCACCGAAGCCGTTGAACCATAAATATCTACTACTTGAACTTGGAGAGTTTCAACTTGACCTGCTAAGTCATGAACCATTTTACGCAGACTCTCATTTTTCTTTTTTAAGACTTCATTAGTTGCTCTAGGACCCCACAGTGAACTGAGAGTTGGTCCTATCCCCAAACAACGGATCATGTTGTCCGACCTTTTTTTGCCAAACTATTTAGAAAATACCTCATCCTCTTCTGCATCTTTAAACATCTCATGTTGGTTTCTAGTAGACATATATTAATTATAAGAAAAAAATATTATAATAAAAATAAGACAGACCTATAATTTAATTAACTGAAAAAGGATACTTACAATGAGTCTAGCAGTAGCATCATTTATAAGATTACCGTTTTTTCTACTATGAGTCTTGGCTCACATGCAAGGGTGGTTCAATTTTTTTCTATCCTTTTGAATTGAGTATACAACATAAGAGAATATTAAATGAATATAATAGAGATATTCCTCAAAGCAAGCACTTAAAGAAATTTACCTATAGGTGATTGATTTGTGCAAAACTTCTTGTTCCTATACAATGGGGGTACTTGTACTTCTTCTTGCATTTAATATTAGTATCTGCTCTATTCTACCATTATTTCATATATACCAAAATTTTAGACTGACCTCAACCATGATGAAAAAAATTGATCTCAACTAATGAAAGATAATAATTTCTATATATCTACCACTATAAAGTAGACCAACTGTCTATAGCTTTCTTTCATTGAGCCTCTGGAATATTCTTAGGTACTTCATCTTTCTTTTTTCTATTATTATTATAATTGTATGTGAAGTACTTCTTTCTTAAAAGGTACTTCATCCCTCTCTATTTTCTTGCCAAAGTCTTCATTGCAAAATTATAATGCTCATCTCCCATATCACACTTCAACTAAAATAAAAAAATAATATTATTAATATATTATAATAATAAAGTGCCAAACCATGGATGATATGAAAATCAATATCACCTTTATATATTTCCAAAAGTCATCTTTAGTAGTCTTAGGTATTTTTTTGCCAATCATTCACACTAATAAGTAACTATTCATAGAACTTTGTTAGGCCAGTCAAAAAGCTCATAAATGATTGTCCACCATCCTTAATTGGCTGTCCATACTCATTCCACTCTATATGAATCATTTTATCAGAATCCATCATATGCACATCTTTCATTTATGTCTTACCTCAATAGTTTTTAGGGAGTGGCTCTTCAGGTTAGGACACCTCTTCTTTCTTTGAGGCTGCATCAGTATCATCTTCATGTACAATACTCTATTTTGTAAACTTCTACTCCTCAATGACTTGTCTAGCTGCACTGTCTTTTGCACATTCCACCGAAGCTAAACCAGCCACAAAGGAATTCAACTCTGCCATTTTAAACCAGTGATTATTAAGCTGACAAAATAAAAATCAATAAGTAAATAAGTTAGGAATGCATATAAAAATTGGTAAAGAAGTTAGAGGATTAGAATATACAAAAGAAGGAATCTAATTAGGAAAGATAGTTATGAGAGCAGCCTGCATAAAATGATTGATATATTATGTAATAAAGTATCCATAATCATTCTATTTGATCACTTTGGTACCTGTCAATAATAAAATATGAACAAAAAGATTAGTGGCTATTACTGCTCTATGTTTCATGAATAAATCATTTATTTAAAAAAATATCACATATTTGGGATTATCAATGGCATATTCCATATTGCTCTTACATCTTTTGATCTCTTTTCATAGTCATACATATCAAAAATAAAACTACACATAAACATATGCAGACAGTCTAAATATACTAATAGAAATTGACTAAGAAAGCCAAAGTTGAAAAATAGAAATCAGATTTATTGGTATACCATCTTAATTCACTTTCATATCTATCAGAACTATTGTTTGAGAGAGAATCCAAAATCATTAATGACATCAAGAGACTTTCAATAAGATGAATTAGCTGGATGTCTTAAGATGCCATCTACTTTTCATTCTTCTTTATGCCACCTCATTTTGTAGCTAATTCAGAGCACATGTACATGCTTTGAAGTCTTGAGATTAATGAAAAATAGCAAAGAATTTTTTTGGACTTTCTTTTCCCTTGACGGCCATCACAAGTGTCTTTTTCAATCTATCTATTCTCTCCACATGTTGGGCAACTTGTTCGATCCTTATTCTCCTCCCCCCATACAAAATGCAATTGTTGGGACATACATCAATCTTTTTATAACTATAACCTAATGCAGCAACAATCTTTTTAACATCATAAAAAGAATTTGGATGTGCATTGCCTTCTAGAAGGAGTTTATATAACTGTATCATCAAATTAAAAGCCTTTTGAGACATTCTAGTCATGCACTTAATGTTAAATAGATGGAGAATAAAAGAAAGCTTCTTGAAACTCTTAAATCTTTCAAATAATGGTTCTTATGAATCTTCAAGCAACTTTTTTAATCCATTTAAATATTCATCTCCATCTCCTAGACTAGTATCACCATATTCAAATTCCTTATCATCATCAGCTATAGCTTTAAGTGCATCTAGTACTATTTTATTGATGCCATCATCCTTAGTGCAATCTCCACTTATTCTATTTATGTTAGAAGGGATACTATGAGCCAAAATACTAGAATATAATTTCTAAAGTCTCTTATCCCTAATAACTACATTAAAAGCTAAATGTTCTCTAATTGTGTCTTTGTCATAGGTCAAACCACAAACATACTATAAACAAAGGCACTTAAATATATCACTGCCCAATCTCCAACATGCATACTTGATGAATTCATCAATTCCCTTAAGATACTCTACTATCCCTCTAAAAAGATAAATACTGGATAAAATGAGAATTTAAGTATTATATATTTACAAATTCTAGTCTTATAAAACAATCTTCGATACCTTGGTAGATTCAACAAACTCTAATCTATGTCTATAGCTATATATGTATGTAAAATATACACAAAAGAAGAAAAATAAGTAAAGGATATTGAAGTTAAATTTTTTAAGAGGCTAACATGCAATAATTAATAACAATTTCTTTTTAAGGGTTAAAAATGCTCATGATCCTAATCTAACTTCACTTTCAACCACTTAGACACCAATTGGTTTATCAGTTCTGATTGGGTCAGCCTAAGAACTCGGGCTCGACCACTGAGCTACGATATCCATTTGGTATAATCAAAAATATGGACTTGATCAACTACAACTATTGTATATGATCTAGAGTAATATTGACCCAATCTCAATCAACTTTTGGTTAGTTTTGATCAATAGCTCAATTAAAGATTTTTTGTCCAATATACATTTTGATTTTTAAAACCTAGGTCTAACCCAGTCAAAATGACCGGATTTGAGTTAACCCATTCCCATAAATTCATGTTTAAACATAATCAACATATCTTAAAACTAATTTTGTAGATCAAAATTCAGCAATTAAACATGAAAAAATTAGATCTAAATAACATGTATATATCTCATATATAATGACAAAATATAGATCTAAATGAAGAACATCATATGTAACATGAAATTCATATCTTGAAACTTATTTTCAGATCTAAAAATTATAGCATAAAACAGCAATAAATTAAATCATAAAACCCCTTTTAAGATCTTATCTAAACTCATTCATGATAAAAAATTCAAAATGAAACATAATGATTGAAATAGTTTTAAAAATATCTTTTTCAAAATCGATCCATATGTACTAGGATAACCTTTGCAATGTAAGGGGTAAACCTTACATCAGGACATGCGATCTTTTAATCAATTAATTTTAGTTCCAAATTATTAGATATTAGATCTAATTTACATGAGCACATGAGCATAATCAGAAATTATGGAGGACAGAAATTGTATCTAATCATATTAGATCATAACATAACATCATAAAAATTTCTGATCTGAATCTAAATTTATAGAACATATAAATCATCTATTTTAGATCTGAATGCTTACGGAAACCTATACAAAATTAGATCTAAATACATACTAAAATCTGGTTTAAAGACATGGTTCTGAACATTCAAAAAAATCTGTTCAAAAAACAGATCTAAATTACTTAGAAAACCTATTCAAAACAAATCTGAAAGTCTATTAAAAAAAGATCCAAAATTCCATCAAAAATCTGTTCAAAACAGAACTGAACATTCACAAGAAAAATTGCAATATCAGATCTAATTCGTCTTCATTAAGATCTGATTAAAATCACATCAGAAATTTTTTAAGAAATCATTTTGAAAATAGATCTGATTTCATAAAAGAATCTGGTTAAATACAAGATCTGAAATTCTGCAAACACAAATAGAACCAGAATTTTATTTTATATTTAGATCTTCAACCGGGCTCTGATACCAGTTGAAGGGAAGAATCTGATCTTTCATGAACAAAAATCGGATTGCCAGGAAAAATTAAGCAGGTTCTAGACTAAAATTTTGAACAAAGTATCGGTATACCTTCGTTTGCAGTGGAAAAAACTTGATTAGGATAGCAGGAAGTCACTTTGCTAGAGTTGCTGGTGTGGCTCCTCTACTTCGCTTGCATGCCATGCTCTGTAGAAAAAGAGGATGAAGAAATCTAAATTTTTGAAAACCGATTTGCAAGAAAAAGAATGAAGAAATCTGTATTTCTAAAAATAGATTTTCAGCAAACAGATTTTCATGTTTTATAGAGGTTTTTTGGGGACCTTTCAGCGAGGATTTTTTATGAGTTTTCAGCGATTTTGTAGAGAATATTCACTGACTTTTAGAGGATTTTTTCACCCCATTTTTCATGGAATAGGGTGCTTTTTATAGATAAATTCTCAATGTGAAAACCAAATCTGTTCGCATGCTAAGAATAGATTTCTGTTCTCAGCAAGTGAACAAAAAAATCTGTTTGCTCAGAATTATCCATGCCTTCTTCTTCTTCTCCAAAATAGAAAACAAGGCATCTCTTAGATGTATGGCCATGGAAGATGGGGCCGGCCATCCATGGCGGCTCCCGATAGTGGCGAAGCCGTGGCCCTCGGCACCTGCTCCAACGATGACAGCTGTTGGTAGCACTTGGAGGAATAACATAAATAAAATAGGGAATGCCCTGTTTGAATAAACTGATGGCTATCGGCTCCTCACCATGCGTCAGCAATGGGAAGAAGGTCGGGGAAAGGAAGAGAAGGGAGGGGAGAAAGTTACCTAGGTCAAGTCCAATCGAAACTATTCTCCAGCTTGTTGGCCTCACCAGAGAAAGTTACCATATTCGATGGTCCTTCCGGTGGAAAACCAAGGAAAATCACTGGTGATCAGTGATGATTTTCTTGGGGAGATCTTAATCGAACTCAATGGAAGGATGAATGCTTCTTATAGAGGGGATTCTAAGGTTCCTTGGGAAGATTTTGAATTGGATTGAGGGCTTCATCGAACATGAGAGAGGAAGACGCACAGAGTCCAATCGGGACTCCCTAGTTTGTGCAAAAAAATCTTTTTTTTTTTTTGAACTTTAAGAGTGGTGCAAAAAAATTAGGCCTTTACAATATCAAAATCAGGTCCAATCAAGATTTTAACTTTATAGGTTCAATTTTAAATCAATCCAAATATATTAAATATAAACTAATTAATTTTAATAAGATAATTCAATCAAACATAATTACAATCTATTGAAATAAGGACATGACTTAATAGTAGTGATAGTAATTTTATCCGATCCATCAGGTACTCAAATCGATATGACTTAACAATCTTGTGCACTCCCGTAGGTCTGTCAGATAATTTAATTAGGCTCCAAAATTTATAGTGGCAGCAAGGTACCAAACTTGTAGTGCTCGAAGAGAGGTTTTCAAAATGTGATCATAATAAGAATTCTAACATCGGATGATAAAGTTATGGCCGTTCTAGCTCGATAGTGTCAGAATCTTATAGAAATTGATGCGATAAGGTTGATTTTGAACCCTTTCAGATCCGATCCCTCAAATCCATATATCTATTTGCTGTGGCATTTGCATCATAACCTTAATGCATATCCCTTAAAATTATGATGATTTTATATTACTTATATGTACTCGATCCGACCAATCCCTCTTATATACCCGATCCAATCAGACTCGCATCTCTATTTGATCCAACTCAACCCAATCCAAGATGGATATGAATATGAAATTTTTACTTGGGAGGCGGATATGAGTATGGCCTAACCCGACCCATACATGACTTATTTCTAGCCCTACTTAACCGTAAAGGAGCAATTTATCTCACCATAAAGGTGACAATGGATCTCTATTATCCAAAAATTTGATTCAAATTTTAATTAAATTTTTGGATTGGCATTTTACTTATTTTAGATTTAGGTTGAACTTGAAACCAAAAAACATGATCTGAATAAAATTCGCATTTGGATTCGAGTCCAAAAATCCAAAATCCAATCAAAAATATTTTTTATTGATAATTTTTAAAAAATAAATATAGAATTTTATTTGAAAGTCCAAAATTTGATCCAAATCTAATTTGAGTTTTTGGATTCAGCTAGCTTTTTTCAAGTCAATGGATGAGAATTTTGACTTGATTTATATGTAAGGGTTTTAATGGTATAAATATATTATCAATCACAATATTTATAAGATTTGGTTAGGTCTAGGTTGATAAGGTAGTGGATTTCTTATCTAAGGATTTTAAGTTCAAATCTTTCCATCCATCAATTATAAATTTATTTTATAAAAAAATAAAAATTATATTTTAGACTTTATTTTTCAAACTTATGATACCAATTTTTGATGGATTATCCATAACAGATTTTAACTTTATTTTCAAACTTGTGATGCTAATTTCTGATGGATTATCCATCATAGATTTTATTTTCAAACTTGTGACATAAATTTCTAACAGATTATCCATCATAAAATCTACTTCTATTTGTTAAAATATTTCTAACCACCTTGCATTAGTAATAATTATTTTAATAATTTAAAATTTTTTGAAATTATGCTTCTAATAGAATTCTTCATTAAAAAAATCATCAACAAATAATTTATCCCTAAATTGGTAACAAATATTTTTGATATATATTTTTAATTTTTTTTAAAATTTTTTGATGGATTTTTTGATGGAGTTGTTTCTAACAAATAATTTGTCAGAAAATTTTCAGAGATTTTGGAACATATTAATTTTATTTTATTTTATTTTTTTGATTAAAATCTATCAATGATCCATCAAAAATTTTTGATGGATCATGTTCGTCAGTAAATTTCGTCAGTGAAATCATTATTGCTAGTATTGTGCCTCTACGCGGTCTGATCCAAAAGAAGGGGCATCGAGATTTCTATTGGTTGGATGGGGAGTAATTTTATTATTTTACTTAATCAAGAAAAATGGGGCTCGTGCTTTTTTTTCTTTATTTTGGCACTCCTCTCTTGGCGCCAATCATTTTTCTTTAATACTTAGTATATTTTTTAATAGATTTGAGTTACCCATATTTATCCTTTAGCAAATTCAATTTACTCACATCTAATTTTTGAAATATAAGTTAAAAATTAATTATAGCATTTTCATGTTTGACAAACATGGATATATACAATCTTTTTTTAAAAATTTAATTTTTTATCCACGTATGTACTTTACATGACTAAAAAATATGGATGTATGTGACTTTTCTTATAGTGAAAGGTGACGAAGTAGATAAAATCTACTCTTCCCGGTACATCGAATGGGCCACAGGCATCTGTATGCACCAGGGCAAGTAACTCTATGGTCCTATCCCCATGTCCTACAAAGGATAGCTTGGTCATTTTGCCTTAAAGGCATAACTCATAAATCAGATATGACTCAAAAGTCAACAGACCTATTAGTCCAGATTTGTCTAATTTATTAATCTTATCTTTTGATATATGACTTAGCCTAAGGTGCCGCAAGTACTTTTCACTTAAATTATTTCTAGGTTATATTGATCCTATGGCATTCATACTATGCTCGACATTATTAATAGATACATCTATATGTAATTGGTAGAGACTATTTATTAAAAAATCACTTATATTTTTATTTTTTTCATAAAGAATAGTATAGCGGTCTTTAATTAAACTAATTACTTAGTTTTCCTATGTTGGATAGGAGACAGAAATCAGATTTCTGCTCACAGCAGGTACATCAAAATAGTCTCTTAACACTAAGATGCTTTCGAATGATAGTTGCAGAAGGTAGGTTTCCATGCCCATAATAGCAACTCTTGCATCATTTTCAACACAGGATTATCTCACCATCCCTCAGCCTCTTTCTATCCTCAAGATCCTCTAAAGAAGTGCACAAATGAGCACTTGATCTAGAGTCAAGTATCCAACTGGATGCAGAACAAATAGTTAGGTTCATCCTAATGATGAGCATACCTTCAGAAGGTCCACCTTCTTGCTTGTTCTTCGGCTGGCCAGGTAAGTAGGATAGTTTCGCTTCCAATGGCCATTAGAGTTGTAGTGAAAATATTTTTTCTTCTCCATGGCCTTCATCTTTAAATCACCCTTCTCTTTTTTCTCCTTCTCTGTCTTCTACTTCTTTGTAGACTTCTTTTTCTTTCTAGAGAACTTTCTCTTGAAAGAAATTCGCTCCATAACAGGAACTGAGCCCCTTGAACTCTTCAAGATTTCCTCAGTAGTCACCAGCATGTTCATCAACTTGACTAAGGTGCATTGAATCTTCTTCATATGGAAGTTCATACTAAACTGCCCATATGAATCAGTCAAGAACTGTAGGATCAAATCAATCTACAGATTCTTGTCCATCGATATCCCGAGCTTCTCAAGCTCCTCTATGTTCTTGATCAATGATAAGCAATGATCATGGACCAACTGCCCATCATGCATCTGCACCTCGAAAAGTCTCTTGGATACTTCATACACGATGCGTGACTCTATTCACCATACAACTCTTATAGGTGGGCCAACATTTAGCTAGCAGTCTTCATGTCCTCATATTAGCGCTGCAATTCATCAGATATTGAGGCCAACATGTACACCTGACCTTATTGTTATCGTCTAACCACTTCTCATGAGACGCTCTTTGATCGATGGTCGGATAGACTGGAAGAGGGGAAAGTTTTTGGTACAAGACATAGATCAGCTTCTCGGAACTCAAAATTATTTTCAAGTTCCAAAGTCAATAATTAAATTTGGTCTGGTCAAATGGTAGGTCTCTAGGATTCTGACTAGAGGGTTGGACACTAACATTTTTCTATAGAGAGTCAAAGTTTATAGTTAGACCTGCAATTGACTTAACCAATTTATTTAAGAATTTTATTTTTAAATAAATTTTGGGCTTCTACTATTTTTTTGGATCTCTATACTCTCTTGGCAGAGATGCAAAAATTTTCATGATCAAAGATTTTTAGTGGATGGTGCGATCCCACCAATTGACTCATCACCTTACCTAATAGTTATTGATGGTGAGTCAACCAATGAGTGAATAACACTTATCTAATGTTTCTCTAAATATGTTGTATCCAACTTGATCTCTAATTCATGAAACTCACCATGCTTGGAATATTGCTCTATTCCTTGGTTAAGTTAGACCTACTATTTGCATGAATTGGATTCATGATTGGGACCCTCATCATATTCGGAATATTAAGCCTAACCCATCCCCCAATCCATAGCATCCCATGCCTAATAGCTATGATTGTATCTTTTCGGTGCAACTGAACCACTATATCTAGCCGAGAACAATTAATCCTAAAAAAGGACTGCATAACTACAATGATGGAAGACTAATTGACTTAATATTTTCTTAGAAAGATTTCAATTTAGGTCTCTTTAATCCTTAATTAGTCATAACGGTTATGACTAACCTAGTGATATGGGTTAGGTTGAATCATTAGCAATCTCAATATAGAATTAAATTGACCCAATCAACCAGGTAAGTGAGATTGGTGGGAGGGATATGCCATTAACTCTTCGTGGATGTATTCAGGTTGAGTAGCTCCCAATTAAAAACCATTGATCATATCTATCAGACTTACCTTAGATACTAATTTGTCGGACCAAAACTAATTGGGTTCGCCTACAATCCAAGCTTGAATCATGAAGCTAGATTAGGTCTTGAGGTGATCGACCACATGTAGCTATGAATCAATCTTGACCAAACTTACGATTATTAGGCTGGTCAATTTAAGCACTCTTGATCCCATCTAACCAACTTTTTGATTCGGTTTGATCAATCGCTCAAGCTAGACCTAATCAAGCTATCCATATCCTGAACCCATGTTCTATGAAGGTATCTTAGATCTAAAAATTCTTAATTTTAAATCTAATTATTTCATAACTTAATTCTTAATTAAGTGTAATATAGTTTAGAAATAAAGCATGTAATTAGATTCTAGAATTTTTAGATTTAAGGTTTAGTAGAAAAGTAAATTTTTTATTTTTTGATTGAGGACAGACACTCAGCATCCCCACACGTTATAAGAGCATCCTATTGAATGAAAAGTGAGGGCCTTTAAACCCTTCTTACTCTTATGACTGGACGGCCAAGAGGAAAGCTCCAATCAGAAAAAAATTTCTATTATTATAAAAACTAGATCTAACATATATCGCATATATCAGATTTATTCTACACATGCTTTGCATACATCTCATGTATCAATTTTAAAAATGAATCTCATACAACACATTTGATTACATCTCATGTAAAATCAAAAAATTAAATGATCTCATCAAAATAAATATTCGGATCTAATCTAATCTAGATTTAGAACCAGAACCGCAGCTCTTATACTAATTCAAGATTCTATAGGATCGGCCTGTGATAATTATCATAAATTTATTAATAAAAATACTAAAATATATTTTAATTTATATTTATTTTAGAAAATTAATGCTTTTATTTATATTTTGCAGAAAAAAGCCTACCAATATGAAGAGCTCAATTTATGGGTTCAAACGAATCAAATTTGATGAAAATAAAAGCTAAATTAAAATTTAAATGACGATTGGAATTTTAAATGAAGAAATTAAAAAAATATTTTTCCAGTTGATTTGAACCGAACCAACTTAGAAGAGCCAGCCAGTCCAGTCGGCCCAATCACAACCTAGAAGAATCGATCGTGGCTCACAAGAAACCAACAACACGACCCAGGTTGCCCCCACCTCACCATGATGTTAAGCATATGCCAATGAACCACACGATCCATAGTGGACCACATGATGACTCAGTACGCATGGACCCTTAAAGGATCCATAGAAAAACAATCACGACGTAGAGGGCTATTTTGGTAATTTTAGCTAGCATGGCATGTTTGGATTCATCTAGGTTTTTGATGCAGTTGGTCCATGATGGTCTACAAGCATAGTTGCGCATAATCCAACACCTCTCAATGAAGCTAGTCGGCATCCAACGGTCATTAAGGACTCCCAGTTTGATTTGAAGCTTTAGTGCTTACCAGTGCACGATCCAATGATAGAAATCACAGTCGATCAGGATCGGATGGTGGAGACTTTTTTGGGTTCGATCAGGACTTCCTAGCCTTCTCTTGAGTGCGATCTAACGATGGATAAGCCTCTAATCAGTTGATCTAATGGCCAAGAAGCTTTAGATTCTTTGATTTCGATCCAAACTCAAATTAGACTCTGGCAAGGAGTCAAAAACTCCAAGTTTTCAATCTATTTAAATCTTGTTATGCTAGAGACCTTGACACACCCTCTAAGTAGGGCATTAACCCTCCAAACCTTTTCTTCTCTTCCCCTCTTCTCTCTTCTTTCTTCTTTCTTGTTTTTTCTCTTTTTCTATTTATTTGGAGATATGAACATGCCGAGAGCTGGAGAATTTCATATCATGAGTAGTTAAAGATCGAGATTCTAAGATGTAGATGAAATCATTGAACATGGGTTGTATTTTCTTTTTCTTTATCTTTTGTAATTTCTTTTATGCAGTGAATGATATGTTCTCCTATTCAATATCCTCCATGCATGAGATCTAATATTAACATGCTTATTATTAATTAATATCTAAATAGACTATATTTATGTAGATGGATTGTGATCTGGAGATACTGTCCATACTTAATTTAATAGTTTATTTTAGAGATAAATTACTAAAAAATATGTATTAAAGTATTAAATAATTTATGATTCTATTGAGGTAGATCATGATCGAAAGATACGATTCACACTCTAAATAAATAAATTATAATCATAACTAAATTTTTAAAATTTAAATACTTACATTAAAAAGAATTATCATAATCCTACTAGAGATAGATTCAAAATTTTAGAATATTTTTAATTAATTTAAAAATCTTATTTAATTAAGTATTTATTTTTTAATTTTAATTTATTAAATTTAAATTATTTTTTAATTTACTATTTTAAATTTTTATTTTAAATATTAATTTAAAATTTTTAATTTTTTAAAAAAATTAAATGTAACTTTAGCCTTCAATCCTCAAAAAAATCGATATCCAACTCACCACTATCTAAATTAATAGTAAGTTTGATTTTAATTTTTATTTATTGCTATAATGACAAGTGATCAAATTTTTTATTTATCTAAATTTATAAATAAAAATATTAAAATATATTTTAATTTATATTTATTTTAAAAAATTGATATTTTTATTAATATATTATAGAAAAGAAGTTAATCAATATGAAGAGCTCGATTTATGGGTTTAAATGAATCAAATTTAATAATAATTGGAGCTAAATTGGAATTTATACAAAGGCCGAAAGGTTAAATGAAGAAAATAAAATAAAAAAGAAATTGGCTTACTGGCTTGCCTGGCTCAGCTGACGCAATCAACTTAGCCAGCATGCCCATAAGCCAGCCCATCTATCCAACCCGGTCTGCCTTCGACCCAGCCCACAAACATGGAAAAGAGCTTGGCCTGAATGCCAGCCCGCTCTAGCCCACTTTCCCTCAGCTCCTGACTATTGGGAATATGTTCCAAAGCCAATCATCAGCCTGTTGATGGTTGTGCTACTTATTATACTTATATATGAATTATCAAATGATAAAGATTATTTTGATATTTTTCATCATAAATTTTATTATCTTCTAATGAACTCCTGTGTTGTGATGAAGTCCTTAGGACTATCAAGATTTGATAAAGAAAAATTTATCATTTTGTCCTTAAATTATTCATGATCAAAAGATATATTGTTATTTAGAACAATAATATTTATCGAGTACAGATCATTATGTGCCATATAGATTGGTTATCCTCATAACAAAGGAGTGTTGAGACATTGGCATGGCATGCAAGTGAGATGTATGGATACATCTGCACTGAATGTGACCAACTCTAGAGCTTTTTTTCTATCAAGATTAGTCCCAAAGAATATGGGTATAGGTGTCCCTTAGACCTGAAACCACCATGGTGACTTACAAGCAACTCATTGTACTTAGGTACCGGACTATCTGAATTTTTAATTCAATGATGGAAGGCTACTGGGTGCAGTCAAGTACTTGGGTTATCGATGTGTGATTCAAGATGGGATTGATCCCTCTAAGTGTTTGAATAAGTGCATTGCTATATTTTAATTTAGCAAATCCTCGATCGGGGTAGTGCATATGATGGATGCTAAATTTTGAAATATAATATGGATAAATTTTAGGATTGACAGTAAATCCTAGATCATCCTTTTGAGCATCGTAATCAAGAGGATGAATTATACGGTAACCATATTTCACAGATTTATCATTGTTACATTGTAACTTTTTGACCTATCTGAATGTCGGGTATCATTGCTAGATAGTCACATCGATTGGCACAGAAAATAGGTTCCTATGCTATCGACTTAGGATTCGAACCTATGGGGTCACACACATAAGACGTTCCTACTTGATTTGATGGCTGATCATGAGTCTTAATGACCTAGGATACTATGGTCAAGAGTTCCATCAGATTGAGACTTTGAGTTCTACTCATCTAGATCTCTCTGATCAAGAGTCCCATTAGTCTGAAACTCTAAGATCGTGAGTTTCATTCATTTGGAACATTGGGTTTAAGAGTCCCACTAGATTAGGACTCTTCAGGAGTTTCATGTTGATGGAACTCTATTGCTCGATAATCCATCCAATTTGGACTCAGATATTTTTAGAAAATTAATTAGCAATTCAATTGTAAATTAGCTTAATTTGATTGAGCGATGAGAATTTGATCAAGTTTGATTGAATTTGATTCGATTCGATTTGATCCGATCAGGTCATGAGATGACCTAATTGCTATGGGAGTTTTGACCCTGATTTGATCTGAACCTGGATCTAATTAATTTCTAATTTGATTAAAATTTTATTACATTAGGGTAAGCTTAATTTGGTTGGGATTAAACTGATCTAATTGGGTCTAGATTAATTGGTTTGGTTGAAACCAATTAGGACTAAGTCAAATGAAGTTTGAATTCAAACTCTCCCATGTGCCTACCATTTTTGACTTTTCCACTCTTGTTCCACACCCAAAACTTTTGTACGTAACTTTTTTCTCACCCAAAAGGTTTCTGCACCCCCTCTCTTATCTGCTTTTGACCTAGTCCAAGGGTTGGACTGGTTCAAAGTAAGTTGAGTTTTGAATTCAACTCAGTTTGTTGGAGGTTGGAACCAATCCAACCTTATCTACTTTCCACGTTGTCTCTTTTGTTTGTCAAATATTTTTTGGAGAAATAAAAATGTGTGCATGTAGAAGGAGAGTCCTTCTACATGTTAAACATATGGGAGGAGGCATTGGATAAAGATAAGAGGCTCATTTGATCTTTGAAATCAAGTGAGTGGTTAAAACCTCCCAACCACTCAACACTTATGTTTTTCCATGCACCTTTCCCATGGTATTCATGTCAATAAATTATAAGAATTTTTATGCATGTATAAGAATAGGTTAGCATTATGTGGTAAAAATTTTAGAGTGATTGGGCTTTAGTTTTGGGTGAAAAGAATCTTGGAGTGAAGGTGAGTAGGGTCCTGCAGCACTTTACTTTTTCCTCATGCCTCTATTCTCTTCTGATTTTCACCTCTAAGGATACTCAATTTTTAGATATAATCTATATATAGTTTATAGATCTAAAATTCTTCTTTCTATGAAAACTTATTTCATAGAAAAACTCCATACAGAGAGGGCGTGATAGGATTTTTGTATATCAAGGTTTTTGGGCCGAGTGAAATCCTAGTTTTGGGAATCTAGGTTCGGGTGGAGAGATTGAGTGCTGTGAGAATCAGATCACCACCAAATTCGAAACACCTCTTCATCATCCTCCAATATTTATCTTCTAATTTTTTAGATTATTTAAAAAATTAGAAAGTATATGATCGATCAGATCGATCGTGATCAGCCATCAAGGCTCCGACGAGGAGCTAGCACTCTGATGGAGCTGGTCGAGATCAAAAGCTCCGTGTGGATCATCCATAGAGGCTGGATGAGTGTGCGGCTATAGCATAACATCATAGCTTCTTTTGGTGGATTCAGATCATGGAGATCAGCTACCCACAAAAAGGTATCGAGTTCTGAACTCGTATCAATCAGCAGATTCGATCTGCTAATTGAATGCATTTTATTTTTCAATCACATATTAGCAAGTTTAGATCTTGAGTAGGGTTTATTTGATATTATCAATGCATGCATAGTATTAATTTTAGATTAATATATACTTTTGCTGCTATTTTATTCAAATTTTTTTTTTAAAATGCATGCTTAAATCCTGCATGATTTTGTTCAAATGGTATCAGAGCCAGGTTTGCTAAACATGATATGCTTGCATATTTTAGATTGATAATTTAGATTTAATCTAAACATTAATCTAATAATCTGATTAATTAGATCTAAAAATTAAAATCTAGATCTCACGAACTATAGGTTGTCCTGCTGTAGGATTTATCCCCTATAGTGAAAGGGTTGTCCTGGTACGTTGCTGATTTATATCGTTAATCATAAAATCTTAGATTTGATCTAATAATTTTATGATTTGATTATATTAGGCTTTAATTTGATTTATGATCATGAATGCATAATTAGATAAAATGTGATTCATGGTTTAATATTATGTAGTGTACATAGTTTCAGATTAAACCCTACAACTAGTATTATTTGTGAATTGAGCCGATTCAATTTAAAGTGAGTCGACTCAATTGCTGAATAATACTAAGTCATAAAAAATCTTTCAAAAATTTAAAAAATATTTTTAAAATGCTGAACCCTAACCCACAGCCCATAAACTTAATTAAATATTAAGTATAATAATTTAGTATCTAAAATTATGAATTAAGACTCTAAGTCATTAATCATAAAACGTAGGTTATTGGGTTAGTTGAATTAGGTCTATAAATTGGGTTAGACCTAAGGTTAGTTAAAGAGTGGACTAAATTAGAGTAATTGATCAAATCTAATTAAATATTAATTTAGATTAGATCAAGGATTCTATAGACTCAATTACAATAGTTGTAGTTGGTCAAGTTCATGCCTTTAACGAGGACCAAATGGACTTGACTCATGGCTATGCGGTCGAATCCAAAATTACTAGGTTGGTCAAATTAAAACTAATAAATCAGATGATGTCTAAGGTAAGTTTGGTAGTTTGATCAATGATTTTTAATTAGGAGCTACTCACACTGATTCGATCTTTGATGAGTTAATGGCATATCCCTTCCACTTATCTTACTTATCTGGCCATCGTGGTGAGTTAGGTTTTGATTAGATCACTTGGTGATTTGGGCTTACCCATGTCAATTAGGTAAATCAGTTTAACTGATTTAGGTGCTCCTAATGCCAGCTTAGATTAGATCCTTTTGATCTGACTTAGTAAAGTTAAAGGAAGGATCAAAATTAGCTCACTTTTTTTAAATATGTTAACTAAATCCTCTAAAATTATTAGATCCTTAAAAATAAAATAGTTATATAGATAACTAAATCATAGCCTCCCATTAAGTTGAGTGATAATAGGTTCATTAATTTGATAATCACTAGAGGTCCAAAGGCCTGGTGCTTATTGACTAATAAAATTATCATTCATAAAATGATGATTTAGTTAAGTCTTTCTGATGGTGGTTAGGTTGGCCAACCAAAGTCGGGCCTGATCATTTATCAGTTAGATAAGACCAAATATGGTCATGTTAATGGTTGGACCTAATCAGATTTTTTCGATGGAGGCCAAAGCCTACTGATTAGGTCTGCGAGGCAAAATTGATATTACTAAAAATTATTTAGAGAAGCAATTAATTTTGAACCTATCCATAGGTGCACATGGGTTGACCAACCAAAGTTGGGCTCATGTGTAGTCTATGTGGATTCTAGTACCCACTAAAAAATTAATATAATTCCTCAAATTAGAGGTAAAGGCTATCAATTCATATAAAATAGTGGAAGAATCTTTAGACTAAAGTCCAAGTCTTTAGGATAATGGATTCATATACTAATTAGGTTTGGTTTTTCTCATTATGCAGAAATGGCCACTAATCTGTCACTCCGATCATTGTTAGACAATGACAAATTAATGAGATCCAAGTACGATAGTTGGTATCATAAGTTGAAAATCATCTTGGAGCATGAGCGGATCCTTTATGTCGTAACGGATCCTGCACCTAAGGAGCTAGCCCCGAACACTAGGAGAGCGATCCAAGACACTTATCAAAAGTGGCTTAATGACCGCACCACCATTCGATGTATAATACTGGCGATAATGAATGACAAGTTCAACCGTAGGTTTGAAAATGCCCAGCCATAAGAGATGCTTTAAATGTTGAATGACTCCTTTAGCATACCGAACGATGTTGAAAGGCACAAAATAAGTTATGCCATTTTCAACGCTCGGATAAGGGATGGGGCCTCAGTCACTGATCATATATTGTATATGATCGAGATGATTGAGCGCCTTAGCAAGTTAGGCTTTTTCCTATATGAGTAGCTCGGTAAGGATGCGATCCTTAATTCCTTGCCCAAGTCCTTTCATCCCTTTCTAACTCATTTTAGAATGACAAAGCCTATAGTCAACTACCATGGATTGTTGGAGTTGCTATAGAACTTTGAGAAGGATCACCAACTCTACAAGGAGATGGTGAATGTAGTGGGAGGGCCTTCTTCTGGTTGTCGACTCTTTAAGAAAGGGAAGAAGAACAAGAAGAAGAAGAACAAGAAGGTGCAGCCAAACACCAGGACAACTGCATAGGGTTGGACCAAGAAGCGCAAGCCCGATCAAAGCCAGGTAGAGTGCTTCTTCTATAAGAAACAAGAGCACAGAAAGAGCAATTGTCCTCTATACATTGTCTTCCTGGACCCGAACAGGCCAAGAAAGAAGCAAGTGGTTGCTCGACATGGTAATTATATGATAACACCTTACAATTTTTTCTTATTTTATTCTACTGCCTGGGTATTAGATACTGGAAGCTCTTATCATATTTGTAATTCGATGCAGGGCTTGCAGGTCAGTAGGAGATTTGATCAAGGCGAGAGGTTTCTGAATGTAGGAGATGGCAGACAAGTTCCAATTCTAGTTTTAGGAATCATGAACCTTGTAATCAATTCAAATAAAGTTATTCTTAATGAATGTCATTATTGTTCAATTTTATTATTGAATGTCATTTCTGTAGGCCTTTTAGCCATGAATGGTTTTAAAATATCAATAAAAAAAATTTTATAATGTCATTTTGAATGGTGTTATAATTTTGATTGAACCATTGAATAACATAATTTATTTACTTTCTATACCTGTTAACATTGTTCAATCCTCCGATAAACACCTTAGAATTAGTGATGTGTCTGATTTCTACCTTTGGCATTGTAGGCTAGGTCATATTAGCAAGAATAGAATTAACAGGTTAGCTCAAGAAGGAATTCTTAAGGTTAGTGATTGTGAATCACTTCCGATCTGTGAGTTCTATCTTATTGGTAAGATGGCCAAGTCATCTTTTATTAAAAAAGGTGAACGAGCCGCTGAACTCTTGAGTCTAGTACATTTGGATGTATGTGGACCCATGAGCTCAAGTGTCAGAGGTGGATATTTCTACTTCATAACCTTCATTGATGATCTATCAAGGTACGGATATGTCTATTTAATGAAGCATAAGTCAGAGTTATTTGAAATATTTAAATTATTTTGAAATAAGGTAGTAAAACAAACTAAAAAGAGTATTAAAACTCTTCAATCTGATCGAGGGGGTGAGTACCTTTCCAATGAATTTTTGATATATCTTGGGAAGAATGGAATTCTCTCTCAATGTACCCCTCCTGGAACACCACAACATAATGGTGTGTCTAAAATGAGAAATCGGATTCTATTGGACATGATTTTATCCATGATAGGGTTTGCTGGTTTGCCGATCTCCTTATAGGGATATGCGTTTGAGTCAGCTTGTTATATTCTAAATAGGATTCTGAGTAAATCTATTAATAAAATACCATATGAGATATGGATAAGGCGTAAGCCAATGCTTTCACACCTTAGGGTTTGGGGTGTCTGGCTTATGTCAAAGATTTAATGACAGACAAGCTTGGACTTAGGTCTGATAAGTATAGTTTTATAGATTATCCAAAAGAAACCAAAGGGTACTACTTCTACCTTGCTGATGAGCAAAAAGTGTTTATCAGCCTTAAGACAGTCTTTTTAGAAAAAAGAGTTCCTTGATAAAGGAACTAATGTCTCTAAGTTCGAATTTGATGAAGTACGATAGGTTGAAGAATAGATACAAGTTGTTGAACCAGAGCTGGATCTGATTAGATCAGACCCAGAATCTATTGTAGATGCATCTTTAAGGCGATCTGGTAGAGTACCACGTCAACTGGATAGATACTATGGTTTTCTAATCCGAGATGGGGATCCTATCAAACTCGATGAGAATAATTAGGATCCAATCACCTATATGGATGCAATGTAGAGATCTGACTCTGAGAAATGGCTTGAGGTTATGAAATTCAAAATGAAATCCATGAAGGATAATGATGTATGGACATTGGTTGATCCATCCGGAGGAATAAAATCCATAGGATGTAAGTGGATCTTCAAAAGAAAAAAGGATGCAGACGAAAAGGTGGAGACTTATAAAGCCCATCTGGTTGCTAAGGAACATCGTCAACATTATGGTATTGACTATGATGAGATGTTCTCTCCTATGGCAATACTCAAATTCATTCGGATTATGCTTGCCATTGCAACCCATCTGGACTATGAAATCTGACAGATGGATGTAAAAATGGCTTTCCTAAATGGAGAGCTGGATGAAGAGGTGTATATGATACAGCCTGAAGGATTCATATTCATAGATGAGTCTAAGGTGTGTAAGCTTCAAAGGTCCATTTATGAACTTAAGCAAGCATCTTGGAGCTAGAACGTATGATTTGATAGAATAATCAAAATATATGGCTTCATTAAGAGCAAAGAGAAGCTCTACATATACAAGTGGGCTAATGGTTCAGCAATAGTATTCCAAGTATTGTATGCATCTCAGAGTTGGAACGTATGATTTGATAGAACAATCAAAATGTATGGCTTCATTAAGAGCAAAGAGAAGCTCTGCATATACAAGTGGGCTAATGGTTCAGCAATAGTATTCGTAGTATTGTATGTGGATGACATTTTCTTAATCAAAAATGATGTTCCTGTATTGCAAGGAATAAAGATCTGGCTGTCATCACAATTCTCCATAAAAGATCTGGGAGAAGCTTCCTACATCATAGGGATGAAGATCTATAGAGATAGGTCTAAAAGGTTGCTTGGATTGTCCCAGTCTACATACATTGACACTGTGCTGAAACGGTTCAGCAAGAAGAATTTCAAGAAAGGCCATCTACCGATAGGACATGAAATTTCTCTTTCAAAGAGAGATTGTCCGACAATACCTCTAGAAAGAGAGTGTATGAGTAGAATACCATATGCTTCGACAGTAGTTCTATCATGTATGCCATGACATGTACACGATCAGATGTGGCATACTCACTAGGGGTAGTGAGTAGATACCAATCTAATCTAGAGAAGAGCCACTGAAAGATTGTTAAAACCATTTTGAAGTATTTAAGAAATACTAAGGACCAGTGGCTTGTATATGGTGAATAGGACTTTAAACTTGGTGGGGTTCATAAACTTCAGTTTTTAGTCTGATCATGATGATAGCAAGAGTGTATCGAGATATATATTCATCCTTAATGATGGGACCATCTGCTGAAAGAGTTTCAAGCAGCACACTATGGCTGATTCAGTTTGTGAGGCAGAGTATGTTACTGCATTAGATGCTGCCAAAGAAGCGGTGGCTGAGAAAATTCATCACTGAGCTTGGAGTAGCACTCTCCCTTGATGGTCTAGTTCTGGTCTATTGTGATAGCTTTGGAGCCATTACTCAGGTGAAGAAACCTAAGGCACACTAGTGGATAAAGCATATTTTGCGTCGCTTCTATCTTGTCCAAAAAATTATGGATTGAGGTGATGTCGATCTTTAGAAGATCGATGGAAAGAAGAACCTGACCGACCCATTCACTAAAACTGTTGCAGTAAAGGAGTTCAATGACCTCAAATCAAAGATAGATATTAGATACTACACCAATTGGCTTTAGTCCAAGTGGAAGATTGTTGGGAATATGTTCCAAAGTAAATTGTCAGCTTGTTGACGGTTGTGCTACTTATTGTACTTATATATGAATTATCAAATAATAAAAGTTATTTTAGCATTTTTCATCATAAATTCTATTATCTTTTATGAACTTCTATATTGTGATGGAGTCTGTAGGACTATCTAGATTTGACAAAGAAGGATTTGTCATTTAGTCCTTAAATTATTCATAATCAAAAGATACGTTATTATTTAGGATGACAATGTTTATCGAGTATAGGTCATTATGTGCCATATAGGTTGGTTGTCCTTATAATCAAGGAGTGTTGAGACATTAGAATGGCATGTAAGTAAGATGTATGGATACATCTACACTGAATGTGACCAACTTCGGAGCTTTTCTTCTATCAAGATTAGCCCTGAAGAATATGGGTATAAGTGTCCCTTAGATCTGAGACCACCACGGTGATTTGCAAGTAACTCACTGTACTTAGGTACTAGACTACTAAAACTTTTAATTCAATGATAGAAGGCTACTAGGTGCAGTCAAGTACTTGGCTTGTCGGTGTGTGAGTCAAGATGGGATTGATCCCTCCAAGTGTTGGAATAAGTGCATCGCTGTATTTCAATTTAGCAAATCATCGACCGAGGTAGTCCATATGATGATGCTAAATTTTAAAATACAATATGGATAAATTTTAGGATTGACAGTAAATCCTAGATCATCCTTTTGAGCATCATGATCAAGAGGATGAATTATATGGTAACCATATTCCATAGGTTCGTTATTGTTGCATTATGACCTTTCGACCTATCCGGACATCGAAAACCATTGCTAGATGGTCACATCGATTGGTATAGAAAATTAGTTCTTATGCTACCAGCTTAGGATTTGATCCTATGGGGTGACACACATAAGGAGTTCCTACCTAATCTGATGGCTGATCATGAGTCTTGATGATCTAGGACACTGTGGTCAAGAGTCCCACTGGACTAGGACTTTGTGACCAAAAGTTCCACTGGACTGGGACTCTGAGTCCTACTCATCTAGGACTCTTTGATCAGGAGTTCCACTGGTCTGAGACTCTAAGATCGTGAGTTCTATTCATTTGGGACACTGGATTCAAGAGTCCCACTGGATTAGAACTCTTTAGGAGTTTCATGTTGATAGGACTCTATTGCCCAATAATCCATCCGATTTAAACTCAGATATTTTTAAAGAATTAATTAATAATTCAATTGTTGATTAGCTCAATTTGATTTAGTGATGAGGATTTGATCAAGTTCGATTGAATTTGATTCGATTGGGTTGGACCGGATCAGGTTATGAGATGACCTAATCGCTATTGGAGTTTTGACCCTGATTTGATCAGGATCTGAATCTAATTAATTTCTAATTTGATTAGAATTTTATTGAATTAGACTAAGCCAAATTTAGTTGGGTTTAACCTTGTCTAATTGGATCTAGATTAATTGATTTGGTTGAAACCAACTAGGACCAAGTCAAATGAAGTTTGAATTCAAACTCTCCCATGCACCCACCACTTTTAAATTTTCCACTCTTGTTTCATGCCCAAAACTTTTGTACGTAACTTTTCTATCACCCAAAAGATTTTTGCACCCCCTTTCTTATCTACTTTTGGCCTAGTCCAAGGGTTAGACCGGTTCAAAGTAAGTTGAGTTTTGAATTCAACTCAGTTTGTTGAAGGTTGGAACCAATCCAACCTTATCTACTTCCCACACCCTCCCTTTTGTTTGTCAAATATTTTTTAGAGAAATAAAAATGTGTGTATACAAAAGGAGAGTCCTTCTATGTGTTAAACACATGGGAGGAGGTGTTGGATAAAGATAAGAGGCTCATTTGATTTTTAAAATCAAGTGAGTGGTTAAAACCTTCTAACCACTCGATGCTTATTATTTTCCATTTGCTTTTCCCATGGTATTCATATTAATAAATTATGAAAAATTTTGTGCATGTATATGAATGGGTTAGTATTATGTGGTAAAAATTTTAAAGTTATTGGTCTTTAATTTTAGGCAAAAAAAATCTTGGAGTAAAGGTAAGAAAGGTCCTATAGCACTTTACTCTTCCCTCATACCTCTCTTCTCTTCTAATTTTCACCTGTAAGGATACCTAATTTTTAGATATAATCTCAAGAGAGTTTATAGATCAAAAAGTCATCTTTTCATGAAAACTTATTTTATAGAAAAATTCCACACAGAGATGGTGTGATAGGATTTTTAGTGTGTTAAGGTTTTTGGGCTGAGTGAAACCCTAGTTTTGGGAATCTGGGTTCGGGTGGAGAGATCGAGTGCTGTGAGTATCGAATTGCCACCAAATTTGAAACACCTCTTCATCATCCTCCAATATTTATGTTTTAATTTTCTAAAGTATTTGAGAAATCAAAAAATATATGATCTATCGGATTGATCAAGATCAGCCATCAAAGGCTTCGACAAAGAGCTAGCACTCCGGTGGAGCTAGTCGGGATCAGGAGCTCTATGAGGACCATCCATAGAGGCTGGATGAGTGTGCGGCTATAGCATAATACCATAGCTTCTTTTGGTGAATTTAGATCATGGAGATCAGCTACCCGTTAAAAGGTATCGAGTTCTGAACTTGTATCAGTTAGCAGATTCGATTTGCTGATCGAATGCATTTTATTTTTCTATCACATATTAGTATGTTTAGATCCTGAGTAGGATTTATTTGATATGATCAATGCATGCATAATATAAATTTTAGATTAATATTTACTTTCGCTAATATTTTATTCAAAAAATTTTTCAAAAATGCATGCTTAAATCTTACGCAATTTCCTTCACTGACGTCATCCTAACGTTAGGTTCCTACATGGTCCACCATGGACTAATTGCTAGTGTAGTACACGTGGACCCTTAAAGGGTCCATAGAAAATTCATCATGGTCCATAGGGTTATTTTGGTAAATTTAGCTAACATGGTGCACAAAGATTCGACAGGGACTATGGTGCGGATAGTCCACGCGATCCACCAACATCATGAACATGTGATCCGATGGTTGCGCTCATGCTTAATTCAGATCTATGGCCGGTGGTGTTTCCTATTTTGATTCATATTGCTACAGCTCATGAGCACCATCCAATGGCTGAGAAGCCATCATGCAAACAATTGGATGGTTCCAAGCTCTCTCAGATGCAATCAAATGGTTGACATTGGTTTCGATCATGATCAAGACTCCCCAGCCTTCATTTTAGTGTTATCCAATGATCAACGTCGCTCCAAGCTAAGATCCGATGGTCCCTATTTAATCTGGATGCCAAGCGATGGATTTTGGATAATTTTTAAGCCATTTATCACAAACAGATGGCCAGAAAGCTTTAGATTATTTAATATCAATCTAGACTTCAATTGGACTTTGAATAGAACTCAAAAAAATCCTAAATCTCTTCTATTTAAACCTCTATTAGTCCATAGACAACTTCCTCTCTTTCTCTCCCTTCTCTCTTTCTTTTTTTCTTTTTTATTTCTCCTTTCTTCTTCTTTCATCCTTCACCGAGAAGCTTTGAAGATGCCGAGAGCGAGTAGATCATCAACCATACATGGCTAAAAAGCTGAATTCTAAGATGTAGATGAAATCTACTAATATGAATTATATTTTTTATTATTTTTTATAATTTTTTTAATGTAATGAATAAATTATTTTCCTGTCCAATCCTAAATATTATCCTCCATGCATGAAATTTTATATTAACATGCTTATTATTGATTGATATTTAAATAGGCTATATTTATGGAGATGGATTATGATCGGAAGATACAATCCATGCCTTAAAGTTTATATTAGAGAAAATCAACAAAAAGCAATGTTATCGATTTTTAAGAATTAAAGTATTGAATAGCTTATGATTCTATTAAGATGGATCGTGATCGAAAGATATGGTTCATGCCCAAAGAAAATAGGTTGTAGTCATAAATAAATTCTTAAAAATCTAAATTCTTGCATTAAAAAGAATTACCACAATCATGCTAGAGATGGATTCAAAATTTTAGAATACCTTTAATAATATTCTAAAACTCTAATTAATTAAGTATTTACTTTTTTATTTTAATTTGCTCTCTTTAATCTATGTATTTAAATTTCTACTTTAAAACTAAATTTTAAATTCTATTTTTAATTAAATTAAATATAACTTAGTCTTCAATCCTCAAGAAAATTGATACCTGACTCATTACTATTCGAAATATTAAAAGTCGGGTTCAATTGTTATTTGGTGCTATAATAATGAACATCAGCCTGATCGGATCAGGTCATATAGCAAAATTTAAATTTTTTTTAATCTACTGATCTGATCAAATATGAGAGTTTTTAGATTTGATTAGATAGATTTGAAATAAAAAGCATAAAAATAGTATCATATACCACTTGTTGCAAGTGAATGGTTCACTTGCTGTGATGATTTGAATGCAGTCTGAGGTTCTGACTTGAGCCATGCATGTGCCCGGCATCTACCGACATCAACTCGGATAAGATCTAGAGGTCTTCTCCTTTTAGATCTGATCTCAAAAAATTAGATCCTGAAACTTCACGTCGCACCTTTGATCCAATCTCTGATAGCAATCCGATCGACACACAATTGGGGCTTCTTCAACATGGTCTTGCAACATCAGCACTTCAATGCTCATAGTACTGATTTGTCCAACACTTGGGCATGGAGAAGAGGGAGAGGAGGCATAGAGAAGAAGGAGAGATAGGGTCTGGGCATGGGCTGATGTGATGGCCAAATCCTTTGGCCTGGTTATCTATTTATAGACAAACCTAGAGTCCTAGGGCTTTTGGACTTTGAACAAGTCAAAGCTAAGAAGCAGAAGGACTCCTCATGAAACCCCATGCCTCATAGTGGTTTTCCATTTAATTTTGTCACACAAAAGTAGAGTAAAATTGTTGCCACACTCTTATTTGCATAAGGATGTTGGCGTAGATAATCTCTTTCCAAAGAGTTTGAACTTTTCAAACTCTTTGACCTATTCAAACTCATTTGAAAGAGCAACCTCCTTAACTCCCTAATCTTATCCATTAGGGGCGCACACCAGGGAGGGGTGTACACTTGGTGTGTGCCCTTCTCTCTCCATGAATTCATCTAGGGGTGCACGCCCCAAGAAAAACTCTTGGGGGTGCATGCCCCTGATCCTTTAATTCCTGCAAAGACCAGGTCAAATGTGGTCTTGTCTTGGTCCTCATCATATGAGATTAGGATATGGGCTAATATGACCAGGACAATGTCTGATCTCATCAGGATAAGGTCCAGTCAGACAGGACAAATCTATACAGAATTCCTCAATGAGCCAAATCAAATTTGACTAAGTTCAGATCAACCAAGAAGTCCATAGAAGGAGAAAGCTAGGTCCAATCATATGCTAGCATGATGTCCTTTAACCTAATTGGATCTAATCCAAATCAATCGGATTATGTTAGCCTAATTAATGACATCTAGATCCAAACTCTTGTTTGTATGATCCAGTTAGGTTCAATTCTATATGGTAATGGGACATGACACGATCTTCATCATTGACATCATCGAAACACCTTTTGATCAATCAAAACTCTTTTTGATTCGTTCAAATAGAATTATTAATCATCGAGATAATTCTAATTGATCCCAAAATCCATCGATGACACATAGCAGTATATGGTGCAATCCATTAGAATTGAATACGAACCTCTTGGTGCAGCCAACTATATGATTGGGTTCTTCTATCATGAGCTCTGATAGGATCTAGGTCAAGGTGAACTCATCAAATCCAACACTTATCATATGATTGAATCATTCGATTCAAGTCCAATGTGAAATCCTAATAGAAACTCTTTCCTATTATTTTATACTACCATGGCCATGGGTTTTAGGACTCAATCTCATGATCATCATAGAACTACTTCTCTATCAGGGTTGATAGATCTCATCTTGGTGCGATCCAATTCTTACAATGAACATGCAATAGCTAACATACACCTTAGGATTTCAAATAGCTAGAAGATCGAGTTATGGTGTAGTTAAACTATAATACTCTCAAAATGAACTATCAATGCACCTTAGATCAAAGAACCAGATACACAATTGTAGCAACGAGCTAGTCATCGATAAAATGGTAGACTCCCTTATGACTGCTCGAGGTGGTCATGCTCTATACCCTTATTCTCAACAAGCATCTGTACTCTCACTCTGGTGTCTCTACATTATAGATTCAAGACTTGTCTATCCTAAGAAAGTGATTATACACCAATCTTTCAAATCAATCACCATCCTCATGATGATCCTATGATTGGGAGCAGTTTATGAGTTAATTATGACAACACATATCTTAAATTCTCAACTTTTGAGAATTTATGTTATCATACCTATTAACCCAATAGATATATCATAGATACTTAACACATAAATAAGATAAAAAAATAATTATTTTAATAATTATATGTTAAAATTATAAAAATATTCTTAGAAAGTATTTATAGGTATCTGCTAATTTGGCTTCTAGGGAACATATCTAACAAACTTTCACTTGATCTAAAGCAATTTAGCTAAAAATCTAAGTCCCATCTTCTTAAGGTAGGCTTTAATCTTTTGTCAGTTCAAAGATTTCATCAATGGATCAGCCGCATTATCTGTGGTGTTGACTCTTTTAACCTCGATATATCCCTTCTCGAGGTAATCATGGATGAGATGGAACTGCTGCTTGATGTGCTTGGACTTCTGGTAAGACCTCGGCTCCTTGGCTAGGGCTATGGCATCGTTGTTATCGCAATACAGAGGAATAGCATCACATGGTATCACTCTAAGCTCTGCAATAAACTTTTTGTATCAGAATGCTTCCTTTGCTTCTTTCGAGATAGCGATGTGCTCTGCTTTCATGGTGGAGTCTACTATCACTATCTATTTGGAACTCTTCTAGCTTACAACACTATCATTATGTAGGAACAGACTTTCAGATGTCGACTTTCGATCAACTAGATCAGACATAAAGTCTGAGTCTGTATACCCTTGTATCTAGAGTTCTTTGTTACCAAAGATCAAAAATATATCCTTAGTCCTTCTAAAGTACTTAAGGATATATTTAATTAAAGTCTAGTGCCCTTCACTTGGATTCGACTGATACCTACTAGTGACACTCACAGCATGGACGATATCAGATTATGTACAAAGCATGGCATACATAAGGCTCCCTATCGCCAAAGCATAAGGAATCTTACTCATGTGTTCAATCTCCTCTGGTGTATTGGGGCATATCTTTTTAGAGAGATGAATACCATGTCTGAAGGGTACAACTCCTCTCTTGGAGTTCTCCATGCTAAACCTCTTCAGCACTTTCTCTATGTACATCTTTTATGAGAGACCTAGCATCCTTTTCGGTCTATCTCTATAGATCTTAATCCCCAAAATGAAGGATGTCTCTCCTAGGTCTTTCATAAAAAACTTCTTAGACAACCATACCTTGATCGAGGTTAATATGAAAATATCATTCCTAATTAGAAGGATGTCATCTACATACAATGCGAGGAAGACAATAGTACTCACACTATCTTTTTGAACACACAGAATTCCTCCTCATTCTTGATAAAATCAAATGATTTGATCACATCATTAAAACAAACATTCCAACTCCAAGATGCTTGCTTTAGTCTATTGATGGATCTTTGTAGCTTGTAGACCTTGTGATCACCATCACTGGAAGTGAAACTAAGCGGCTGTTCTATATAGATATCTTTTTTAAGATATCCATTTAGGAATGCCATTTTCACATCCATCTACCATATTTCATAGTCGAAATATGCTGCAATAGCAAGCAACATGTAGATGAATCTAAGCATGGCCAATGGCGATAAGGTATCCTGATAGTCAATGCCTTCACGTTGACTATATTCTTTCACCACTAACCTAGCCTTGAATGTCTCCACATTTTCATCTATACCAATTTTTCTTTTGAAGATCCATTTACACTCAATAGGTATAATACCTTTAGGTGGATCTACTAAGGTTGGTTCGAGCACATTGAGTCAATTTCTGACTTTATTGCCTCTCGTCATTTCTCGGAGTTGATATTTGATATCACTTCATCATAGGTCTTGGGATCATCTTCATGAACCCCATTTTCTATGAGAAATATTTTTTCTACATCCTCAAAAATAATACCTAAGTATCTTTCAAGAGGATGAAAAATCCTATTTGACCTATGAGATGGAGGAGGTAGTATGTGGATCAGCTCAGACTGACTGGATTCCTCAGGTTTCTTGGCTCGTTGCTTTTTGGAGACTTTTTCCTCAAGTCTAATCTATCTTTTGATGCCACCATCTTGAATAAACTATTTCTCAAGAAATACGATATGCCAACTTACAATCATATTATGATCTTCAAGAAGATAGTAGTAATATCTTAAAGACTCCTTAGGATATTCGATGAATCAAGCTCTAAGGGACCTAGAATCTAATTTGTCCGCCTACTATCTCTTGACATGGGCCGAACAACCCAAAATCTTGAGATGACTTAGACTTGATTTCTTATCATGTTATATTTAATATGGTGTTGTAGGAATGGTTTTAGAAGGAACCTTATTCAGTAGGTAAATAGCTGTTAGTAGACTATGTCCTCAAAGAAACTCAAAAAGATCTATGAAACTCATCATGGAATGAACCATATCTAATAGGATCCAATTTCTCTATTCTTAAATTTCATTGAGTTGAGACATTCCAAGCGGAGTTCATTGTGAGACTATATCATTTTCTTAAAGATAGTTCAAAAATTTTTGACTAAGGTATTCATCTTCTCTATCTTATTGAAGAACCTTAATGAGCTTTCTGATTTATTTTTTCACTTTATGTTTGAATTTTTTGAACTTTTCAAAGGCCTTAAACTTGTGTCGCAACAGGTACGTATTTTCATACCGAGAAAAATCATCAATAAAGATGGTGAAGTAGACAAAACTTTCTCTGACTGGCACATCAAATGGGCTACAAACATCTGTATGTATCAGGGTAAGTAACTCTTCGGTCCCATCCCCATGTCCCACAAAAGATAGCTTGGTCATTTTACCTTGAAGGCATGACTCATAAATTGGATATGACTCAATAGTCAATGAACCCATTATTGTGAATTTCTTCAATTTATTAATCCTGCTTTTTGATACAAGGCCTAGCCTAAGGTGCCATAAGTATTTTTCATTTAAACTATCTTTAGGTCATTTTGATCCTATGGCATTCATACTATGCTCGACATTATTAATAGATACATCTACATATAACTGGTAGAGACCATTTATTAAGAAACTACTTGCAATTTTATTTTTTTCATAAGTAATAGTATAGTGGTCCTTAAAGAAACTAATTACATAATCTTCCTATGCTAGATAAGAGATAGAAATCAGATTCTTGCTCATAGTAGGTACATAAAAATAGTCTCTTAACACTAAGATGCTCCTAGATGATAGTTGCAGAGGGTAGGTTCCCACAGCCACAGTAACAACTCTTGCTCCATTTTTTATGCATACGATCATCTCACCATCCCTCAGCCTCCTGCTATCCTCAAGTTCCTACAATGAAGTACACAAATGAGCACTAGATTTAGAGTCAAGCACCCAACTAGATGCAGAAGAAACCATTAAGTTCATCTCAATGAGAAGCATACCTTCAGAAGGTCCACCATCCCACTTGTACTTCAGGTTAGCCAAGTAAGCTGGGCAGTTCTACTTTCAATGGCTGTCGGAGCTGTAGTGAAAATATTTTTTCTTCTCTGCAGCCTTCTTCTTTGGATCATCCTTCTTCTCCTTTTTCTTTACCTCCATCGTTTGCTTCTTCATTGACTTCTTCTTTTTCTCAGAGGACTTTCTCTTGGAAGTCCACTTCATAGTAAGAACTGAGCCTCTTGAACTCTTCAAGATCCCCTCAGTAGTCACCAGTATATTCATCAACTCAACCAGGATGCACTGAATCTTATTCATATAGAAGTTCATAATAAACTACCCATATGAATTAGTTAAGAACTACAAGATCAAATCAATCTACAGATCCTTGTCCATCGACATTCGAGCTTCTCAAGCTCCTTTAAGTCCTTGATCATTGATAAGCAATAATTATAGACTGACTGTCCATCATGCATTTACGCCATGAAGAGTCTCTTAGACACTTTATAGCATGCTGCGCAACTCTGCTCACCGTACAACTCTTATAGGTCGATCAACATTTAGCTACCAGTCTTCATGTCCTCATGTTGGCATTACAATTCATCAGACATCGAGGCCAACACATAACATCTGATCTTGTTGTCATTGTCCAACCATTTCTCATGAGATGCTCTTTGATCGTTCAAGACATAGGTCAGCTTCTCGGAACTCAAAATAATTTTCATGTTCTAGAACCAATCCTTAAAATTTGGTTCAGTCAATTGATGGGTCTCTAGGATTCTGACCAGGGGATTGGATGTAGACTTTTTCTGTAGAGAGTCAAAATTTCTAGTTAGACTTGTAATTGACTTAACCAATTTATTTAGAAATTTTATTTTTAAATAAATTTTGGGCTTCCATTATTTTCTCGAATCCCTCTATATTCTTCGTAGAGATGCTAAAATCTCTACGATCAAAAATTTTTAGTGAGTGGTGCGGTCCCACTGATTGGCTCACCATCTCACCTAACAGTTATTGATGATGAGTCAGTCGATGAGTGAATAACTCTTATCCAATATTTCTCTAAATTTATTGCACCCAACTTGATCTCTAATTCATGAAGCTCACCATGCCTAGAATATTGCTCCACTCTTTTGTTAAGTCAGGCCCACCATTTGCACAAACTGGATTTATGATTGGAACCCTCACCGTATGCATAATATTGAGCCCAACCCATCCTCCAATCCATAGCATCTCATGCCTAATAGTTGTAGTTGTGTCTTCTTGACACAACTGAATCACTATATCCAGTCAAGATCAATCAATCCCAGGAAGGGCTAGCACAGCTATAATGGTGGAAGATCAATTGACTTAATACTTTCTTAAAGAGATTTCAATTTAGGTCTCTTTAATTCTCAATAGTCATAATGGTTATAACCAACCTAGTGGCATGGGTTAGCTTTTATCATTAGCAACCTCAATACAAAACTAGGTCGACCTAATTGGCTAGATAAGTAAGATTGGTGGGACAGATATGCCATTAACTAACTGTGGATGCATCCAGGTCAAGTAGCTTTCAATTAAAAACTACCGATCACATCTGTCAGACTTACCTTAGATACCAATTTATCGAACCAGAACTGATTGGGTTCACCTACAATCTAGGCTCAAACTACGGAGCCAAATTAGGTCTTGAGGTGATCGACCACATATGGCTGTGAATTGATCTTGATCAAATTTACAACTATTGGGTTGGTCAATTTAAGTACTCTTGATCCTACCTAATTAACTCCTTGATTTGGTTTGATCAATTACTCAAAGCTAGACCTAATTAAGCGGCCCATACCCTGAACCCATATTTTATGAAGGTGTCTTGGATCTAAAAATTCTTAATTTTAGATCTAATTAGTTTCATAACTGAATTCTTAATTAAGTATAATATGGTTTAGAAATAAAGCATATAACCAGATCCTAGGATTTTTGGATCTAGGATTTAGTAGAAAAGTAAATTTTTCTTTTTTGATTAAGAACAGACACTCAGCATCCCTACACGCCATAAGAGCATTCCATCGAATGGAAAGTAAGGGCCTTTAAACTCTTCTTACTTTTATGATTGGATACCAAGAGGAAAGTCCCAATTAGAAAAAAAATTTCTACTACTATAAAAACTAGATTTAGCATATATTGCATATATCAGATCTATTCTATACATGCTTTGCATATATCTCATGTATCAATTTTAAAAATGCATCTTATGGAACATATTTGATTACATCTCATGTAAAATTAGAAAATTAAATAATCTCATCAAAATAAAAACTTAGATCTAATCTAATCTATATCTAGAACCAGAATCACAGCTTTGATACCAATTGAAGGTACTACAGGATCGGCCTGATTGGATCAAGTCATGCAGTAGAATTTAAATTTTTTTAATCTACTAATCTGATCTGATTTGAAAGTTCTTAGATTTGATTAAATAGATCTAAAACAAAAAGCATAAAAATGATATCATATACCACTAGTTGCATGTGAATGGTTCACCTATTGTGATGATCTGAATGCAGTCCGAGGTTCTGACTTGAGCCGCCCACATGCCCACCCTCTACCAGAATTTACTAAGGCTAGATCTAGAGGTCTTCTCCTACTAGATCTGATCTTAGAAAATCAAATCCTAAAACTTCATGTCATGCCTTCAATACGATCTTCGGTAATGATTCGATCGACACACGATTGGGGCTTTTTCGACATGATCTTGTAGTAGCAGCACTTTGATGCTTATAATACTGATTTGCCCAACACTTAAGCATGGAGAAGAGGGAGAAGAGGAGGGAGAGGTGGCATAGAGGAGAAGTAGAGATAGGGTCGGGGTGTGGGCTGATATGATGGCCAAATCCTTTGGCCTGGTTGTCTATTTATAGATAAATCTAGAGTCCTAGGGCTTCTATGCTGGGATGCATGCAGGATTTCTAACTCTACTTTCAAAACTTTTTCAAAAAATAATCATAGCAAAAATAAAAACTAATCTAATAAATTTATAAAGAGCTATAGATCTGATCTACAAACCTTATATTATCAGGATCTAATTGTTAGAAAATATGTAGGATTTCATGCTTGTATTTCAAAACTTTTTCGAAATAAATCACAGCGGAAGATGTAGATTAAACTATTTAATCTACTAAAGCATGTAATTTAATTACTAAACCCTATATCTAGAACCTATAATATGTTATAATGCATACATAAATCTAAAAATTTAAAGTGTGTTGGTATTGATTAGGTCAATATTCTAGATCTAGAACAGTTCTAGATCAAATCCTAGATTGCATCTAGGTGAGAGAAGAGATCAAATCTCTTACCTTTACATGGGTTGAGAATATTGTGGCTAAGTCCTAATGTTGTCCTTCTTACTTGGAGCCACACATGCATTCGACCTCTATAGATAGTCTACATGAGGCTGCAACACAAATCGGAGGTTTGCCAAACGAAGATCCATTCGTAGTGCTAGCTTCTCACGAATCCTTTCTGATGGTTAATCTAAAAATTATTCTTCTAATCTCTTGGATACTCCAAGAGATGAATAACACAAGAAGAAATAAGAAAGAAATCCAATCCTTGGATCTTTCAAAAATTAAAAAATAAAATACAAGAAAAAGATCATAAGAGAAGACAGATATTCTCTTTCAGGACATCAACAATTGATATCTTGAAAACATCTCTATGTTAAGATAGGAGAAGACCTTCTTCTATAGATTTTTTTCATGCTTCTAGATCTAATATTTTTTAATTTTTCTCATAGAAAAATCTTATAAATAAATAAAGAAGAAGGATTCTCAAAAAAATTCTAAGAAAAGATATTTCTTCTCTTCTTCTTCTCTCATTAGGACATGATCAGAACATATCCAAAAAGGACCACCATGCCCCAACACCTTAGAACACTCAATCCCACACCCTCTCT
Source organism: Cocos nucifera (assembly GCA_006176705.1). Classification (NCBI taxonomy): domain Eukaryota; kingdom Viridiplantae; phylum Streptophyta; class Magnoliopsida; order Arecales; family Arecaceae; genus Cocos; species Cocos nucifera. The sequence continues at coordinate 313,133 of QRFJ01000963.1, read as the reverse complement.
CTCTTATATTTTTTATCATATAAAAATACATAAAGGAATAAGAAGGAAAAACTTAAAAGAAAAAAAAATCAAGAGAAGACCATCTTCTCTTATCTTTGTCCCTTCAAGACATCAATATTTGATGTCCAAAAGAAAGGCCCTTCCCCAAGATAATTGGTGCCCCAAACCTCCAAACCTTCAACCTTTTTTCTTCAAGTTTTGCATGGAAACCCAGGTATTTTTGATGCCCAAAAACTCTTAGAAGGAGGCGTCCCAAAATAGCCTTCTTTTTACTAGGTCAAAACCTGGTTTTTGAAGGATTCTAAGGAATCCTATGGGGTGTCCAACTCTTGGATGCCCCTCCCACCAAATCCAGCATGAGCACCAGCAAACCCACACACAAGAGAAAAAATTAGGATACAAAATAATTCTGGGTGGACGTGGGATTTTTTCCAAAAGAGGAGGGAGGAGTTTTGGTTTGAAGGGACTCTATCAAATAGAATCCTATGCACAACCACATTCCAATTTTGATCAATTCAAAATTATTCCAAAATAAACCAGATATGAGGCATGGAGAACTTTTCTTTGGCATAAGGAAACTCATGTAAAACATCAGAAAATAAAAGGTGGGGCGTGGTCTATATGGACACAAGAGAGGAGTGAGAGTTCCAATCCAACTAGGACTCTTCTTGTTTGACCAGGTCAAAACTATTTTGAATCTAATTCAAATCAGATTAAATGCAATCTAATTAAAGGTGATTCTAGTCCAACTAGAAGCTTAATTAAATTAGATTAAATCATATTTAATTTTAATTTAAATTCTAACTCAATTAGAAATTAGGTGCACTCAAATTCTAGTCTAACTAGAAGTTATTTTTTCTCGAAATTGGCTTCTCCAATAAATCAATTGGACTTAACCCAATTAAGCCCAAACTAATTTTAATTAAATCTAATTCAATTATATTTGATCTCAACCTGATTGCTTAATCAAATTGAGTCAATTAGCAATCCAATTGCTAATCAATCCTCCTGCAATACTTGCATTAGGTCAAGCATCAATCGCATTAATTGTTTGATCTTAGAGCAATTTTCAATCATCCATCAACCATTTGATCAGGTTACAACCTCTTATGTATATGACTCCAAAGGTTCAAATCTAAGTCGGTAGCATAGGAACTAACTTTTGTACCAATTGAAATGACCATCTAGCAATAGCATCCGACATCCGGATAGGTTGAATGTATACAAAGCAATATTTTTAGAATCTTAGCCTATGGTTACCATATAATTTATCCCTTTAACTAATAATGCTCAGGATGACTACGAATAAGCTATCAACACTCATACAAGTCATCTTTATGGTATTTCAAAATTTTGCAAATCTTATAACTCCTTACGAGGATTATCTAGGCCTAGATTTTGCTAAATTAAAATACAATGAGTCATTTCTTTTCTGAAATTAATAAAAAGTGATCAATTCCATCTTGACTCATACACCGACTCTATAAGTATTTGATTATATTTAAAAATCTTTCAAACCTATATTAGAAATATAGGCAGTTCGGTACTAAATTATAGTGAGTTGCTTGCAAGTCACCATGGTGATCTCAGATCAGAGAGACATTTATATCCATTAGCTATAGCTAGCTACTCTTGATAGTAGAGTGCTACATGAAGGATCCTATCTAGGATTCTAGGATTAGCTTTTAAAACTTTTTTAAAATTACAATGGAAGAGGTGAATTAATCATATTAAATCATGAACAATATAACATAAAACCCTAAATATAGGATCCTATTACATGATTAAGGCATGCTATTTAATCAAGAAGTAAAATATTAAAAGAACTACAAATTAATCATATCAATAGCAGACTACTCTAGATCAGATTTAGACATGTAATAGGGAGATTAGATCACCCTTATCTTTGAATCTCGAGTTTCTTAACTCGCTGATCCGGGCCTGAGATGGTTGCTCCGAGCTATACAGTGTCCGATCTCTATGAGTTATCCACACAAGCTCTCGATTGCAGATCTAAAGTTCGGTGCTCGAAAATCAGCACAGTATGCTAGTACTGTACTGATCCTTCTCCAATGGTCGATCTGGATCTTCTTTCCTTCAAGCTTGAACTCTCCAACTTTCTAAAGTCGAGGAAGATGATTCATGATACTGAGACACCTCTCAAATAGTCACAAAGATGGAGGAATAGGAGCAGAAGAAAAAACCTAGAAGAAGACCCTCTTCTTCTTCTTTCTTCTCTCACCAAAGCACCTTGATTGGTGCCTTTACAAAATCCCACGCCATAGGCTTCTCTCTCAAATTTTTCATGCCCCAAATAACCTCTCTTAGATGTGTAATCAATAAAAAATTAGATCAAAATTTAATTTATATAAGGAGATATAGAGGAATCCTTGACTAGGCCAAATACCTAGTCAAGGGTTATCTAAACAGGGCTAGACTTAAAGCGCCCAACTCCTGGGTGCCCTCTCCTTTATTTTTTGTGTGGACTACCATGGAGTGTTGCATAAAAAGGCCTCTAAAAGACACAAAAATTTTAGAGGAGAAACATGGATGTGGGCGACACAAAATAGGAAGTAGTTTTGGTTTCTCAAAACTCTATCTCATAGAGTTTAAATCAACTCAAACTCTTCTTTTGACTTGATCATAATATCTAGATACCATATTTAAGATAAAGGGAGCAAGGGGGCATACATGAACATCTGGAGAGAAATATTTTCATGAAAAAATCCAACAAAAATGGCATGGGGGGTGTTGGGGCTAAGGTGGTGCATGTAGGAGTCCTAGTCTCACTAGGACTCCTAGTTTGATCTGGTCCAACTTGATCCTTTGACCAAATTAAATTAGGATTTAATTAATCTACTTAGATTATGTCTTAGTCCAACTAATAATCTAATTAAATTAGATTAAATTAGATTTAATTTTGATTTAATTTTTTAATCAAATTAGAAATTGGATTGATACAAGTCCTAATTAAACTAGGATTAGTTCTTTCTTGCAATTTGCTCATCTAATAAACCAATTGAACTTGATCCAATCAAGCCTAAACTAAATATAATTATATTATATTTAATTTGATTTAATCTTAATCCTCTAGTTTAATCAAATTAAGCCAATTAGCAATCAAATTGCTAATCGATCCTCTTGCAACACTTGCACTTGATCAAACATTAATCGTACTGAATGTTTAACCCTAGAACGATTCTTAATCATCGATCAACCATCTGATCAGATTGAGAACTCTTATATGTGTGACTCCATAGGTTCAAACCTAAGTCAGTAGTATAAAAATAAATTTTTGTATGAATTAAAGTGATCATCTAGCAATGGTACCTAACAGTCGGATAGGTCGAATGTATAGAACAACATCTTTAGAATCCATGTGGATATAGTTTTTGTATAATTCATCCTCTTGATCAAAATTCTCGTAGGATACCTTAGAGTTTAATTATCAATCTTGATTAGGTCATTCAAATTGTATTTCAAAATATCAAATCCATCTCATGGATTATCCTGACCAAAATTTTTGCTATATTGAAGTATAATGATGCATTCTTCTCCAACTCTTGGAGTGGTCAATCCCTTCTTGATCACTCATTGACTTCACAAGTACTTGACTGTGCCTAAAAATCTTCTATCATTAAATTAAAAATTCAGTTAGTCTAGTACCAAAGCACAGTGAGTTGCTTGCAAGCCACTATGATGATCTCAGGTCTAAGGGACACTTACACCTATATCCCATTAGAGCAATTCTCGACAGCAGAATGCTCTAAAGTTGGTCACATTTAATGATGATGTACCCATACATCTCATTTATATGCCATACCAATGTCTCCACACTTCTTTATTAAGAGGACAATCAACCCATATGGTACACAATGACCTATGCTTGATAAATGCTGTCATCCTTATTAACTGCGTATCATTTAATCATGAATAGTTTAAGGACTAATCAATAAATCCTCACTTTATCATAGCTAAATAGTCCTAAGGACTTCATCACAATAATAAAGTTTATTAAAAAATATAGACTTTATGATGAAAATGCCAAAAATATATTTTATTTAATAATGAATCAATTACAATTACAAGATAGTACAATCATCAACAGGCTGATGATTGTCTTTGGGATATGTTTCTCAACAAATCTCACTTATCTTAACGCCACTCAACACAGTATCTAATATCCATCTTTGACTTATGGTCGTCGAACTTCTTTATTGCCAAAGCTTTAGTGAAGGGGTTGGCCAAGTTGTCCTTTCCATCGATCTTCTGAAGGTCGATGTCACCTCTATCCATGATCTTCTGGATCAGGTGGTAGCGGCGTAGTATGTACTTCGTTTGTTGGTGTGTCTTTAGTTCCTTCGCCTGAGCAATGGCACCAGTGCTATCGTAATAGAGCAGGACCGGATCATCAAGGAAGGATGCTACTCCAAGCTCGGTGATGAACTTTCTTAGCCACATAGCTTTCTTCATAGCATCTGATGCTACGATATACTCTGCTTCACAAACAGAGTCTACCACACTATGTTGCTTGGAACACTTTCAGTAGATGGCTCCATCATTTAGGGTAAAGACATAATCTGACATGCTTTTGCTGTCATCATGGTCAGATTGAAAGTTAGAGTCAGTAAACCCCACAAGATTTAAATTTGACTCACCATAAACTAACCATTGGTCCTTAGTATTTTTTAAATACTTAAGGATGGTTTTAACCAATTTTTCAGTGATTTTCTTTTGGATCAGATTGGTATCTAATCACTACTCCTAGTGAGTATGCCATATCTGATCTAGTACATATCATGGCGTACATGATAGATCCCACTGTCGAAGCATATGGGACTCTACTCATACGCTCTCTCTCTTTAGGAGTTATCGGACAATCATTCTTAGAGAAATAACATAGCCTATTGAAAGATAGTCCTTCTTGAAATTCTCCATGCTAAACCTTTTCAGTACAATTTCTATATATGTGGACTGAGGTAACCCAAGCATCATCTTAGATCTATCCATATAGATTTTCATCCTTAGGATGTAGGATGCTTCATGCAAGTCCTTCATGGAGAACTGTGATGACAACCATATTTTTATTCTTTGTAGTGCGGAAATGTCATTCTTAATTAAGAAAATATCATCAACATACAAGACAAGGAATACCAGTGTCGGACCATTCGCTTACTTGTAGATGTAGAGCTCTTTTTCATTCTTAATGAAGCCATACGTTTTGATCACGTTATCAAAATGCATGTTCTAACTCTGAGATGTTTATTTCAATCCATAAATGGATCTCCGAAGCTTGCACACCTTGGACTCATCTATAGATGTGAACCCCTCAGATTGTATCATATATGTTAGATATGTGTGCCCTAGAAGCCAAATTGGCTGACATTTCTAATACACATCTAAAGGCAAAATTATAATTTTGATTATAAATAATAAAATAAATTATTTTCTATCATAGTATGTATTTGAAAGTATCTGTGATACATCCCTTGAGTTAATGGTAATGATAGTTCATATTTTCAAGAGTTGAAAATTTAGGACATGAATTTTCATTATTAACTCATAAAATGCTTCTGATCGTAGGATCATCATGATGATGGTGATTGATCCAAAAGGTTGGTGTACAATCACTTCTTTAGGATAGATGAATCTTAACTCTATGGTGTAGAGACATTGGAGAGTGTATAGGTACTCGTTAGAGAACGAGGGCACTGAGCATGACCACCTCGAGCAGTCATGAGGAAGTCTACTTTCTCATCGATGACTGGCTTGAAGCTGCAGTGGTGTGTCTTGTTCTTTAACTTGAGGTGCATCGATAGTTCATCTTGAGGGTGTTATAGTTTGACTACACCATAACTCGACCTTCTAGTCATTCAAAATCCTAAGGTGTATGTTGGCTATAGCATGTTCATTGTAGAAATTGGATTGCACCAATAGGAGATCTATCTACTTCGGTAGATGAGGAGCAGCCCTATGATGATCACGAGAATCAAGTTTATAAGCCCATGGCCATGGCAGAGTAAAATAACAGAAAGAGTTTCTATTAGATTTTTCACATTGGACTTGAATTGAATGATTAATTCATATGATGAAAATTAGGGTTCGACGAGATCACCTTAACCCTAATCCGGTCGAGGCTCAAGATAGAGGAACTTAATCACACAGGTAACTATGCTGAGAGGTTTGCTTTTAGTTCTAATGGGTTGCCACCATATGCTGCTAGGTGTCACTGGTGGATTTTGGGAGCAATTAGAATGACTTGGATGATCGATCATACTAGTTATCTGAATCAGAAAAGTTTTGATCCATCGGAAGGTGTTTCAATGATGTCGATGATAGAGATCATGACATATCCCATTACCATACGAAACTAAACCTAACTGGATCATACAAATAAGAGTTTGGATCTGGATATCATCAATTGGACTAACCCAGTTTAATTGATTTGAATAAGATTCAATTAGGTTCAAGAAAATCATGCTAGCACACGTTTGAGCCTAGTGTTCTCCTTTAATAATCATTAAAGCTTATCATGACTGAGCTAAATGTGTCTGGGCTCACTCAAGAATCTTCACTTGGTCTGACTGAAGCTTGTCTAGATCAAGAAAAGATTGTCTTAATTTATGAGATAAATTTTAGACAACACCTGCCATTTTCGATCACCTGCTAAATCTTATTTTCGAACATTGGTCAAATGTTGACCCTAGATATTTAGTCATCTGCCTATGTGTCATGCACCCATAGGAGAGTACCTGGGGCCTTGTCCCCTAACTAAAATACAGATAGAAAAAGGGTGCATGCCTAGGGAGGCATGCACCCGATGAGGATAAAAGATGGAGTCCCATATAGATGGGACTCCAGGGTTGCTTCACGGGATTAGACTCTGTGGCACCAAGAAGTCTTGTTTGACCTAGTCTTGGCACCACCTTAGGAGGGTTTTGAGGGTCTCTCATTTGATTGAATTAGATGATGTCATTCCATAAATCAGATTTAGATCTGATTGCATAAAGGGTTGTGATTGGTCGAGATGATGTGGCACTACATGGCATAGCAAGGTCTATATAAACCTTGTCTACACCTAGAATTTAATGCTCTACCTTTAGCCCATGCCACAAAGCCTCTCTCCCTCCTTCTCCATGCCACCCTCTAGTCCTCTCTCTCCTCTCCATGTCGAAGAGGTTTTGGACATGAACAAGGTACGATCCAAGTAAGTCAAAGGCGCTAGGAAAGGAAGAAGGTAGCACTGCTGCAAGAGACAACGACTGCTCTTCAAAAGGAGTTTTGAAGACCTTCAAGATTAGATCTAGATCTAATTTTTAGAGGATTGATTGAGAAGAAGAAGATCTCCAGATCCTATATAAGTGGATACCGGTAGAGGTTAGGCGCTTGCATGGCTACATCCAGAACCTCTGGGCAAACATCGGGATCATCATAGGATAATTGGATTACCCAAATTAAAGGTATAATTAAATTAGATTTAATTTTTATCTTTATTTTTATTATTAGATCAATAAAATTAGATCTGAAAAATCTCACATCTGATTAGGATCTCAGAGGGAAAACTTTTGAAATATCCTTCTTGATCTAATCAGATTTGAAGGAACCTGATCCAAAAAATAAGTCTTTTCCCTTCAACTGGTATCAAAGCAAGATTTCATAATTCATTAGATCTAACTTTAATTTATTTTTAATCTAATAATTAGATGATTTTAGATGTCACATTAGATGTAATTAGATCTAAAATTAAAAAATTAAAAATTAAATAATCTAGATCTAAGATGTATGAGATGCATGACTAAACTAGGAATAGAATTGTTCTATGTATAGTCTAGCATAATCATAATTTTAATTTGATTAATTATAAATTTTAGATCTATTTATTTATTATTTTTTAATATTATAAAATTATAATTAGATCTAAAAAATAAAAAATAAAATTATTTAATTTATTCATATGAGATATGATAGATGCAAGTTTAGACTAGTTGTAGAATAGTTCTATAAAATTACCTAAAATAAATTTTAATTTGTATGATCAAAATTAAATCTTATTTTTTAAATATTTATGGTATAATTTAGATCTAAAAATATACATGATATGATATATGAGATGTATGCAAAACATATTTTTAGTTAGATCAATTTTTATATATGTGATATATGATGTAGATCTAACTAGTTTTGTAGATTTATCATATTTTTGATTAAGACATTCTCCTTGGCCATCCGGTCATAAGAATCAAGTAGGGTTTAAAGGCCCTTTTCTTCCATTCTATGGGGTGTTCTTATGGTGTGTAGGAGTGCTGCACGTTCGTCCTTAATCAAAAATCAAAAAATAATTTTCTGCAAAATCCTAGATCCTAAAATCTTAGAATTTTATATACATATTTTGTTTATGAATCGTAAACTTAATTAAGAATTAAGATTATGAAATAATTATGTCTAAAATTAAAAATTTTTAGATCTAAGACATATTCATAAAATTGAGTTCGAGCTTGGGTAGCTCAATTAGATTTAGCGATTGATCAAACCAAATCAAGAGTTGGTTAGGTGGGATCAAGAGTACTTAAATTGACCAGCCTAATAGGATTAACTTTGGGTCAAGGTTGAGTCACATGAGTGATCGATCGAGTAAAGATCTAATTAGGCTCAGTGGTTAGAGTCTGGATTGTAGGCTAATCCGATTGGTTCTGGCTCAATAATTTGGTGTCTAAGGTAAGTTTAGCAGTTACGATCGACTGATTTTTAATTAAAAGCTACTCGACTCGAAGGCATTCTTATCGAGTTAATGGCATATCCCTTCCATCAGTCTCACTTATCTAGCCATATTTATTGGTCCAGTCCTGATCTAAGGTGGCTAACAATCCGAGCTAACCCATACCACTAGGTTAGTCATAATGATTATGGCTATATCAAGTCAAGTTTAAAGAGACCTAAATCAAATCTTCCTAAGAAAAGATTAAGTCTAAGATCTTCCACCATTGTAGATGTGTAGGCTCTTTCCGAGGTTGATTGTTCTCGACTGATCATAGTGGTTCAGTTGCATCAAAAAGATGCAACCATGTCTATTAGGCATTGGATGCTATGAGCTAGAGGATGGATTGGGCTTAATATTTTGGATACGGTGAGAGATCTAATTAGAAATTCAATCTATGCAAATGGTGGGTCTGACTTACATAAAGAGTGGATCAATATTCTGGGCACGATGAGATTCATGAATTAGAGATCTAGTCTGGGTGCACTATGATTAGAGAATCATTGGACAAGAGTTGTTCTCTCATTGGCTAATCCATCATCAATAACTGTTAGGTGAGGTGATGAGTCAGTTGGTGGGACTGCACCACCCACTAAAAATCAATAATTATAGAGATTTTTGCATTTCTATAGAGAAAGTGTAGGGATTCAAGAAAATAGTGGAAGCTAATTTATTTAAAAATCAAATTTTTAAATAAATTGGTCAAGTCTTAATTACAAAATCTAACTGAAAACTTTGACTCTCTACAGGAAAAAGAAAAATATCTACGTCCAATCTACTAGCTCGTATCCTGGACACCCATAGACTGACCGAATCCAATTACAAGGATTGGGTCTGAAACTTCAAAATCATTTTAGGTTTCGAGAAGTTGACTCATATATTGGATCAAGTTTCCCTTACCTTATCAACTCGTCCATCAGCTGAACAGAGAGTATCTCTTGACAAGTGGATGGATGAAGATAATAAGATCAGATACTACATATTGGGCTTGATGCCTGATGAGCTTAAGTACCAACATAAAGATATCAAGACTGTCTGCCAAATGTTGGCTCACCTACAAGAGTTGTTTGGTGAACAGAGTTGTGCGGCCAAATATCAGATCACTAAATGACTGTTTAAGACTAAAATACGTGATGAGCTATCAGTCCAAGATTGTTGTCTGATGATGATCAAAAATTTAAGAAGCTCGGAGTGAAGTTAGACCAAGATCTACAGAATGATATAATTCTGCAATTCTTGACTGATGCATATGGGCAGTTCATCATGAACTACCATATGCATAAAGTTTAGAATACTCTGACCAAGCTTATAAAAATGCTGGTTACTATTGAGCTTTCTATGAAAGATTCTAAAGGCTCAGTACTTGCTATAGAATGGACTTCTTCTAAAAAAAAGTCTTTTGGAAAGAAGAAGAAATCTATAAAAAGGCAGAAGATGGAAGATGGAAAGAAAAAGAAGGCAGAGTTGAAGAAGAAGGTTGCTGACAAAGGAAAGTATTTTCATTGTAATACTGACGGCCACTGAAAGCGGAACTACCCTACATACCTGGCCACCCTGAAGAATAAGAAGGAGATAGGTCCTTCTAGAGGTATGCTCGTTATTGAATCTAACCTTACAATTTTTTCTACATCTAGTTGGGTGCTTGACTCTAGTTCTAGTGCTCATTTGTGCACTTTCATGCAGGATCTTGAGGATAGCAGGAGGCTGAGGGATGGTGAGATGATCCTACACATCGAAAATGAAGCAAGGATTACTGCTGTGGCTATGGGAACCTATCTTTTTCGATTATCGTCTGGCTTAGATTTAGTACTTAGGAATTATTTTGATGCGCCTGCTGTAAGTAGAAATTTAATTTTTATTTCATGTTTAGTATAAGAAGACTATGTAATTAGTTTTCTTAAGGACCATTGTAATATTCTTTATGAAAGAAATAAAATTGCAAGTGGTTTCCTTTTTTAATGGTCTCTACTAGTTATATATTGATGTATCTGTCTTTAATATCGAGCAAAATGTGTGCCATAAGATCAAAATGACCCAGGGATAGTCCAAATGATAGGTATCTATGGCACCTAAGGCTAGGTCATATAGCAGAAGATAGAATCAACAAATTAGAGAAAATCAAGCTATTGAGTTCGTTGACTTTTGAGTCATATCCAATTTGTGAATCATGTCTTTATGGCAAAATGACTAAGCTTCCTTTTGTAGGACATGGGGAAAGGGCCATGGATCTACTTACCCTAGTACATACCGACGTGTGTGGCCCATTAGATGTGTCGGCTAGAGGCAACTTTGTCTACTTCATAATCTTTATCGATGATTTATCTCGGTTTGGGTATGTGTATCTTATGAGATATAAATCCGAAGCCTTTGAAAAGTTTAAGAAATTCAGGCATGAAGTAGAAAAGCAAACTGAAAAATCCATTAAGATTATTCGATCAGATCGATGAAGTGAATACCTTAGTCGAGAATTCTTGGACTATCTCAAGTAATATGGCATAGTCTCTCAATGGATTCCATCTGGAGCATCTCAACTCAATGGAGTTTCAGAATGGAGGAATCGGGCCATATTAGATATGATCCGATCCATGATTAGCTTCACAGACCTCTCTAATTTTTTTTGGGGATATAATCTATTAACTGCTATATATTTATTGAATAGGATTTTTTCTAAAACCATTCCTACCACACTGTATGAGATATGGCATGGTAAGAAACCAAGTCTGAGTCATCTCAGAATTTGGGATTGTCCAGCTCATGTCGAAAGACAACAAGCGGACAAGTTAGACTATAGGTCCTTTAGAGCTCGATTAATAGGATATCCTAAAGAGTCATTAGGATATTATTTCTACATTTCAGAAGACCATAATGTGATTGTGTGTCAACATGCCATCTTCCTTGAAAAATAGTTTATTCAAGATGGTAGCATTGGAAAGCAGATCAAGCTCGAGGAGAAAATCTCATAAGAGCAACAAGCTAAGGATCCTATGGAACCAAATCAAGTTGAGCCAATACAATCACTACCCCCTCCATCTCGTAGACCAAAAAGAATTTTCCATTTCCTTGAGAGGTACTTAGATACTATTTTAGAGAAAGTAGAGAAGATGTTCCTCATAGATAATGGGGTTCATGGTGATGATCCCAAAATCTATGATGAGACGATATCAGATATCAACTCCGAAAAATGATTAGAGGCAATGAAGTCAGAAATTGACTCGATGCACTCAAACCAAGTCTGAACCTTGGTAGATCTACCTGAAGGTATAGTACGTATTAGGTATAAATAGATCTACAAGAGAAAGATTGGTGCATATAAAAATGTGGAGATATGCAAAGCTAGATTAGTGGCAAAAGGGTATAGTCAGCACGAAGAAATTGACTATCAGAATATCTTTTCATCAGTAGCCATGCTAAAATTCATCTGTACATTGCTTACTGTTGCAGTCTATTTCGGTAATGAAATATGGCAAATGAATGTGAAAATGGCATTCTTAAATAGATACCTTGAGGAAGATATCTATATGGAACAGTCGCTAGGTTTCATATCCAGTGATGTTGATCACAAAGTATGCAAGCTGCAAAGATCCATATATGGACTTAAGCAAGCATCTCAGAGCTAGAATACTCATTTTAATGGTGTGATCAAATTATTTGATTTCATCAAGAATGAGGAAAAACCATGTATTTTCAAAAAGGTTAGTGGGAGCGCTATTATCTTCTTCGTACTGTACGTGGATGATGTCCTCCTTATTGGGAATGATATTCCCATGTTGACCATAGTTAAAATGTGGTTATCTAAGGAATTCTCTATGAAAGACCTAGGAGAAGCATCCTTCATTCTAGGAATTAAGATCTATAGAGATAGATAGAATAGGATGCTAGGTCTTTCACAGAAGATGTACATAGAGGAAGTGCTAAAGAGGTTTAGCATGGAAAACTCTAAGAGGGGATTGGTACCTTTCAGACATGGCATTCATCTCTCCAAGAAAATGTGTCCCAACACATCTGAGGAGATTAAATGCATAAGCAAGATCTCTTATGCTTCAGCAATAGGAAGACTCATGTATGCCATGTTATATACACGACCTGATATAGCCCATGCTATGAGTGTCACGAGTAGATATCAGTCGAATCTAGGTGAAGAATACTGAACTTTTGTGAAATGTATCCTTAAGTACTTGAGAAGAACTAAGGATATATTGTTAGTTTTTGGTAATGGAGAACTCCAAGTCTATGGATATATAGACTCGGATTTTATGTCCGATATAGATGATCGAAAGTAGACATTTGGGAGTTTGTTTGTGTGTAATGGTGGTACTGTCAGTTGAAAGAATTTCAAGCAGATAGCGATAACAGATTCCACCATGGAAGTAGAGTATATCATTGCATCAGAAGCTGCGAAGGAGGTATTTTGGTATAAGAAGTTTGCTGCAGAGATTGGAGTGATGCCATTGGATGCCATTCCTCTATACTGTGATAATAATGGTGCATAGCCCTTGCTAAGGAGTCGAGGTCTCACCAGAAATTCAAGCACATCGAGCGGCAATACCACCTCATCCACGATTATCTCGAGAAAGATTATATCGAGGTTAAGAGAGTCGACTCCACAGACAATACGGTAGATCCACTTACAAAGCCATTGGGCCAACAGAAGATCGAAGCCCACCTTGAGAAGATGGAACTTATATTTGTAGCTAATTGGCTTTAGGTCAAGTGGGAGTTTATTAGATATGTGTGCCCTAGAAGCCAGATTGGCTGACACTTATAATACACTTGTAAGGGCAAAATTATAATTTTAACTATAAATAATAAAATGAATTATTTTTTATCATAGTATGTATTTGAAAGTGTCTGTGATACATTCCTTGAGTTAATGATAATGATAGTTCATATTTCCAAGAGTTGAAAATTTAAGACATAAATTTTTATTATTAACTCATAAAATGCTTTCGATCGTAGGATCATCATGAGGATGGTGATTGATCCGGATGGTTGTTGTACGATCGCTTCTTTTAGATAGATGAGTCTTGAGTCTATGGTGTAGAGATACTAGAGTGAGAGTACAAATACTCGTTAGAGAATGAGGGCACTAAGCATGACCAACTCGAGCAGTCATGAGGAAGTCTACCTTCTCGTTGATGACTGGCTCGAAGCTACAGTGGTGTGTCTTATTCTTTGACCAGAGGTGCATCAACAGTTCACCTTGAGGGTGTTATAGTTTGAGCACACCATAACTCGATCTCCTAGCCATTCGAAATCCTGAGGTGTATGTTGGCTATAGCATGTTCATTGTAGGAATTAGATTGCACCAATAGGAAATCTATCTACCTCGATAGATGAGGAGCAGCTCTATGATGATCATGAGAATCAAGTTCATAAGCCCATGGCCATGGTAGAGTGAAGTAATAGAAAGAGTTTCTATTAGGTTTTTCATATTGAACTTGAATCAAATGATTAATTCATATGATGGAAATTAGGGTTTGATGAGATTACCTTAACCATAATCTAGTTGGAGCTCAAGATAGAGGAACTTAATCATACAGGTAACTGCACCAAGAGATTTGCTTTCAGTTCTGATGGGTTGCTGTCATATGCTGCTAGGTGTCACTGGTGGATTTTGAAAGCAATTAGAATGACTTGGATGATCGATCATACTAGTTGTCTGAATCAAAAAAGTTCTGATCCATTGAAAGGTGTTTCGATGATGTTGATGATAGAGATCATGACATATCCTATTACCATATGGAACTGAACCTAACTGGGTTACACAAATAAGGATCATGATTTGGATATCATCAATTAGACTAATCTAGTTCAATTGATTTGAATAAGATTCAATTAAGTTCAAGAAAATCATGCTAGCACACGATTGAGCCTAATGTTCTCCTTTAATAATCATTAAAGTTTGTCTCGATTGAGCCAAATGTGTTTGGGCTCACTCAAAAACTTTTACTTGGTGTGACTGAAGTTTGTCTAGATTAGAAAAGGATTGTCTTAATTTATGAGATAAATTTGAGACAAGACCTGCCATTTTCGGTCACCTACTAAATCTTGTTTTCGGACATTGGTCAAATATTGACCCTAGATACTTAGTCATCTGCCCATATGTCATGCACCCATAGAAGAATACTTGGGGCCTTGTCCTCCTGCTAAAATGCAGACAGGAAGAGAGCGCATGCCTAAGAGTACTTGGGGCCTTGTCCTCCTGCTAAAATGCAGACAGGAAGAGAGCGCATGCCTCCCTAGGCATGCGCCCCATGAGGATAAAAGATGGAGTCCCATATAGATGGGACTCCAATGTTGCTTCAAGGGATTAAACTCTGTGGCACCAAGAAATCTTGTTTGACCCAGTCTTGGTTCCACCTTAGGAGGGTTTTGAGGATCTCTCATCTGATTGGATTAGATGATGTCATCCCACCAATTAGATTTAGATTTGATTGCACAAAGGGCCATGATTGGCCGGGATGATGTGGCACTGCATGGTACAGCAGGATCTATATAAACCCTATCTATGCCTAGAATTTAATGCTTCTGCCTTTAGCCCATGCCACAAAGCCTCTCTCCCTTCTTGTCCATGCCATCCTCTAGTCCTCTCTCCTCTCCACGCCCAAGGGCTTTTGGGCACGAACAAGGTGTGATCCAAGTAAGTGAAAGGCGTCAAGAAAGGAAGAAGGCAGCACAGCTGCAAGAGACAACGACTGTTCTTCAAAAAAATTTTTGAAGACCTTCGAGATTAGATCTAGATCTAATTTTTGGAGGATTGATTGAAAATGAGAAGATCTCTAGATCTTGTTTGAGTGGATAGCAGTAGAGCCTAGGTGCTTGCATGGCTACATCCAGAACCTCAGGCAAACATCGGGATCATCATAGGGTAATTGGATTACCCAAATTAAAGGTATAATTAAATTAGATTAAATTTTTATTTTTATTTTTATTATCAGATCAATAAAATCAGATCTGAGGAGTCTTAGATTTGATTAGGATCTTAGATAAATTTTTTTTGAAATATCCTTCTTGATCTAATCAGATCTGAATGAACCTAATCCAGAAAATAAGGCTTTTTCCTTCAATATGTACACCTCTATAGTCTGCTCTCCATTCAAAAAAGCTGTCTTCACATCCATCTGTTAGATCTCATAGTTTAGATGGGCAGCTATAGCAAGCATTATCTGAATGGATTTAAGCATTGCCATAGGGAAGAATGTCTCATCATAGTTAATAACATAATGTTGACGATATCCTTTGGCATCCAGACAGGCTTTATAGATCTTCACCTTTCCATTTGTGCCCCTCTTCCTTTTGAAGAGCCATTTACATCCAATGGATTTAACCCCTTTGGATGGGTCGTTGACCTTCATGTTCCCCATCTCAGATTTCATGGCCTCAAGCCATTTCTCGGAATCAGATCTCTGCATTGCTTTCATGTAGGTGATCAGATCCTCATCGATCTTATCGAGTTCAATAGGATCATCGTTCCAGACCAAAAAATCATAGTATCTATCCGATTAATGCGGTACTCTACTGAATTGCCTTAATGGTGTAGAGATACTGGGCTCTAGATCTGATCTAATCAAATCTGGTTCAGATTCGGCAATAGGTGTCGGCTTTTCTACCTGTTGAATTTCATCAAGTTCAACCTTAGAGGCAATAGTTTCTTCACCAAGGAACTTCTTTTCCAAGAAGATTGTCTTAAGGCTGATGAACACCTTTTGTTTATCAGCATGATAGAAAATATATCCTTTTGATTCTTTGGGATACCCTATAAATATGCATTTGTCAGACCTAGGTCCAAGTTTACCTGTGATTAACCATTTCACATAAGCCAAACACCCCCAGATCCTAAGGTACGAAAGTGCTGGCTTATGCCCTATCCATATCTCACATGGAGTCTTAATTACAGACTTACTTGGAACTCTATTTAGCATATAGCAAGCCGATTCGAGTGCATATCTCCAGAAGGATATCGATAATTTGGCAAAACCCATCAAGTATTGGACCATGTCTAACAAAGTCTGATTTCTCCTCTCAGATACACCAGTATGCTGTGGTATTCCTGCAGGAGTTCATTGGAAGAGAATCCCATTCTCTCCTAGATATGTAAGAAACTCACAAAAAAGGTATTCTCCTCCTTGGTCAAATTAAAGAGTCTTAATATTCTTTTCAATTTATTTTTCTACTTCACTTCTGAATCGTTTGAATATTTCAAATGACTTTAACTTATGTTTCATCAGATAGACATATCCATACCTGGATAGATCATCTATAAAAATAATGAAGTAGAGATATCCATCTTTGACACTTGTGCTCATTGGTCCATATATATCAGTATGTACTAGACCTAAGAGCTCAGTGGCTATTTCATTTTACCAAGAAGATAAAATTCATAGGTTGGAAGTGATTCACAATCACTGACTTCAAGAATTTTCTCTTGAGTCAATCTATTTATCCTATTCTTGTTGATGTAACCTAGCCTACAATGCCATAAATAGATATTAGATACACTATCTAATCTAGGATGCCTGCCAGTGGAATAGACTACATTAATAGATTATGATAACATGTACATACCATTGTTCAAATATCCAGAGAATATAGTAATACCATTCATAATGACATTACAAAATTCTTTCTTTTTTAAAAATTTATAATTATCTCTAGCCAAAAGGCTTAAAGAAATGATATTCAAAAAGAAACTAGGACAAAAATGACAATCATTAAGAACAATTATATGAGACTCAAATACAAGTTTCAAGATTTCTAATGCTAGAGTTAGAACCGGACTTCCATCTCCAATGTTAAGAAATCTCTTGCATTGCTCAAATCTCCTACTGATCTGCAACCTCTGCAATAAATTACAAATATGGTAAGGGCTATCAGTAAACAATACCCAATTAGTTTTATCATAAATAGAGAAATTGCAAGGAGTTATCATAAAAATATCTTGCCCAGCAACAACTTGCTTCTTTCTTGATCTGTTGGGGTCCAGTGAGGCAATATACTAAGGATAGTTCATCTTCCAGTGCCCCCGCTTTTTACAGAAAAAGCATTTAGCTTGACTCTTATCAGGCTTAATCTTCTTGGTCTGGCCCTACATAGATGTTCTAGCCTGAACTTGCACCTTCTTTGATTTCTTTTTCTTATTCTTCTTTCCTTTCTTAAAGGGTCAAAAACCAGAAGATGAACCTCCCACTAAGTTCACAGACTTCTTGTAGAGCTGGTGATCCTTCTCAAAGTTCTGAAGCAACCCCAGTAACCTATGGTAGTTAACTTCAGGCTTTGTCATTCTATAATGAGTAAGGAATGGGAGATATGATTTGGGTAATGAGTTCAAAATTGCATCTTTTCCTAGTTGCTCATGCAAGAAAAATCCAAGCTTGCTCAAATACTCCATCAGCTCGATCATGTACAGTACATGATCAGTGACTGAAACTCCATCCCTCATCTTGGCATTGAAGATGGCACAATTAGTCTTGTGCCTCTCAACATCATTGGGTGTACCAAAAAACTCGTTCAACACCTGAAGCATGTCTTCTAGCTGAGCTAACTCAAACCTATGATTGAACTCATCGCTCATGGTAGCCAACATAATGCAATGCACTGTGATTCGATCATTAAGCCACTTCTGATTAGTGTCTCTAATCATTCCACATGCATTAGGTGCTGGCTCCTCAGGTGCCGGATTTGTTAGTACATATAGAATCCATTCATGCTCCAAGATAATCTTCAACTTTCGATACCAGTTACCAAAGTTGGATCCCACTAGCTTATCATTATCTAACAATGATCGAAGCGAAAGAAAAGTGGCCATGTCTGCACCAAGAAAAAATAAAATCTAATTAGTAATTGATTCATTAAATCTAAAGATTTGGACTTTTAATCAAAAGATTCTTCCACTATTTTATTCGAATTGGTAGCCTCTACCTCCAATTCGAGAAATTATCCTAATTCCTTAGTGGATATTAAAATCCACATAGACTGCACACAAGCCCAACTTTGGTTGGTCAACCCATGTACATCTAAGGATAGGTTCATTTCTAAATAATTTTTAGTAATTTAATTTTACCCCAGTCCCTAATCAGTAGGCTTTGGCCTCCACTGAAAAGGTCCGATTAGGTCCAACAATTAACATGACCATACTTGGTCTATCTAACCAATGAATGATTAAGTCCAACTTTGGTTGGTCAATCTAACCACCATTTAGATAGATGTAGTCAAGAAATCATATTATGAATAATAATTCCATTAGCCGATAAGTACCAAGCCTTTGGAGCTCCAATGATTATCAAACTAATGGATCCATTATCATCCACTTAATGGGAGGCTATGATCTAGCTATCACCATAACTATTTCATTTTTAGCAACCTACTAATTTTAGAGGATTTAATTGATTTGATTTAAAGAAGATAGAGAGAATGAGCCAGTCAATTTCGATCCTCCCACTGACTTCATCAAGTCAGATAAAAAAAAGAACCTAATTCAAACTAGCATTAGGAGCATCTAAATCAGTCACACTAATTTACTTAATTGACAAAGATGAGTTCAAATCATCAAGTGATCTAATCAAAATCTAATTCACCAGGATGGCCAGGTAAGTAAAATCAGTGGAAGGGATATGCCATTAACTCATCAAAGATCGAATCAGTGCGAGTAGCTTCCAATTAAAAACTACTGGTTAGACTACCAAACTTACCTTAGACACCATCTGGTTCATTAGTTTCAACTTGACCAACCTAGTAATTTTGGGTTCGACTGCATAGCCAGGAATCAAGTCCATCTTGATTTTCGTTAAAGATATGGACTTGACTAACTATAACTATTGTAATTGATCTAGAGAATCCTTAACCTAATCTAAGACAACTATTGATTAGATTTAGTCAATTCTCTAATTAAGTTCATTCTTTAATCTAACCTTAGGTCTAACCAAATTAATGGACCTAATTCCCACTAACCCATTAACCCAATGTATTATGATTTATGTCTCAGGATTTTCAATTGACAATCTTAGATCCTAATTAATCAATTCTTAATTCTTAATTAAGTTTTGGGCTAAGGGTTGGGGTTCGGCATTTTAAAAATGATTTTCATGTTTGTAAAAGATTTTCACAACATGGTTCTATCAACTAGTTGCATGTTTGATTCATAATTAATATTTGCATATAACAAACATGAAAACTATTTTAAGTCTAATCTAAACATGCTCATAAAATTAACACTATTTCAATTCTAATTAATCATAAATCATCTTAGATCAGCTCTAACATATTTATGATAATAAAAATTAGATTAAAATTCTTTTAATTAGATTATAAAATTTTTTAGATTTAATATAAAATTTTATGATCAGGATTTTAGATCTGCACGTACTAGGATAACCTCTCACTATAAGGGATAAATCATACAGCAGGACATCCTTACAACACGTGCAATCTAAATTTTATTTTTAGATTTAATTTTTAGATTATAAATTAGATCTACAACACGTGCAATCTAAATTTTATTTTTAGATTTAATTTTTAGATTATAAATTAGATCTAATCTAAAAAATATAATCTAATCATGCATAAATCATGTAATAAATGAATCTAGGCTCTGATGCCAATTGAAGGATCCTGTCTAGGGTTCTAGGGTTAGCTTTTGAAACTTTTTCAAAATTATAGCAGAAGCGGTAAATTAATCACATTAAATCATAAACAATGTAATATAAAACCCTAGATATAGGATCTTATTATATGAATAAGACATTCTATTAAATCAAAAATAAAACATCAAAAAATGCTGCATATTAATTATATCAACAGCAGACTACTCTAGATCAGATCTAGATATGTAATAGGAAGATCAAATCATCCTTATCTTTAAATCTTGAGTTTTTTAACTCATTGATCTGGGCCTGAGATGGTTGCTCCAAGCCACATACGTGTCCAGTCTCTATGAATTATCCACACGAGTCCTCAATTGCGGATCTGAAGTTCGGTGCTCGAAAATCAGCACAGTATGCTAGTACTGTGCTGATCCTTCTCCAACGATCGATCTGGATCCTTTTTTCTTTTAGGTTGGACTTTCCAACTTTTTGAAGTTGAGGAAGATGATTCATTACATTGAGACACCTCTCAAACACTCACAAAAATGGAGAAATAGGAGTGGAAGAAAAAACCTAGAAGAAGACCCTCTTCTTCTTCTTTCTTCTCTCACCAAAGCACCTTGATTGGTGCCTTTACAAAATCCCACGCCCTAGGCTTCTCTCTCAGATTTTTCATGCTCTAAATGACCTCTCTCAGATGTGTAATCCAAAAAAATTAGATCAAAATTTATTTTATATAAGGAGATATAGAGGAATCCTTGACTAGGTCAAATACCTAGTCAAGGGTTATCCAAACAAGGCTAGAATTGGGGCGCCCAACTCTTGGGTGCCCTCTTCTTTATTTTTTGTGTGGTCTATCAGGAAATGTCACACAAAAAGGCCTCTAATAGTCATGAAAATTTTAGAGGAAAAATAGGGATGTGGGCAATACAAAATAGGAAGGAGTTTTGGTATCTCAAAACTCTATCTCATAGAGTTTAAATCAACTCAAACTCTTTTTTTGACTTGATCACAATATCTAAATATCATATTTAAGATTAAGGGAGCAAGGGGGCATGCATGAAAATCTAGAGAGAAATATTTTCATGAAAAAATCTAACAAAAATGGCATGGGGGGCATTGGGGCTAAGGTGGCACATGGAAATAGGAGTCCTAGTCTCACTAGGACTCCTAGTTTGACTTGGTCCAACTTGATCCTTAGACCAAATTAAATTAGAATTTAATTAACTAAATTATATTAGATCTTAGTCTGACTAATAACCTAATTAAATTAGATTAAATCAAATTTAATTTTTTAATAAAATTAGAAATTGGGTTGATACAAGTCCTAATTTAAGTAGGTGTAGTTCTTCCTTGCAATTTGCTCATCCAATAAATCAATTGGACTTGATCCAATTAAAACCAAACTAAATATAATTAAATTATATTTAATTAGACTTAATCTAAGCCATCTATCTTAATAAAATTAAGTTAATTAGTAATTAAATTGCTAATCGATCCTCCTGTAATACTTGCACTAGGTCAAACATTAATCGTATTGAATGTTTAACCCTACAACGATTTTTAATCGTCAATCAACCATTCGATCAGATTGAAAACTCTTATGTATGTGATCCATAGGCTCAAACCTAAATTGATAGTATAGAAATAAATTTTTAAACCAATCAAAGTGACCATCTAGCAATAGTACCTGATAGTCGGATAGGTTGAATGTGTAGAACAACATCCTTAGAACCCATGTGGATATAGTTTTTGTATAATTCATTCCTTTGACTAAAATGCTTGTAAGACACCTTAGAGTTTAACTATCAATCTCAATTAGGTCATCCACATTGTATTTTAAAATATCAAATCCATCTCATCGATTATCCTGGCCAAGGTTTTTGCTATATTGAAATATAATAATGCATTCTTCTCCAACTATTGGAGTGGTCAATCCTATCTTGATCACTCATTGACTTCGTAAGTACTTGATTGTACCAAAAAATTTTTCATCATTGAATTAAAAATTTATTTAGCCCAATACTAAAGTACAGTGAGTTGCTTGTAAGTCACTATGGTGATTTCAGATCTAAGAGATACTTATACCTATATCCCATCAAAGCAATTTTCGATAGCAGAATGCTCCAGAGTTGATCATGTTCAATAATGATGTACCCATACATCTCACTTGTATGCCATACTAGTATCTCCACACTCCTTGGTTAAGAGGACAACCAACCCATATGGCACACAATGACCTATGCTCGATAAACGTTATCATCCTTATTAACAGCATATCATTTGGTCATGAATAGTTTAAGAACTAATCGATAAATCCTCTCTTTATCATAGTTAAATAGTCCTAAGGATTTCATTACAATAATGAAGTTTATTAGAAGATGTAGACTTTATGATTAAAATGCTAAAAATATATTTTATTTAATAATGAATCAATTATAATTATGAGGTAGCACAACCATCAATAGGCTGATCATTGGCTTTGGGACATGTTTTTCAATACTACATTGATCACGTTCAATGCAGATATACTCCTACATCTCATTTGGATGCCATACCAGTATCTCCACACCACTTAGTTATGAGTATAATCAATGCATATGGCATACGACGATCTACACTCAATAAATTATCATCCTTATCAATAACTTATTATTTGGTCGTGAATAATTTAAGAACCATCTGATAAATCCTTCTTTATCGATTGATTGTGGTTCTAAGGACATCATCCTAATTTAGGAGTTCATTTAAGGAAGATAGAACTTTTATGATGAATAAGTAAAATAACTATTATTATTTGATAATTCATATACTAATTTCAATTATTTACCACTTAGATGATTGGCTTTAGGATACATTTTCTAACAAATTCTACTTGAACTAAAGCTAATTAGAATGATATCAAATATCCTATCAATTGGGTATTGTATCGTAAAACCAATCATCTAGATTGTAGATGGTTGAGCTAAATATAATTATACTTAAATTATTAATAAATAAAATTATTATTTTAGCCTTATCATCATTTTGTATATCTTTCTGTAATGAACTCTTCTGTGATGAAGTCATTAAGACTATTTAGGCTCGACAAAGAAGAATTTGTTATTTAGTCCTCAAAACCTGTTCACGATTAAATAATTCATTGTTATCTAGGATGACAACATATCGAGTGTTGGTCGTTGTATGCCCTAAGTGTTGGTTATCCTCTTAACCAAGAAGTATGAAGATACTGTTATGGAATGCAGGTGAAGTGTAAGGGTATATTTTACTGAATATGATCCAATTGCAGAGCTCTCTACTATCAAGTATTGCTTACGAAGAATATGGATATAAGTATTTCTTAGACCTAAGATCACCATGGTAACCTGCAAGCAACTCACTGCACTAAGGTACCAGACTACCAGAATTTCTAATTCAGTAATGGAAGGCTACTGGGTGCAGTCAACTACTTGGCTTGTCAGTGTGTGAGTCAAGATGGGATTGACCCCTCCAAGTGTTGGAGCAAGTGCATCACTATATTTCAATTTAGTAAATTCTCGATCGGAATAGTCCATATGATGGACACTAAATTTTGAAATGTACTATGGATGAATTTTAGGGTTGACAGTAAATCCTAGATCATCCTTTGAGCATCGAGGTCAAGGGGATGAATTATACGATAACCATATGCCATAGGTTCATTGATGTTGTGTTGTAATTATTCGACCTATTCAGACATCGGGTACCATTGCTAGATGATCACATTGATTGGTATAAAAATTAGTTTCAGTGCTATCGACTTAGGATTCGAATCTATAGGATTACACACGATAAAAGTTTCTACCTAATCTGATGGCTGATATTGAGTCTTGATGATCTAAGACTCTATGGTCAAGAGTCCCATTGGACTGGAACTCTATGATCAAGAGTTTCACTTGACTAGGACTCTAAGTTCTTCATGCCCGAGACTCTCTGATCGAGAGTCCTGATGACTTGGAACTCTATGGTCAAGAGTCTCACTGGACTAGAACATTATGACCAAGAGTCCAGTGGACAGAAACTCTGAGTCCTACTCATTTGGGACTTTCTGATCAAGAGTCCTACTAGTCTGGGATCCTATGATTATGAGTTCGATTTGTTTGGGACACTGGGTTCAAGAGTCCTACTGGTTTGGGACTCTTCAAGAGTTTCATGTTGATGGAACTCTGATGCCCAGACATCCACCAGACTGAGACTCTGAGTCCTACTCATTTGGGACTCTCTGATCAAGAGTCTCACTGGTCTGGGACTCTATGAACATGAGTTCAATTCGTTTGGGACACTGGGTTCAAGAGTCCTACTAGTTTGGGACTCTTCAGGAGTTTCATGTTGATGGGACTTTGATGTCCAAACACTCATTCGATTGGGACTCTATGTTTATTGAAGGATTAATTAATAATTTAATTGCTAATTAGCTCAATTTGATTGGGCGATGAGGATTCGATTAAGTCGGATTGAATTTGATTCGATTGGGTTTGACCCGATCTGGTCATGAGATGACCTAATCGCTATGGGAGATTTGACCCTAATTTGATCAGGCGCTGGACCTAATTAATTTCTAATTTGATTAAAAATTTATTGGTTTGGGTTAAGTCTAATTTGGTTGGCTTAACCTAATCTAATTAGATCTAAATTAATTGGTTTGGTTGAAACCAATTAGGACCCAGTCAAATGAGATTTGAATTTAAATTCTTCCTAGCGCCCACCATATTTGATTTTTCCACCTTGACCCATGCCCTCCTCTAATTTTTGCATGAGATTTCTCATGCAGAAATGAATGTGCACCCTTCCTCTCTTCTGCCTTTGATCTGGTCCAAGGGTTGGGCTAGTTCAAACTAAGTTAAATTTTGAATTCAACTTGGTTGGTTTGAAATTTGAAAAATCTAATCTCTTCCTTATCTATTCTCCATGCCTACCTATCTTTTGTTGCACATTTTTTGGGTGATTTTTGATTGAGAGTGAGCAGAAGGAGAGTCCTTCTATGCATCATCCTCTGGGATAGGCGTTGGAAAAGGAAAAGACCCCATTTGAATTCAAATACTAGAAGTTGGTTGAAACTAGTTCAACCAACCTTAACCTATCCACTCCATATGGAATTTTTACTTATTTTTTATGCAATAAATTATGAGAATTTTTGTGCATAAATACTGAGGGGTTACCTTTAGGTGATAAAAATTTCAAAATGATTGGGCATTGGTTTTGGGCAAAAAAAATCTTGGAGTGAAGGTAAGCAGAATCCTATAGCACTTTATTTTTCCTTCATGCCTCTATTCTCTTCTAATTTTTGTATCTAAGTACACCTAATTTTTAGATATTATCTAAATAAAGTTTATAGATTTGAAAGTTGTCTTTCTATATAGACTTGTTTCATGGAAAAACTCTACACATAGAGGGCATGAGAGGGTTTTTAGTGTGTCAGGGTTTTTGTGCCGAGTGAAACCCAAGACTTGGAAATCAAGGTTCGGGTGGATAGATCGAGTGCTGTGAGCATCGGATCACTATCAAATTTGAAACACCACTTGATCATCCTTTGAAGCACATGTTTTAATTTTTTAGAGTATCTAGGAGATCAAAAAGAAGGTGATCGATTAGATCGATCGTGATCAGTCATTGAAGGCTCCAGCGAGGAGCTAGCACTCCATTGAAATATCAAACTTCAAAGCAAGAAGGTGTCATGATCTCTATCATCGACATCATTGAAATATCTTCCGATGGATCAAAATTTTTCAGTGCTGCTTTCTTGCTTTCTTGTCACCTTTCTCTTGCTTGGATCACATCAAACTAAAGCCCAAAATCATTTGGACGTGGAGAGGAGAGAGAGAATCTAAAGGAGGTATGGAGAAGGAGAGAGAAGAGCTATGTGGCATGGGCAGAGGGCAAAGCTCTCTATCTTGGGCATAGATAGGGTTTATATAGAACCTGCTGCGCCATACAGTGCCACATCATCTCGACCAATCATGGCTCTTCATGCAATTGATTTAAATCTGATTGATGAAATGGCATCATCTGATTCAATCAGATTAGAGTTCCTCACAAAGCTCCTTAGGTGGTGCCAAGACTAGTCAAAGAAGAGTCTTTGGCATCACCCAAGTAGAAAGGATGAAGCAACTGGAGTCCCATCCATATGGGACTCCAATCTTTATCCTCTTTGGGAACACGCCTCTCTAGGCTTGTGCCCCCTCCCTTTCCTCCTTTTAGTAGGGGACAAAGCTCCATCTATTCTCCTATGGGTGCATGACACATGGGCAGATGTCTAAGTGTCAAAGGTCAACGTTTGACCAAAGTCAAAGAATAAGATTTAGCAGGTGATAGAAAATGGTAGGTGTTGTCTCAAATTTATCTTGTAAATTAAGACAACTCTTTTATGATCTGAACAAGCTTCAGTCAGACCAAGTAAAGATTCCTGAGTGAGCCCAAACACATTTGGCTCAGTCGAGATAACTTTTAATGATTGTTGAAGGAGAATATTAGGCTTAATCGTGTGCTACCACGATTTTCTTGAACCTAATTGAATCTTATTCAAATCAATTGAACTGGGTTAGTCCAACTGATGATATCTAGATTCAAACTCTTGTTTATTTGATCTAGTTAGATTTAGTTCTATATGGTAATGGAATATGTCATGATCTCTATCATCGACATCATTGAAATATCTTCCGATGGATCAAAACTTTTCTAATTCAGATAATTAGTATGATCGATCATCCAAATTATTCTAATTATTCTCAAAATCCATTAGTGATACCTAGCAGTATATGGTGGCAATCCATCAAAACTGAAAATGAACCTCTCGGTGCAGTTACCTATGTGATTAAGTTCTTCTATCTTGAGCTCCGATCGGATTAGGGTTAAGGTGATCTCGTCAAATCCTAATTTTCATCATATGAATTAATCATTCGATTCAAGTCCGATGTGAAAACTCTAATAGAAACTCTTTTTATCATTTCACTCTACCATAGCCATGGGCTTATGGACTTGATTCTCATGATCATTATGGGGCTGCTCCTCATCTACCAAGGTAGATAGATCCCCTATTGGTGCAATCCATTTCCTACAATGAACATGCTATAGCCAACATACATCTCAAGATTCCAAATGACTAAGAGATTAAGTTATGGTGTAGTCAAACTATAACACCCTCAAGGTGAACTACCAATGCTCCTTAGATCAAAGAACCAGACACACCACTGCAGCTCTGAGCCAGTCATTGACGAGAAGGTAGACTTCCTGATGACTGCTCGAGGTGGTCATGCTCAGTACCCTCATTCTCTAATGAGTACCTATACTTTTACTCTGGTGTCTCTACACCGTAGACTCAAGATTCATCTATCCTAAAGAAGTGATCATACACCAACCTTCTGGATCATTCACCATTCTTATGATGATCCTACGGTTGGAAGCATTTTATGAGTTAATAATGAATATTCATGTCTTAAATTTTCAACTTTTGAAAATATGAACCATCATTATCATTAACTTAAAGGATGTATCACAGACACTTTCAAATACACATTGTGATAGAAAATAACCCATTTTATTATTTATAGTAAAATTATAATTTTGCCCTTAGATATGTATTTCAAGTGTTAGCTAATTCTGACTTCTAGGGCACATATATCTAACACTCCAATGGTTGTAGTTGGATGAGTCCATGTCTTTAACAAGACCAAGATGGACTTAATTCATGGCAAAGTAGTCTAGCCCAAAATTGCTAAGTTGATTAGATTAAACTTAATTAACCAGTTGTGTCTAAGGTAAGTTTGGTAGTTTAGACTAGTGGTTGTTTTTAATTGGAAGCTACTCGCACTGATTCGATCTTTGATGAGTTAATGGCATATCCCTTCCACTAACCTCACTTACCTGACCGACATGGTCGATTGGAATTTGATTAGATCACTTGGTGATTCAGACTAACCCATGTCACTAAAAATCATGCCACTAGAAATCAGTTTGACTGATTTCAATTAGTATGATTGAACTAGATGCCCATGGACTTAAATTGATCATAGTCCTAACCTATTAACTTGATGAAGTTAGTTGAAGAATTTGACTTGGTGAAGTTAATAGGAGAAATTTGGTCCGTGTCCTTTCTATCCTTAAACCATACGTAAACTAAATCCTCTAAATTATTAGGTCCTTAAAATGGCTAAGTTATGGGGATAACTGAGTCATAGCCTCCCATTAAAGTGAATAGTAATGAGCCCAGTCTTTTAGGTGGACATTGGAGGTGCTTTACACCTGGTGTTCATCTGGATATTGAAATTGCTATCTATCATATGTTGATTAGGTTGCACTCTCTTAATGGTGATCAGGTTAGCCAGAGCTTTTCTCGAGCCTGATTATTATTGGTTTGATGCACCAAAGTCAATCATATTAATGGTTGGACTTTATTGTTCCTATGGCTGCTCAGAGCCACAGTCATAGATCCGATCTCTTGCATGAACCTGAGTGTTAATCCAGCAAATTAAAGAAGATCTAAGAAAGATGAGAGAAGCTAAAATTTTTGGCATTGGAACCAGAGAGAAGAGAGAAGAGAGTTAGGAAGAAAAGCTCAATTGTATTCCAACCTTATTGTAAAAGTTACAATATCCTAGTTTATATATCCTAGAGTTTCTACATGAACCTTAATAAACCCTAGCTCAGAAACTCCCCTAGGCTAACCCAATCCATATATGAATTAGCCCCCTTAAGACCTCTTGAACCAGGCCTTAAGACCCTTAGGATCAACCTAGACCCTAGCCCAAAATAGACCATTGTGTAACTCTACCCGTGCATTGAGCTGGCTCAGTCTCAGCACTGAGTTGGCTAAGTTCCATTGGGTTAGCTCAGTCTGAAACTGAGCCGGCCTAGTCCTGTGCCATGCTAGCAGTCCCGAATTCACAACTCTCTATTTTGCCTATGCTCTAAGACTTAGCCGATCCAGTTTTGGACTGAGCCGACTAACCTGTAGAAATTTCTTTTTCTATAGCCTTCAAGCTTCGGCTTTGGTTCCTTACTCCACCTTAGGTCCCAGATCTTCAAAGCACCAACCAAGCCCCTTGAGGCCCTCAATATCTGAACCTCAAGCTCATGAAGAGCTACACACTGCTTCTACCCTAGGACAACTTCTATCATAGCCCTAGGATCCCACCTGTCCTAGTCTCTCCAGAGCCCTCACCCTAGCTCCGCCCATGGCCTCCCAAGGCTTGGGAGCACCATACCACCTACAATCTCCACCTTGGTGCGCCCAAGCCCTAGCACACCTGGCAACATCCTCCTGCACGATCCCACTATCCCTGCATGTCCTGATAGCCCCTCATGCTCATCTTGCCATTATCATTCTTCTTCAGCTGCTGAGCTCCCTTTGAGGCCTTCGAGATGATCGCCTCCATCGCTGAAGTTCTTGGCTTGTTTCTCTGCACCACCTTTGGAGTTGTAGGTATCCTTCTGCTTGGCAGCTGCATCACTTGTCCTGAACTTTCTTGGAGATCATGAAATATTTCTTTACTGGCACTCGCCGCATATCCTGATGCTCTATCTGACACTATCCTCTCAGAGCCATGCTTGTCTCCCTACACAGTCCTCTCCACCTAGATCTGTACAGCCCCGGCACTGGTGCTAGGATATAGGTCCTCCCTCTGCACCTCTTTACTCTGAACCCATGTCATAGCTTCCTCCACCCATGAAGCCACCTCTATCCGATGCTCCACTTGGAGTTGAAGTCTCCTTAATGCCGTAGAAGACGACTCTATCTTCGAGTCCCTCGAGGCCAATCATCCAACGCTGCACTGCTGGGTCTACTACTGTACCTCGAACACCATCACTATCCCTTTGAACCCTCTACACTTTACAAACCTATCCGAAACCCTCTCAGATACACCACACCCTATGGGCTCCTCCGAGACCACCAAGATTTCATTCGAATCTTTACTTTCAGCGACTGTACTGATAGAATCCGAGCTTTCTCCTCCCTTGCACTTCTTCCAAAGCGGACACTCCCGCTTAAAGTGCCTTGCTTCTCCATACTTGAAGCATCTCTTGGATCCCTTGCTGCCCCTCTATTCACCCTTCTTCTTCCCTTTACTGTGCTTTTTTGAAACCACAAGCCTCTCCTAGAAGACCTCTCTCTTCAACATCCATTTCCACTGCTCATTAGACTTGAGCACTGATACGATCTTCTCGTACACCAGTGTCTCCTTACCATATAGAAAAATTTTCACCAACGGATCGAAGCTCTCGGGTAGAGAATACAGCAACAATAGACTCTTATCCTCCTCTTCTAAATCCACCCCTATATTGAGCAAGTCCATGCTCATTCGATCAAACCGCTGAATATGCCCTGCAACATCCTCGCCCTCCTACATCTGAAGGCTGTACAGTTGCTTCTTCAGCATCAACTTATTGCACATATTCTTTTCCATGGATAACTGCTGTAACCTCGACCATAATCCCTTGGGTGTTCTCTCTTCGAACACACACCATACAAAGCCTCATCCACCAAACAAGCTCTAATCGTGGCACATGCCCTTTTCTCCAAGAACACCCACTCCTTGTCTGTCATCTCCCCCGACCTATCCTCCAAGGCCGATTCCAGCCTTATCTGAACTAGCAGATCCTCCACCCTTACCATCCACATCATAAAACTTTTCTTTCCATCAAACTTCTCAAATCCTACCTTCAACCTGCTATTCTCCATGATCAATCCAAATCAAATAACAGCAAATAGGTAAATCTGAGAAATACCTTGACTAGGGATGATGGACAACAGCCCTATGATCTCTTCCTTCCTCATGAAGTCTGGAGAAAGGCTTTTGATCTAAATCTCACTACTGATCTCTATTGAAAATCGATCTTCTTCCTCCTCCATGCTCAATTGGGCTCTGATACCAATTATTGTTCCTACGACTGCTCGAAGCCACAGCCATAGATCTGATCTCTTGCGTGAACCTAGATGTTAATCCAACAAACTGAAGAAGATCTAAGAAAGATGAGAGAAGTTAGGGTTTTTGGCATTGGAACCAGAGAGAAGAGAGAAAAGAGTTAGGGAGAAAAGCTCAATTAGATTCCAATCTTATTGTAAAAATTATAATATCTTGATTTACATATGCTAGAGTTCTCACATGAACCCTAGTAAATCCTAGCTTAAAAACTTTTCTAGGCTAACCCAACCCATACATGAATTAGCCCCCTTAAGATCTCTTGAATCAGGCCTAAAGACCCCTAGGATCAACCCAGACACTACCCCAAAATAGACCCTCGCATAACTCTTCCCGTGCACTGAGCCAACTCAGTCTCAGCACTGAGCCGGCTAAGTTTCACTAGGTCAGCTCAGTTTGAAACTAAGCCAGCCCAATCCTATGTTGTGCCCGCAATCCTGAATGCGCAGCTCTCTATTTTGTCTGTGCTCTGAGACTTAGCCAATCTAGTTTTGGATTGAGCCGACTAATTTGTAGAAAATTTTTTTCTATAGCCTTCAAGCTTTGACTTTAGTTTCTTGCTCCACCTTATATTTCAGATCTCCGAAGCACCAACCAAGTCCCTTAAGGCCCTTAATACCTAAACCTCAAGCCCGTAAAGAGCTAGATGCCACCTCCACCCTAAGATAACTCCTATCCTAACCCTAGGATCACACCTATCCTAGCCTCTCTAGAGCCCTCACCCTAGCTCTGCCTGTGGCCTCCTAAGGCTTGGGAGCACCACACCACCTACAGACCTAACCAGATCTTTTTAGTGGAGGCCATAGCCTATTGATTTGGCATCTAGAGCAAAATCTAAATATTAAAAAATATTTTAAAAAATAATTGATTATGAACCTACTTATAGATGCACACGGGTTAGCCAGAGCTTTCCTCGGGCTCGTATGTAGTCTATATGGATTCTAGTACCCACTAAGGAGTTAGTGTAATTTCTCAAATTAGAGATAGAGGCTACCAATTCATTAAATATAGTGAAAGAACCTTTAGACTAAACTCCAAGTCTTTATAATTAATTAATTCAAGTACTAATAAGGTTTCATGTTTTTCTTTCAGATAATTAGAATGGTTAGAGTCAGTCTGCTCCGTTCACTGTTGGACAGTGGCAAGTATTTAGGACCTAAGAATAAGGAGTCTAGTATTGATCCTAATAAGGCAGACCCAAAGAGGAATTATCCTTTGAACTCAAATAGGTTGAATAGGAGAAATCAGTAAGTGGTTGCTGGTCAAGGCTGTTATATGATAACACCTTATAATTTCTCCGTGTATGATACATCTACCTGGATATTAGATATCGAGAGTCTGATTCATATATGCAATTCATGGCATGAACTTCAAATTGATAGAAAATTTGAGAATGATGATAGATTTCTTAATGTTGGGGATGGAAGTCAAGTTTCAGTCCTAGCATTGAAAACTCTTGAACTATTTTTCAAAAATAATAGTATCGTTTTAAGTGATTGTCACTATTGTCCATCTTTTATGATGAACATAATGTCCATTGGACTTTTAGCCCACGATGATTATAGTTTATCAATGAAGAGACATTATTGCGATATCATTATGAATGATGTCACAATAATGCAAGGATAATTAAGAAATGACATTTATATTTTATCACAGTCTATTAGTATAATATACACATCGAATAAACGACCAAAACTAGATAATGTTACTAATGCTTATCTTTGGCACTGTAGGCTCGGTCATATAAATAAGAATAGGATTAAAAGGTTTATCAAGGAGCATATCCTTGACATTGATGATTGTGAATCATTGAGTACCTATAAGTTCTATCTTCTTGGTAGGATGACCAAATCACCTTTTACTAGAAAGGATGAGTAGGCCACTGAGCTTCTAGGTCTAATATATATTGATGTATGTGGACTTATGAACACGTGCTAGAGGTGGATTTAACTACTTCATTACATTTACGAATGACCTATCTAGGTATGGATACGTCTATCTTATGAAGAGTAAATCTGATTCGTTTGAAATGTTCAAGCGATATTGAAATAAGGTAGAATAATAACTTAGAAAGAGTATTAAAATTCTTTGATCTAATCGAGGAGGTGAATATTTTTCCAACAAATTTTTGACATATCTAGAAGAGAATGGAATTCTCTTACAATGGATCCCTCCTAAAACACCATAGAATAATGGTGTATCTGAAAGGAGGAATTGAATCCTATTGGACATGGTTCGATTCATGATGGGGTTTACAAGTCTGTCGATTTTATTTTGGGATTATGCACTAGAAACTGCCTATTTTATTTTGAATAATGTTCTGAGCAAGTCTATTACAAAGACTTCATATGAGATATGGACTAGGCATAAGCCAACACTCTCTCTAGGGTTTAGGGATGTCCGATTTATGTTAAATGTTTGTAACTAGAAAAGCTTGGACCTAGGTTCGATAATGCTTGTTCATAGGGTATCCAAAGAAAACTAGGGGTTATTACTTCTACCTTGCTAAAGAACAAAAGATATTCGTCAGCAAAATAAGTTTCTTAGTGAAGGAACAGCTGCCTCTAATATTGAACTTAATAAAGTTCGATAAGTAGAATAATCAACACATTCTAGTAAACCTATAGAACTAGATTTAATAAGATAAAATCTAGAGCCTATTGAAATGGCACCAAGAAGATCTGGTAGAGTACCGCATTAATCGGATAGATACTATGATTTTTTGATCCAAAATGGTGATCCTGTTGAACTCGATGAGAATGATGAGGATCCAATCACCTACATGGAT
Source organism: Cocos nucifera (assembly GCA_006176705.1). Classification (NCBI taxonomy): domain Eukaryota; kingdom Viridiplantae; phylum Streptophyta; class Magnoliopsida; order Arecales; family Arecaceae; genus Cocos; species Cocos nucifera. The sequence goes on along the minus strand of QRFJ01000963.1, from coordinate 279,074 downwards.
TCCATGTAGAGATCCGACTTCGATATGTGGCTGAAAGTCATGGAATCCAAAATGGAGTCCATGAAGGTCAACAGTGCATGGATACTAGTTGATCCACTTGAAGGGGTAAAACCTATTAGGTGTAAGTGAATTTTCAAAAGAAAAGGAGATGCAGATGAGAAGGTGGAGACCTATAAAGCCTATCTGGTTGCCAAGAGATATCATCAGCATTATGGTATTGACTATGATGAGATATTTTTTCCAGTGGCAATGCTCAAATCTATTCAGATCATGCTTGCGATAGCGGCATACCTAGACTATAAGATCTAGCAAATGGATGTGAAAATAGCTTTTCTAAATGGAGAGCTAGAGGAAGAGGTGTATATGATATAGCCTAATGGTTTTACATCAACATACGAGTCTAAGGTTAAGGTGTGTAGGCTTCAAAGATCTATCTATGGATTGAAGCAGGCATCGTAGAGTTCGAACATGCATTTTGATAAAGTAATCAAAATATATGGCTTCATTAAGAATGGAGAAGAACCCTGTATGTATAAATGGGCCAATGATTTTGTTGTTGTATTTCTTGTACTGTATGTTGATAATATTCTCTTAATCAGAAATGACATCCCTGCATTACAGGAAATAAAGGTTTGGTTGTCATCTCAATTTTTCATGAAGGACTTGGGAGAAGCTTCCTACATCCTAGGGATGAGGATCTATAGGGCTAGATCTAAAAGGTTGCTTGGATTGTCCCAATCTACATACATCGATACTGAAGAGATTCAGCATGGAGAATACCAAGAAGGGCTATCTTCCGATAGGCTATGAAATTTTTTTCTCAAAGAGGAATTGTCCGACAACTCCTGAAAAGAGAGAGCATATGAGTAGAATATCATATGCTTTGATAGTGGGTTTTATTATGTATGCCATAATGTGTACGAGATCAGACATGGTACGCTCAATAGGGATAGTGAGTAGATACCAGTCTGATCTAGGTGAGAATCACTGGAAGGTTATGAAGATAATCCAGAAGTATTTGAGAAATACCAAGAATCAGTGGCTCATCCGTACAGATACTGACTTAAAACTTATGGGATATACTGATTTCAGTTTTTGGTCAGATCATTATGATAGCAAAAGTGTGTCAGGTTTTATGTTTAGCTTAAATGGTGGAGCAGTTTGCTGGAAGAGTTTCAAGCAGCATAGTATAGTCGATTCTGTATGTGAGGTGGAGTATGTCGCATGCTACAAAGGAAGCTGTGTGGCTGTGGAAGTTCATCAATGAGCTGGGAGTGGCATCCTTCTGAGATGGTCTGATTCTGCTATATTGTGACAGCACTGGAGCCATAGCTCAAGCGAAGTAGCCAAAGGCACATCAGCGCACCAAACATATTCTATGTTGCTACCATCTTATATGAGAAATCATGGAGTGAGGTGACAACGAGCTTCAAAAGATCGACGAAAAGAAGAACTTGGCCGACCCCTTTACTAAAGCTCTAGAAATCAAAGAGCTTGATAATCACAAATGGAAGATGGGTATTCGATACTGTTCTAAGTGGCTTTAGTCTAAGTGGGAGTTGTTGGGTATTGTATTCTAAAGTCAATCATCTAGGTTGTAGATGGTTGAGCTAAATGTAATTATACTTAAAATATTAATAAATAAAATTATTATTTTGGCCTTTTCATCATTTTGTGCATCTTTTTGTAATGAACAATTCTATGATGAAGTCCTTAGGATTATTTAGACTTGACAAAGGAGGATTTATCGTTTAGTCCTCAAAATATGTTCGCGATCAAATGATTCATTGTTACCCAGGATGACAATGTATCGAGTGTAGATTGTTGTGTGCCATAAGTGTTGGTTGTCCTCTTAACCAAGAAGTATGGAGATATTGTTACAGTATACAGGTGAAGTGTAGGGGTACATTTCATTGAATATGATCCAACTATGGAGCTCTCTACTGTCAAGAGTTGCTTGCAAAGGATATGAGTATAAGTGTCCCTTAGACTTGAGATCACCATAGTGATTTGCAAGCAACTCACTGCACTTAGGTACCAGACTACCTGAATTTCTAATTCAGTGATGGAAGGCTACTGGGTGCAGTCAAGTACTTGGCTTGTCAGTGTGTGAGTCAAGATGGAATTGACCGCTCCAAGTGTTGGAGCAAGTACATCGCTGTATTTTAATTTAGCAAATCCTCGGCCAGGGTAGTCCATATGATGGACACTAAATTTTAAAATACACTGTGGATGAATTTTAGGGTCGACAGTAAATCCAAGATCATCCTTTGAGCATCGAGGTCAAAGGGATTAATTATATGGTAATCATATGCCATAGGTTCATCGATGTTGCGTTGTAATTATTCGACTTATCCGGACATCGGATACTATTGCTAGATGGTCACACAATTGGTACAGAAATTTAGTTTATATACTACCGGCTTAGGATTCGAACCTGTGGCGTCACACACAATAGGAGTTTCTACCTGATCGGATGTCTAAAATTGAGTCTCGATGATCTATGACTCTATGGTCAAGAGTCCTACTGGATTGAGACTCTGTAACCAAGAGTCCCACTAGACTGGGACTCTGAGTCCTTCGTGTCCAAGACTCTTTGATCGAGAGTCCTGATGACCTAGGACACTATGGTCAAGAATCCCACTGGACTGGGATACTATGACCAAGAGTCATAGTGGATTGAGACTCTGAGTCCTACTCATTTGGGACTCTCTGATCGAGAGTCCCACTAGTTTGGGACTCTATGATTGCGAGTTTGATTTGTTTGGGATACTGGGTTCAAGAGTCCCACTGATTTGGGACTCTTCAAGAGTTTCATGATGATGGGACTCTGATGCCTAGAAATCCACCTGATTAGGACTCTAAGTCCTACTTATTTAGGACTCTCTGATCAAGAGTTCCACTAGTCTGGAACTCTATTATTGTGAGTTCAATTCATTTGGGACATTGAATTCAAGAGTCCCACTGGTTTGGGACTCTTCAGGAGTTTCATGTTGATGGGACTCTGATGCGCAGACACCCATCCAATTGGAACTCTATGTTTATTGAAGGATTAATTAGCAATTTGATTGCTAATTAGCTTAATTTGATTAGATGATGAGAATTCGATTAAGTTGGATTGAATTTGATTCGATTGGATTTGATCTGATCTGGTCATGAGATGACCTAATCACTATGAAAGATTTGACCCTGATTAGATCAGGGGCTGGACCTAATTAATTTCTAATTTGATTAAAAATTTATTGATTTGGGTTAAGTCTAATTTGGTTGGTTTAATCTAATCTAATTAGATCCAAATTAATTAGTTTGGTTGAAACTAATTAGGACCAAGTCAAATGAGATTTGAATTTAAATTCTTCCTAGCGCCCACCATATTTGACTTTTTCACCTTGACCCACGTCCTCTTCTGATTTTTGCAAAATTGAATGTGTACCGATAAGCATCATAAATTCACCAACAAAAGTATTAATTTATCAATTAATTTATATTAATTTTTAAGAATTAATGATTAATTTATATATAATTTTTGAGAAATTCATATTTTTATTAATTAAAAAATTAATTAAAAAATAATAAAAATTAGAAAATAAAATTTTATAATCAATAGAAAGAGCTCATTTTTCTGATCATAATGAAATAAGTTTGAAGCAAAATAGAGCTAAAATAAAGAAGATATGAATTTCTAAAGAAATAAAATAAAAATTAAATAAAAAAAGAAAATGGCTCAACCGACTCTGCAAGCCAAGCCAAGCCGTCAAAGCCGACTTAGCCGCAGAAGCCACTAGCTGGTCCACGATCCAGACGTGGACCGTTAGCTCAGCAGAAATTGACGAATCAAGGTGCGACACGTGGCAAACCTAGACCCTTAAAGGGTCTATAGAAATTTATCGCAGCTCATAGGGTATTTTGGTCTTTTCACTCAGTGACAAGAGTGCTGATTAGTTATGGTGTGTGGTGCGGCTGGTTCACGTGGTTCATGAGAATAGTAATTGCACGATCGGACGATTGTGGTTGATTGTGATCAAGATCGGACGATGGTGGTTATTTCTGGGTTTGATTCAAATTCTATCAGTGATCTGGCATGATCTGATGGCCAAAAAACCAACTGATGAAGATCCAATGGTCCAGAATGCTCCCGATGGCAATCAGGACTCCCGACATACGATCAGCGGCCATATTTCCTCCATTAAGGCACGATCGGACGGCCAGAATTTAATCTGACTTTATCTCGATCGATATACATCCGATTTTGATGATTTTTGGTCCGTTGGATTTCTATCAATGGCCAGATTTCATCCAAAGCAGTAGAATTCATCCAAAACTTCTTTTAATCTAATTTTTACTTAGATTTCTTCATATTTTGATGATCAAAGAGCCCCTTAGTCCCACATTGCCTAGAAGCAAACTCTCCAGCATTCCTAGCTCTATAAAAAGGACCCCAGGCCTCCAGAAATCAACATCTCAGATCAAGGTGAAGCTTTGGTATAGGGTGAAGCTAGACTCTAGGTTAATGGCTACTTCGAGACAACTGGTGTCGAGAGAAAAAGCTGAGCTTCTACACCATCTGTCCATCCATGCCGATCCAAGATCAGAGATCAGGCTATTTTATTTTTTTATTTTTTTTTAAATTTCATGTATTTAAATTTTAAAATTTTAATTAATAAAAAATTTATTATTATACTTTAATTTTAGTTTTTTTTATTTTTATTATAATTTAATTTTTATATTTTAAATTATTACTTTTTATTTTATTGCAAGTAGATGCTAAGATCTAACTAGTAGATCTTAGTATCAAGTTTAAATTTTTGCACCTTTTAATTTTTGCTTTTCCGACTTCACTTTTGATCCCAAAACTCTTCTTTTTTTTTCTTTTATAAAATCAAAGATTTCAAATCTAAAAACACTACATTCTCTATGAATTCAACTCGACTCACTGCTATCTATAGATTTTTAATTATTTTAAGAAGTTGGATTAAACTGATAAACATGGTGTCTTAACGACAACATCGCATTCCTATCAAGTTTTTGGCACCGTTGCCGAGAAAGGAATAGTTACTATTTTTTCTTTAATTTTTTTGATTTTTTTTGTAAATTAATTGTAAATATTTTTTAAAATATTGCCTACTAACTTTTTATTTATTTATTTTACAGAAAGAAAAAAGGGGGAAAAGAAAGAAAGCATCTAATTTTGGTGAGATCAATCCTAAATCTAGTCCTCTTATTTATTTATTTATTTATTTATTTATTTTATTTTTAAATTAATTTAAAAAATATCCATTTAAACCTAATTAAAAGTCTCACGATAAGATTAGAAATTCTAACTATTTAGAGCATGCATCATATTAGTTTTATTTTTTCTGGTGATTGCTGAGGCAAGGTAAGCCTTTCAGAATTCAATTAGTTACATGCATCTAGTTTAAATTGCATAGAACCCTTTGATTGAATTTCTTTTTTTGTGCATATTCATATTAAACCAAATTAAGGGCACAATCCAATTAAACAAGATAAGGTGGGAATTTGATCACCCTTCCTTGGCCCATAAATAACCAACTAGCATCTTGCATTGACCTAAGCCTTTAATTTTAAAATCAATTAGACATCAGCCCTAGAAACTCGAGCTCAATAGGATAAGGAACCCTAAGAGTTGAACCAAGTTAGGATTAGTCAATTTGATTGGTGTCTAGGAAAATGGTTCAGGGACGACTGAATCCGAAGGAAGGTGGTTTCTAATTGGTTCCGTTAGCTTATCTGGCCAAGCACAATTGGTGTCTAAGGTAAGCAACGGGAGGACTCCCACCGACCTTATACTTACCTAGCTAGTTGATTGGCTAATCTTACACTTGGAGGGCTTGAAGGTGACCTTGGCAGTTAGAAGCTGTCTAGATCTAGGACAACCCTTAGTCAGGATTGATTGACCAACTTGATCGCTAACCAACATCAAACCTAATTAAACCTAATTTTTTTCTCTCTTCTTAGTTCTAGGACTCCTTAGGACCTCTTCTTTAGAACTCTTCTTTCTTTCTTCTCCTTTCTCCTTCAAAAATAAAATAAAAAAAATAAAAATTAAATTAAACTAACCAAAAAATATTAAAAATAATAATTAAATTAAATTAAAAATAATAATTAAAATAATTTAAAAAAATTAATTTTTTTAAAAAATAATAATATAATAAAATAATAGAAAATATATATATAAAAAAATTCTCAAAAAAAAATTTAAAAAATTCCCAATCATACATTAGGGTTACACTAATACATGCATGATAGGAAATCACTTTTTCTGATTTAGTTGAACTTAATTGAATGGTTGATTCACATTATACCTGATAATCAAATGGCTAATCTGAACCTAATAGTCCAAAAATTAGATAAAGTTGACCTTCTTGCCTAGAAATTAGATCAACTCCTAATCTTAGATCAACAATCTCCTGCACAATTCACATCATCTTCTCAGAAGATTTGTTCAACCTATGCTAGCCCAATCTATCATATGAATGAATGTCCTAAGGCTGCACAATTTCCATCTTTTATCTAAGAACAAGTCCAAGCTGTTCAAGACTACTCCAAGCCGGTTAATGATCCATTTTTAAATTCATATAACTCTGGCTAGAGAAATTATCCAAATTTTTTTTGGAAACCACAACAGACTCAGGCTCAAATCCAAACTCTATCAATGCAAAATTATCAGAATAGGCCTCAATACCAAAATTATGCCTATAATAATGGCCAGTCTAGTCAGTTTACCCAGCCATCATATAACAATTAGCTATCATACCCACCTCCTCAATAGACCAATCTAATCGATGATAGATTTAACCAACTTCAACAATTGATTCTGACTCAACAGCAATCTATCACCAAGCTAGAAGCTCAAATCGGACAACTAGTTGAATCTTACATGAGGAGAAAACTAGATCAACTACCAAGCCTACTAATTTCAAACAACCCACCTAATGTCCATCAATCACCTGAATTAAATTATCAATCTAATGTCTCATCTAAAATCCTCAATTAGAGAATGCCAAAGTAATTCCTAAATTTAAAAGCTATAGAATTCTTATGGACCCATACCAAGATCAGGTGAGAGAGGCTAGTACTAATGCTAGCCAAAATAAAAATATAGAGGAACTGGTTAGTACTGAGACTAACCACATAGAAGAATTCAAGCCAGGAATTAGTATTGATGCTAGTTCTAATTTAAATGAGATAGACATAGAAAAAAAGAGAATAGATGATTTATCCAAGACTTATAAACCTAATGTCCTATTTCCTTCAACCCTAGAAGCAGGTTCTTCTTACAAAATTCAAGAGGCATGTAATAAAGAGTCAACGAAGTTGTTTAAGCAAGATCATAATAATTTACCTTCAGAATTAAAATTATCTTTAGTCATCCTTCCAGCACCCATTGAATCAAACTTAACTCCTAATACAAAAACTCAATTCATGAGCATTTTAGAAGAACAAATAGAAGAAATTCTTAATAAACATGGGTCTGAGAATGGGATTATAAATTATGTTCCCTTAATTAATAATGAATATATCAATAATGGGATTATAAATCAACTTTCTGAGATTGGCAATCCAAAACCATTGGAATTTGTCAATCCAATATTCGACACAGGATAGTAAGCTGCATTGTGTCTGGCTAAAGATGGTAAATTTAGCGCTTGTTGGGAGGTAATCTAATATTTAGTTTTCTTTAGTTTAATTTATCCTTTTAGTTGATTTTCTTTTTAGGATAATTTGAATAAGTTGGAGGGAGAGCTTAAATTTTCAAAGACATGTGCTGGATCAAAAATATACTGAGTTAGGTGTATTCTTCCATGTTCTTTATTACACTCTTTATTTTTTCTTCTCCATTGAGGACAATGTCAATTAAGTTGGGAGAAAGAAAAATAAAAATTTTAAAATTTTAAGTCATCAAAAAGGTTAGTATTTAGTATTTAGACACCTGATTATGCTTAAGAATTAAATTAAACTAAGCATTTTTTTTAAAAAAAAATTGATACATAGATCAGAGAATCTGTGAGATATTGTGGAATCAAGTATTAAGAAAATTCAATAAAGAGTTAAGTCTAGAACATAAAAAAATTTTCCTTGGAGCATTTCTAATTACTTCTACTAGCATCAAAGAAAAGTCTACCTTTATAGGCTTGTCTAGGATAACTATATTTCTTCATATAATAAATTTAGTTTAATAAAATAGTTTTCAAGTACTTCTCACTGAGTAACCGGGCCTCTTTGCCTAAGCAAGCATTGAGTTTTGCATCAAAAGGTGGAAAGGGCAAAGAAGCTCGTTATAAAGCTAGTCTTAACTCGTAGCCTATTTGATTTGAGCTAGTAAGCCTAAGGGATATTCTATACCTAGTGTCCTAAAGCCAACTGGTTTGGGAGTCATTGGCCCAAGACTCACAACATGGATCAAATAAAAAGCTTAAGGGATTAAGACACTCAATAGTGGTACAACGTTAAAAAAAAAAAAATATTGGTTTTCCACCATGTAACCGAGTTTCATTGCCTAAGTAAGCAATGATATTTACATCAAAAAGTGGACAATATAAAAATAAAAATCAATAAATGATGGATGGAAGTACCAATATACTTGTCTATATGAAAGTTTAGACAAATCAGAGATAAAGGTGGGATAATTTAGAAAAAATTCAAAAAATTTAATATTCTTTACTTAATTTTTCTATTGATAAGTATTAATACCCCAATGATATATCTTATTTAAGCTCTACTGAATATCAATGGCCATTTTGAAAATTACTTAGGTAAAATTCGAAACTCTAAAGTTAAAAGATATTTAAGACTAAATTCTTTCTTTATTCGAGAATGAGTAAAGCTTAAGTTGGAGGGTGTGATAAGCATCATAAATTCACCAATAAAAGTATTAATTTATTAATTAATTTATATTAATTTTTAAGAATTAATGATTAATTTATATATAATTTTTAAGAAATTCATATTTTTATTAATTAAAAAATTAATTAAAAAATAATAAAAATAAAAAAAATAAAATTTTATAATCAATGGAAAGAGCTCATTTTTTTGATCATAACAAAATAAGTTTGAAGCAAAATGGAGCTAAAATGAAGAAGATATGAATTTCTAAAAAAATAAAATAAAAATAAAATAAAAAAAATAGCTCAGTCGGCTCTGCAAGCCAAGCCGTCAAAGCTGACTCAGCCATAGAAGCCACTAGTCGGTCCACAATCCAGGCGTAGACCGCCAGCTCAGCAGAAACTGACGAATCAAGGTGCGACATGTGGCGGACCTAGACCCTTAAAGGATCTACAGAAATTTATCGTGGCTCATAGGATATTTTGGTCTTTTCACTCAGCAACAAGAGTGTTGATTGATTGTGGTGTACGGTGCGGCTGATTCATGTGGTTCATGGGAATATTAATTGCGTGATCGGATGGCCCCAGTTGATTGCGATCAAGATCGGACGGCGGTGGTTATTTTTGGGTTTGATTCAAATTCTATCAGTGATTTGGCATGATCCAATGACCAAAAAATCAATTGATGAAGATCCAACGGTCCAAAATACTCCTGATGGTGATCAAGACTCCCGATGCATGATCAGCGGCTAGATTTCCTCCATCAAGGTGCGATCGGATGGCTAGAATTTAATCCGACATGATCTGGGCTGATGCACATCCAATTTTGATGATTTTTGGTTGGTTGGATTTCTATCAATGGCTAGATTTCATCCAAAATAGTAGAATTTATCTAGGACTCTTTTTAATCTAATTTTTACTTAGATTTCTTCATATTTTGATGATCAAAGAGCCCCTTAGTCCCACATTGCCTAAAAGCAAACTCTCCAACCTTCCTAGCTGTATAAAAAGGACCCCAGGCCTCCAGAAATCAACATCTCAGATCAAGGTGAAGCTTTGGTACAGGGTGAAGCTAGGCTCTGGGTTAATGGCTGCTTCGAGGCAACTGGTGCTGAGAGAAAAAGCTGGACTTCTACACCATCTTTCCACCCATGCCGATCTAAGATCAGAGATCAGGCTATTTTATTTTTTTATTTTCTTTTAAAATTTTATAAAATTTTATGTATTTAAATTCTAAAATTTTAATTAATAAAAATTTTATTATTGCACTTTAATTTTAGTTTTTTTTATTTTTATTACAATTTAATTTTTATATTTTAAATTATTACTTTTTATTTTATTACAAGTAGATGCTAAGATCTAACTAGTAGATCTTAGTATCAAGTTTAAATTTTTGTATCTTTTAATTTTTGCTTTTTCGACTTCACTTTTGATTCCAAAACTCTTATCTTATCTTTTTTTTTTATAAAATCAAAGATTTCAAATCTAAAAAAACTACCTTCCCTATGGATTCAATCCGACTCACTGCTATCTATGGATTTTTAATTATTTTAAAAAATTAGATTAAATTGATAAACATGGTGTCTTAATGACAACATCGTGTTCCTATCATGCTATCATGCACCCTTCCTTTCTTCTGCTTTTGATCTGGTCCAAGGGTTGGACCAGTTCAAACTAAGTTGAATTTTGAATTCAACTTGGTTGGTTTGAAATTTGAAAAATCTAATCTCTTCCTTATCTATTCTCCATGCCTACCTATCTTTTGTCGCACATTTTTTTGGATGATTTCAGATTGAGGGTGAGCAGAAGGAGAGTCCTTCTACTCGTCATCCTCTGAGTTAGGTGTTAGAAAAGGATAAGACCCCATTTGAATTCAAATACTAGAAGTTGGTTGAAACTAGTTCAACCAATCTTAACCTATCCACTCCATGCAGAATTTTTACTTATTTTTCATGCAATAAATTATGAGAATTTTTGTACATGAATCCTGAGGGGTTACCTTTTTGTGACAAAAATTTGAAAGTGATTGGGCAACAAAAATCCTAAAGTGAAGGTGAGCAGAATCCTATAGCACTTTATTTTTCCTTCATGCCTCTATTCTCTTCTGATTTTTGTGTCTAAATACTCCTAATTTTTAGATATTATCTAAATAAAGTTTATTGATTTGAAAGTTTTCTTTCTAGGAAAACCTATTTCATGAAAAAACTCCACACAGAGAGGGCAGAAGAGGATTTTTAGTGCGTCAGGGTTTTTGGGCCGAGTGAAATCCAAGACTTGAAAATCAAGGTTCGGGTGGAGAGATTGAGTGCTGTGAGCATCGGATCGCCAACAAATTTGAAACACCACTTCATCATCCTTTGAAGCACATATTTTAATTTTCTAAAGTCTCTAGGAGCTCAGAGAAAAGGTTATTGATTGGATTGATCGCGATCAGCCATTAAAGGCCTCGGTGAGGAGCTAGCACTCCAGTGGGGCTGATCGAAATCAGGAGCTCCATGTGGACCAACCATAGAGGCTGGACATGTGTATAGCTACAGTGCAACACTAGAGCATGATCCGATAGATTTAGATTCTGGTGATCAGCTACTTGTAAAAAGATATTGAGTTCTGAACTCGTATCGATCAATAGATTTGATTTGCTGATCGATCATATTTAAATTTTAAATTACATATTAGCATGTCTAAATCTTGAGTAAGATTTAAATTGATTAGATCAATGCATGCAGTAGATTAATGTTTGATTATATTTACTTTCGCTGCTATTTTATTCGAAAAAGTTTCAAAAATGCATGCTAAAAACCCTGCTCGATTTTCTTCAATATCTTCCACTTGAGTTTGTTGATCTCTTTAGTTTCGAGGCCTTAGCAAATGGGTCGGTCAAGTTTTTCTATTTCATTGATCTTCTAAAGATCGACATCATCCTAATCTAAAATCAAAGGTAATAGCAATATAGAGCATGCTGATCTTGTGGTGCATTTTTGGTTCTTTAGCCTGAGCTATGGTTCAAGTGTTGCATTAGGACTGGACCATCGATTAAGAATGCCACTCCCAACTTGCTAATGAACTTATGCCACCACATAGCCTACATGGTAGCATCATATGCCATGATATACTCTACATCACTTACTGAATTGGCTATAGTATCCTGCTTGGAATATTTCTAGTGGATTGCTTTTGCAATTAGGATATGACCCAACACTTTCTTGCTATCATCCTGATCTGACTAAAAATTAAAATCAAAACATCCATAAGTTTTAAGTCAGTATCTCCATATTTGAGTCACCAGACTTTACTATTTCTCAAATACTTAAGGATTATCTATACAATCTTTTAGTGGTTCTTCCTTAGATCAAACTAGTACCTGCTCACTACTCTTAGTGAGTATACCATATCTAGTCTTAAACATAGAGAAATTAAATGATAGCCAAATCTTTATTCCTTGCAATGCTGAAATGTCATTCTCGATTAAGAAAATTTCATCCATAGACAACACAAGAAATAATACTATAGAACATTTTATCCACTTACAAATGTAGGGTTTGTCTTTGTTCATAACAAAGACATACATTCAAAACATATATTCAAACTTTAAGATGATAGCCAGATGGGCTTTATTGGTCTCTATCTTTTTGTCTCTGCTACTCTGATCCTTTTAAGAATCTATTTGCACCCAATGTATTTTATCCCTTCAAATGAATCAACTAGTGTCTACACACTATTGATTTTCATGGACTTCAATTTGGATTATATGGCTCCAAGCCACTTCTCAGAGTTAGACCACTGCATTGCATCCCTATAGATCATCGAATCCTTGTTATTTTGATCGAGCTCAATAGGATCACCATCCTAGATCTAGATACCATAGTATCTATCCAGCAAACATGGTACTTTATTAGATCTCCTTAGAGATGCCACTTTAATGGGCTCCAGGTTTGATCTGATCAAATTTGGTTCTATAGGTTTACTAGATTATGTCGGTTCTTTTCTATCGATCAAACTTTTTCAAGTTTAAGTTGATGGGCATCAGTTCTTTTTCTAAGAAACTTCTTTCCAAAAGAAATATCCTACTACCGATGAACATCTTATATTCTTCAGCATGATAGAATTAATAATCCTTAAACACCTATTGGACCAGGATCCAAGTTTATCTATATGCAAATCTTTGACATAGACCAATCAACCCCAAACTCGAAGATGAGAGAGTCCAGATTTATGCCCGATCGATATCCCATATAGAGTCTTTACAATAGATTTACTCGATGTAAATTTTCAGAGTAAAAGAAGTAGCCATAAAAGAACAACCCTAAAATAGGTGGACTAGTAAACCCTATCATGAATTGAACCATGTCTAACAAAGTTCAATTTCTCCTTTCCGATACACTATATTCTGAAAAGAAATCCACTAAAAGAAAATCCTTTTCTCTCCTAGATATGTCATAAACTTACTGGATAAGTATTCGCCTCCTCGATTTGATCGAAGAGTCCTAATATCTTTTCTAGTTTATTTTTTTATTTTATTATTGAATTATTTGAACATTTTAAATGATTTAGGCTAGACACATTCATGCCTAGATAGGTCATCTGTAATGAAATATTGATAACTTTCTCTAGCACTTGAGTTCATAGGTCCACAGACACCACTATATATGAGACTAAGAACTTAATTGGTTCCTTCACCATTTTTAGTAAAAGGTGACTTTGTCATCTTCCCAAGAAGATAAGACTCATAGGTTATCAATGATTTACAATCATTAATATCAAGATTTTCCACTCAAGCTAATCTATTTATCCTATTCTTATCAAGATGACTAAGCCTATAATGCCAAATGTAGACATCCATGACATAATCTAACTTGAGTATTTATTAAATATGTACATTACACTTAACATGCTATATTAATATTAAATGCCATTTCTTTATTGTCCATGTATTATTGTAACATTATTCATAATAATATCACAACAATCCTCTTTACTGATAAATGATAACCATTTCTAGCTAAAAGGCCAATAGAGAATACATTTATCATAAATGATGGACAATAGTGACAATCACTCAAAATGACATCTTTTGAAAATAAGCTTGACAATTCCTAAAGCTAGGATTGGAATAGGACTTTCTTTCCTATCTTTTAGGAATCTCTTACCATTTTCAAATATTCCACTTACCTAAAGTTCTTGCAACGAATTGCATAAGACCACTGGTATCTAATACTCAGGTAATAGAATTATATACAGAGAAATTTCAAGGTGTTATCATTGAACATCCTTGATAAGCAACTCTTGCTTCTTTCTCTTGTTCAGCCTATTATGGTCAAGGAAAGTAAGATAATTCTTCTTCCTACGATCTTGCTTCTAATAGTAGAAGCACTATGCTTGATTTGGTCAATATTGGACTAATTATTTTGATTGGGCTTAGAAGCCCCAATATGAATCCATTCGTACTACTAAACCAAATTCAACTTTTGATACTAATTATCGAAGTTGGATCCCATAAGTCATCACTATCTAGTAGTGATTGGAGCAATTAGGGTTTAGCCTTAATTTGAGAAAAAGGAACAATGACTTAATATATATGAATTATTTTAAGCCTAAAGACTTGGACTTTAGTCTAAAGGTTCTTCCATTATTTTATTTGAATTGATAGTCTTTACCTCCAATTCACGAAATTATTTTAATTTCTTAGTGGATACTAGAATCCACATAGATTGCACATAAGCGCAACTATGGTTGATCAACCCATGTATATGTAAGGATAGATTCATGATCAATTGTTTCTCCAAACAACTTCTAGTAATTTAATTTTGCCCCAGAAAGCTAATCAGTAGGCTTTGGTGTCCATTATAAGGATCCGATTAGGTCCAACCATTAACATGAGCATACTTGGTACATCTAACTAATGAATGATTAAGTCCAATTATGGTTGGTAAACCTAACCATCATTAGAGAGACACATCCAAGTTGTCATATGATGAATGATAATTCCATTAGTCAATAAGCACTAGGTCTATGGGCCTCCAATGATTATTGAGTTAATGAACCCATTATTGAACACCTTAATGGGAGGCTATGACTCAATTATCTCCATAACTTTATCATTTTAAAAAATCTAATAATTTTAGAGGATTTAAATTTATTTATGATTTAAGGATATAAAGGATATGGACCAATTTTCTCCTATTGACTTCACCAAGTCAAGTCCTCCCACTGACTTCTCAAGTTTTTGACAAAGACTAGGAACAATATCGGTCCATGGGCACCTAGATCAGTCTCACTAAATTAAATCAGTCTCACTAATTTTTTATGTGACATGGGTTAGCATAAATCAATGAGCAACCTAATCAAAAATTGATTAACCACATTGGTTAGGTATGTGAGATCCATGGAAGGGTCTGCCAAGGCTTGCTTTAGATACCATAAAAAATGGCTAGGTAAGTGGGTTGCCAATTAAAAATCACTGATCTAGGAATGCCAGACTTATCTTAGACACTAATCAATTTGTCAGTTTTAATTTGGTCTGCCTAAAAACTAGGGCTCAGCCACTGAGCCACGATCATGGTTCATTTGTTAAATGTATGGACTTTGATCAACTACAACTATTGAATTGATCTATAGAAAAAAATAACCTAATCCTAATTAACTATTAATTAGGTTTGATCAATTTCTTAACTTAGACTATATTTAATCTAACCCTAGGTCTAACCCAGTTAATGACCTGATCAAAGCTAACTCATTATCCTTTAACCCATATTTTATAAAATTATCTTAGGATCTTCAAATTATAAACCTAGATACTAAACAATCAATTAATTCTTAATTAAGTTTATGACTTATGGGTTTGGATTTATGGAACCTCAGAACTAATTTTTGATTTGATCATTTGAAATATTTTCAAATTGTAAATAGTTTATATTGAAACGTATTCAATACATGATTTTAGATCTAATTTATTTTAATGTTTCAATCATGTCCTAAGATTTTGAATCTAGAATTTTACAGAAAGTATGTTCATAATTTAAATTCTACAAAACTTATATATCATACATATATAAACTAGATTCAAAAAGAAGCTATATATCAACATATGCAACATGAAAATCTAGATCAAAACATGAAACATGTCATATGGATCTCATCTAAATGATCAAAATTAGATCATAAACTATTTAATTTTAGATTTAAAATTTAAAAATAAATCATAAACTATTTTAGATCTTATCTAACATATTTATACTTTAGGTTATTTAGATCAGCATATGCTAGGATAACCTCTCCACTATAAGGGTTTAACCTTACAGTAGGACAACCTTATTATTAGTATGTGCAACCTGATATTATTTAGATCTACTATAAATAATCCAAAATAGATATAGCATCCTTTTATTTGATATTTAAAATTAAAAAATAAATCATAAATTTGCTTAGATCTAATCTAACTTATTCATGATTCAATTTTACAGATCAGCACATACTAGGACAACCTCTCCACTGTAAGGGTTAAACCTTGCAGTAGGACAATCTTATAGCAGTATGTGTGATCTTTAGAGTTTTATTTTTAGATTTATTTTAATACAAATATGATCATGTTATAAAAGAATCTAGATGCTCTGATACCACTATTCGAAAATATGTAGGGTTTCTTGCTTGTATTTTAAAATTTTTTTCAAAATAAATCACAACAGAAAATGTAGATTAAACTATTTAATCTACTAAAGTATATAATCTAATTACTAAAATCTACATCTAAGATCTATAACATGTCATAATGTATATATAAATCTAATAATTTAAAGTATTTTGATATTGATCAGATCAATACCCTAGATCTTGAATAGTTCTAGATCAAATCCTAGATCGCATCTAGGTGAGAGAAGAGATCAAATCTCTTACCTTTGCATAGGTCGAGAACACCATGGTTGAGTCCTAATGTTGTCCTTCTTGCTTAGATCCGTACAAGCATCCAACCTTTATAGATAGTCCACATGAGGCTGCAATACAAATCGAAGGTTTGTCGAACGAAGATCTGCTCGAAGTGCTAGCTTCTCATAGATCCCTTCCAATGGTTAATCTAAAAGTTATTCTACTGATCTCTTGGACACTCCAAGAGGTGAAGAATACAAGAAAGAATAAGGAAGAAATCCGACCTTTGGATCTTTCAAAAATTAAAAAATAAAACATAAAAAAAGTATCCTAAGAGAAGATAGATCTTCTCTTTCAGGACATCAACAATTGATATCCTAAAAATATCTCTATATTAGGACAAGATGAGACCTTCTCCTCTAGATTTTTCTCATGCTTCTAGATCTAACATTCTCTAATTTTTCTCAAAGAAAAATCACACAAATAAATACAGAAGAAGGGTTCTTAAAGAAATTCAAAGAGAAGACATTTCTTTTATTCTTCTTCTCTCATCAGGACATGATCAAATCATATCTAAAAAGAACCATCATGCCCCAACACCTTAGAATACTCATCCCCACACCCTCTCCCTCTCTCTCTAAGATTTTTTATTGCATAAAAGTACATAAAGGAATAAGAAGGAAAAACTTAAAAGAAAAAAAATCAAGAGAAGACCATCTTGTCTTACCTTTGTCCTTTCAAGACATCAACATTTGATGTCCAAAAGAAAGGCCCTTCTCCAAGATAATTGGTGCCCCAAAGCTCCACACTTTCAAACTCTTTTCTTCAAGTTTTTCCATGGAAACCTAGGTATTTTTGACATCCAAAAACTCTTAGAAGGAGGCATCCCAAAATAGCCTTCGTTTTACTAGGTCAAAACCTAATTTTAGAAGGATTCTAAGGAATCCTATGGGGCGTCAAACTCTTGGACACCCCTCCCACCAAATCAGGCATGAGCACTAGTAAACCCATGCACAAGAGAGAAAATTAGGTGACAGAAAAATTCTGGGTGGCCATGGGATTATTTCCAAAAGAGGAGGGAGGAGTTTTGGTTTGAAGGGACTCTATCAAATAGAATCCTATGCACAACCACTTTCCAATTTTGACCAATTCAAATTTATTCCAAAATAAACCAGATATGGGGCATGGAGAACTTTTCTTAGGCATGAGGAAACTCACGTAAAACATCAGAAAATAAAAGGTGGGGCATGGGCTATATGGGCGCAAGGGAGGAGTGAGAGTCCTAGTCCAACTGAGACTCCTCTTGTTTAACCAGATTAAAACTATTTTGAATCTAATTTAAATTAGATTAAATGCAATCTAATTAAGAATGATCCTAGTCCAACTAGAAACCCAATTAAATTAAATTAAATTATATTTAATTAGACTTGATCTCAGCTCGATTGCTCAGTCAAATTGAGCCAATTAGCAATCCAATTGCTAATCGATCCTCCTGGAACACTTGCATTAGGTCAAACATTAATCTCATTGACTGTTTGACCTTAGAACGATTCTCAATCATCGATCAATCATCTGATCATATTATAATCTCTTATGTGTGTGACCCCATAGGTTCGAACTTAAGCTACTTGCATAGAAACCAATTTCTATACCAATCAAAATGATCATCTAGTAATGGTACCTGACGTCTGGATATGTCGAATGTAAGCAAAGCAACATTCTTAGAATCCTACCATATGGTTACCATATAACTCATTCTTTTGGCCAATATTGCTCAAGATGATTATGAGTAAGCTGTCGACACTTATACAAGTCATCTCTATTATGTGTCAAAATTTTGCAAATTTTGTGACTATTCATGAGGATTATCCAGGTCTAGATTTTGTTAAATTGAAACACAACGAGTCATTCTATTCCTAAAGTTAATCAGGAGTGGTCAATCCCATCTTGACTCACACACCAACTCTATAAGAACTTGACTATATTTATAAATCCTTCAAATCTGTATTAGAAATACAGGCAGTCCGGCATCAAAGTATAGTGAGTTGCTTGCAAGTCACCATGGTGATCTCAAGTCGGAGGGATACCTATATCCATTGGCCTTAGCTAGCTATTTTTGATAGTAGAGTGCTACGTTGATCACGTTTAGTATAGATATACTCCTACATTTCACCTAGACAGTGTCTCCACATCATTTGGTTATGAGGACAACTAATGCATATGGCATACAACGACCTATACTTGATGAGTTATCATCCTTATCAATAACTTATCATTTGATCATGATCAATTTAAAAACCATCTAATAAATCCTTCTTTATTGATTGATTGTGGTTTTAAGGACTTCATCATAATTTAGGAGTTTATTTAAGAAAAATAGAAATTTTATGATGAATAAGCCGAATAACTATTATTATTTGATAATTCATATACTAATTTTAATTATCTACCACTTAGATGATTGACTTTAAAATATATTTTTCAATATTAATATGATATACATGTATGCAATGAAATATGAAAATAAAAGACTATGAGTAGTAAAATACTTTTACTATGCTATGAGTTTAGAACATGTTATCTTGCATGAATAGATAATCTCCACAATCGAGTTACCACTAATCTGATCACCAAGAAGATTTGATCATCACGACATAGCCACACACGCATCTGGCCTCCATGGATGGTCTACACAAGGTCCTGATCTCGATCGGCTCCTCCCGAGTGCTAGCATGATGTAGAATGATCTTGATGGCTGGATCTGATCAAACTCCTTTGATCTTCCTCCATCAATTCTTGAAATACTCTAGATTAGCAGCAGAGATAGAAGAGAGGTTGAGGATGATCTTCAAAAAATTTTATGAAGATCTGACGCTCAGATCTCATGAAACCACACTCCTAACCCTAGATCTGAAATCTAGGGCAGCACTTTCACCAAACTCCTTGCGCCTTATGTTCTCTCTATTTCTCCTTCCCTCTGATTTTTTTTTTAAATTTTTTTATGTATGGAAGAGGCTCACAAACTAGAGAGGAGACTTTCTTAATAGTTCATGCATCCAAAAAAATTTCCATGTAAATATATTTAGCTTAAATAAGTGGAGGCATGGAGGGATAAGATATCATGAGGTGGTTTGCAATTCAAACTCATACTCCTTTTGAATTTGAATTGCAACCAACATTTTTTTGAGCTCAGAAGTGGCACTCCCAAGTCTTTAAAATATGAGAAGATAGGTCATGAAAAGATTGGAGCGAGTAGGAAGAGAAATCAACATAGATAGCAAGGTTTAGAAACTTAACTGGCTCATCCTAAGACTGGATTGGTTAAGTTGGAAACTAGGTTAGCTCAGTTAAGGACTGGGTCGGCTATGTCTCAGAAAAAAATCTAAATAAAAAATAGTATTTTCAAGCTATTGGCATAGTACACAACTAGATCGGCTCAGTCTGAAATTGAGCTGATCAATTCACAGGTTAGCCAGCTCAGTCTTAAACAGAGCCAGCTTAGTTTTCATGGGTATGTTTTGTTAAAAATTATGTTCTAAAGCCAATTATCAGCCTGTTGATGGTTGAGATATTATAATTAATTTATTAATTAATAAAAAATATTTTGACATCTTTTTTTATTATAAGTTTACATCTTCTAATGAACTTCCTTATTGTGATGAAGTCCTTAGGACTATTTAGTTTTGATAAAGAGAAGATTAATCGATTAGTTCTTAAATTTAATCATGACTAAATGATAGACTGTTAATTAGGATGATAGCATCAATCGAGCATAGATCGCTATATGCCATATAGGTTGGTTGTCCTCTCAACTAAGGTGTGTGGAGACACTGGTATGGCATACAGGTGAGATGTATGGGTACATCATCATTGAACATGACCAACTCCAAAGCATTCTATTATCGAGAATATCTCTGATGGGATATAGGTATAAGGATCCATTAGACCTGAGATCACCTAAGTGACTTGCAAGCAACTCACTATGCTTTGGTACCGGACTAATTGAATTTCTAATTCAGCAATAGAAGACTTCTAGGCATAGTCAGATACTTGCAAAGTTGGAGTGTGATCAAAATAAAATTGACCACTCAAAGAGTTGGAGAAGAATGTATCACTATATTTCAATATAGCAAAACCTTGGCTAGGAAAATCCATTAGACAGATTTGATATTTTAAAATAAAATGTGGATAACCTGATCAGAGTTGATAGTTAAACTTTTATGTGTCCTACAAGCATTGTGGTTAAGGGGATGAATTATATGAAAACTATATCCATATGGGTTCTAAGGATGGTGTTCTATACCTTCGACCTATCCGACCGTCGGGTATCATTACTAGATGGTCACTTTGATTGGTATAAAAATTTATTCCTATGGTATCGACTTAGGTTCAGACCTATGAGGTCACACATATTAGAGCTTACAATCTAATCAGATGGTTGATCAATGATTAAGAATCATTTTAGGGTTAACAATCAATACGATTAGTGTTTAACCTAGTGCAAGTGTTGCAGGAGGATCGATTGGTAATTAAATTTCTAATTAACTTAATTTGATTAAGCCAATAGGCTGAGATTAAGTCTAATTAAATATAATTTAATTAGATTTTGTTTGGACTTAATTGGATCAAGTTCAATTGATTTATTGGATAAGCCAAGTGCAAGGAAGAACAAGTCCTAGTCTAACTAGGACTCGGATTAACCCAATTATTTAATTTGATTAAAAAATAAATCAAAATTAAATTAAATTTAATATAATTTAATTATGTTCTTAAATGGGGTAGAGTGTTATTTAATTAGGTTGGTTTAATCTTGATTTTATTTGGTTAAAAGATCTTGTTTGACCAAGTCAAAATAGGAGTTATAATGTGACTAGGACTCCCTATCTCGTTGCACCACCTTGGTCCCAACGCCCTCCATACCTGTTTTGTAGATATTTTTTAAGGAAAATCCCTTTCTTCCTAATTATTATGTCCCCTCTCTTCCTTCAAGTCATATTTGAAAGTTAGGTGGAAGACCAAGTCAAAGGAGGAATTGGTTTTGCTTAGGATTCTATGAGATAGAATCCTTATTGACCAAAACATCTTCTCTTGAGTGCTGCTCCCTCTTTTAATTAATTCTTCTCTTATTCTATGAAAATAATCTCTTTTTTTGTGCACCCTCCCTTTCTGGTCCATGAGAAAAATTATGGAGGAGGTGCCCAAGGGTTGTGCGTCCCAACAACTTCCCATGTTTGGATATTCCTAGTCTAGGAATTTAACCTAACTTGGACTCTTCTTTTTCCCTATTTATTGGATGAATTTTATTTTAATTTTTTTATGGAATATAGATCTTTGGGATAGGTTTGGGGTGTACAAAAATCAAAGGAAGAGTGTCCTTGGGCGTGGTGGTTCCATAGGTACCAAACTAGGTGTCTAGGTGAGAGAAAAGAGAAGAAGAAGAAGAGGATCTTCTTCTAGGGCTATTTTATTGTCAATCTCTCCTCCTTTATTTTAAGTTTTTTTGAGAGTGTCT
Organism: Cocos nucifera; assembly: GCA_006176705.1. Lineage (NCBI taxonomy): Eukaryota > Viridiplantae > Streptophyta > Magnoliopsida > Arecales > Arecaceae > Cocos > Cocos nucifera. The sequence goes on along the minus strand of QRFJ01000963.1, from coordinate 256,859 downwards.
TAGATCAACAAACTCTCATCTTCTTTCTCATATTTTAGAGAGTCCAAATTTTAAATAAGAGAGCATCGGATCGACCACCGAAGAAGGATCAGCATAGTACTGCTGTACCGATTTTCTGCATCGAACTTCAGATTAGAGATCGTAGGCTTGTATAGATGACTCCTAGAGTCCAGACGTGTATGCGACTCATGACTTCATCCTTAAGCCTGGATCACCAATCTAGAACATGTAAGCTTGCTTAGGTAATAGATCTGATCTTTAAACTTCATACCTGCATTTGATGTAGTGTAGATCTTGGTTGATTGATCAACCTTTTTCTTTCTTATTTAATTTTAATATTTGATTTAATATCATACCTTAATCATATAATAGATCTGAGATCTAGGTATTTACATAATTATTTAAATAAATTTTAGATTTATTTAAGTCTTCCATTGTAAGATCTTGAAAAAGTTTTAAAATCTACCTGTGAAACCCTAGATCTAGTTTCTTCAATTGGTATTAGAGATAAGATTCTTATTGTATGATTTTTTGTACATGTCTAGATTATTTCTTAGATTAGATCTAATTTATAATCTAATTATTAAATCTATAATTAAAAAAAATAAAATATTTTAGATTGCACGGACTGTCATAAGGTTGTCCTACTGTAAAGTTTATCCCTTACAGTGAATAGGTTATCCTAGTACGTGCTGATCTAAAATATTAATCATAAAATTTTAGATTAGATCTAAAAAATTTTATGATCTGATTAAAAATATTTTAATCTGATTTCAATCATCATAAATATGTTAGATTTAATCTTGAAAGATTTATGATTGATTATTATTGAAACTATTTCAATTACATGAACCTATTTAGATTAGATCTAAAGTAGTTTTATGTTTATTTTACTTGCATATTGATTATGAATCAAACATGTAACTTGATTGATAGAATCGTATTATAAAAATATTTTATAAATATGAAAATCATTATCAAAAAGTCAAACTCCAACCCTCATCCCAAAACTTAATTGAGAATTAAGAATTTGATTGATTAGGATCTAGGATTGTGAATTGAAGATCCTAAGACACAAATCATTACACAATGGATTAAATGGATTAGTGAAGATTAGGTCCATTAATTGGGTTAGACCTAGGGTTAGATTAAAGAATGGATTTAATTAGAGAATTGACTAAATCTAATCAATTATTATCTTAGATTAGGTTAAGGATTCTCTAGATCAATTGCAATAGTTGTAATTGGTCAAGTCCATGTCTTTAACAACACCCAAGATGAACTTGATTCTTGGCTACGTGGTCTAGCATGAACTGTTAGGTTGATCTAATTGAAACTAATTAAACTAGTTGGTATCTAAGGTAAACCAGACCAGTAGTTTTTAATTGGTAGCCTGCTTACCTGACCATTTTTTATGGTGTCTAAGGCAAGCCTGGCAGACCCTTCCACTGATTGAACTTACCTGACCTCTTGGTGAGATTATATTTTGATTGGATTGCTTGACTATTCGAGCCAACCCATGTCATCTAGGTAAATCAGTTTGACTAATTTAGGTGCTCCTAGACCAGCCTATTAATGTTCTCCCTTAAGCTGACTTGGTGGAGTTAGTGGGAAGATCATGACAAGCTGGTTAACCTGACCTACTCACTTCTATAAATAAATCTTCTAAAATTATTAGGTTCCTAAAAATGAAATAGTTATATGATAACTAGATCATAGCCTTCCATTAAAGTGGATGATAATGAGTCCATCAGTTGGATAATCATTGGAGGCCCAAAGGCCTGGTGCATATCGATTGATGGAATTATCATTCATTATATGATCTCTTAGATACATCTTTCTAAATGGTGGTCAGGTGGGCCAACCAAAGTTAGGCCTGATCATTCATTGGTTGAATGGGCCAAGTATGATCATGTTAATGGTTGGACCTAATTGGATCCTTTTTTGAGAAGGCCAAAGCCAATTGATCAGGGCCTGAGGCAAAATTTAATTACTAAAAATTATTTAAAAAAATAATTAGTTATAAACCTACCCTTAGATGTACATGGGTGGGCCAAACAAAGTTGGACTTGTGTACAGTTTATATGGATTCTAGTACCCACTAAGAAATTAGGGTAATTCCTCGAATTGGAGATAGAGGCTACCAATTCGAATAAAATAATGAAAACTTTTTTGATTAAAGTCCAAATCTTTAGATTTAATGAATCAATTACTAATTAGATTTTGGTTTTTCTTTGTGCAGACCTGGCCACTTCTCTATCGCTTCAATCATTATTGGATAATGATAAATTGATGGGACCCAACTTCGGTAGCTGGTACCAAAAGTTGAAGATTGTCCTAGAGTATGAATGGATCCTTTATGTGCTGATGGATCCTGCACCTGAGAAGCCAGCTGTTAATGCACATGGAATAGTTAGAGACACTTATCAGAAGTGGCTCAGTGATCGAACCATGGTGTGCTGCATTATGTTGGCTGTGATGAGCGATGAGTTCAGTCGCAAGTTTGAGACAGCTCAGCCAAACGAAATGCCCCAAGTGTTGGAGGATTCTTTTGGCACACCCAATGACATTGAGAGGTACAAGACTAGTTGTTCCATCTTTAATGCCAGAATGTGGGATAGTGCCTCTGTCACTGATCATGTATTGTACATGATCGAGCGGATAGAGTGCTTGAGCAAGCTCGACTTTTTCTTACACAAATAGCTTGAAAAAGTTGCAATACCGAACTCGCTGCCCAAGTCTTATCTTCCATTCCTTACACATTATAGAATGTCAAAGCCTGAAGTAGACTACCATGGATTACTAGAGTTACTTCAGAACTTTGAGAAGGATCACCAACTCCATAAGGAGTCGGTGAACTTAATGGGAGGTTCGTCTTCTTATTCTCGATCCTTTGGAAAAAGAAAGAAGAACAAGAAGAAGAAAGTCAAGAAGGTGCATGTTCATGCTAGGACACCTGTGCAAGCTAAGACCCTAAAGACCAAGCCCGATAAGAGTCAAGCCGAATGCTTCTTTTGCAAGAAGCAGAGGCACCGGAAGAGGGACTGTCCTTAGTACATTGCCTTCCTGGATCCGAACAGATAGGAAAAGAAGCAAGCTATTATTGGATAAGATATTTATATGATAACTCCTTGCAATTTTTCTATTTATGATATTACTAATTGGTATTAGATACCGATAGGCCTTACCATATTTGTAATTCATTGTAGGGATTGTAGGTTAGTAGAAGATTCGAGCAAGATGAGAGATTCCTAAACGTAGAAGATGGAAGACCAGTTCTAGTTCTAGCTTTAGAAATTTTGAAACTTGTATTTGAATCTCATACCATTGTTCTTAGTGATTGTCATTTCTATCCTAGTTTTTTTTTAAATATCATTTCTGTAGGTCTTTTGATCATGAATAATTATGAAATTTCAATAATGAAACAAGTTTGTAATGTCATTATGAATGGTGTTATTGCTTTCTGTGCACAATTGAACAATGGTGTATATATATTATCACAACCTATTAATATAGTCTATTCTACTAGCAAGCATCTTAAATTAGATAGTGTATCAGATATCTATTTATGATACTATAGGCTAGGTCATATAAACAAGATAGGATAAATAGGTTGACTTAGGAGTGAATCCTCGAAGCTAATGATTATGAATCACTTCCAACCTGTGAGTCCTATCTTCTTGGTAAAATGACCAAGTCACCTTTCACTAGAAAAGGTAAGAGAGCCAATGAGCTCTTAGGTTTAGTATATACTGATATATGTGGACCAATGAGCATAAGTGACAGAGGTAGATATATCTACTTCATCACTTTCATAGATGATCTATCCAGATATGGATATGTCTACTGATGAAACATAAGTCAGATTCTTTTGAAATATTCAAACAATTCCAAAGTAAAGTAGAAAAATAAACTAGAAAGAGTATTAAAACTCTTCGATCCGATCGAGGAGGAGAATATCTTTATGGTTAGTTTCTCATATATCTAGGAGAGAATGGAATTCTCTCTTAATGGACTCCTCCTAGAACACCATAGCATAATGGTGTGTTTGAAAGGAGGAATCAGACTCTATTAGACATGGTTCGATCCATGATGGAATTTGCTAGCTTATCGATATCCTTCTGGGAATATACACTCGAATTGGCTTCTTATCTATTAAATATATTTCCAAGTAAGTTTGTAGTTAAAACTCCATATGAGATATGGACAGGGCGTAAGACAGTACTTTCACACCTTAGGATTTGGAGGTGTCCGACTTATGTCAAACGGTTAGTTATAGACAAACTTGGACCTAGGTCTGATAAGTGTATATTCATAAGGTACCCAAAAGAGATCAAAGGATACTATTTCTACCATGCTAATGAATAAAAGAAGTTCGTCAGCCTTAGGGCAATCTTTTTGAAAAAGAAGTTTCTTGATGAAGGAACTATTGGCTCTAAGGTTGAACTTGATGAAGTTCAACAGGTAAAATGTTCGACATAGAATGTTGAACCTAAGTTGGATTTGATCAGATCAGATCCGAAGCCTAGTGAACCCACACCATTAAGATGATCCGGTAGAGTACCCTGCCATCCAGATAGATACTATAAATTCTTGATCCAGGATGGTGATCCCATTGAACTCGATGAGAATATTGAGGATCTGATCACTTATATGGATGCGATGCAGAGACCCAACTCTAAGAAATGGCTAGAAGCCATGAGATCCAAAATAGATTTCATAAAGGTCAATGATGTATGGACATTAGTTGACCCACCTGAAGGGGTTAAATCCATTGGGTGTAAATAGATCTTCAAAAGGAAGAGAGGCACAGATGAAAAGACGGAGACCTATAAAGCCCGTTTGGTTGCTAAGGGGTATCGTCAACGTTATGGTATTGACTATGATGAGACATTCTCTCCTGTGATAATGCTCAAGTCCATTTGGATCATACTTGCCATTGCTGCTCATCTGGACTATGAGATCTGATAGATAGATATGAAGACAGCTTTCCTAAATGGAGAGCTAACTGAAGAGGTGTATATGATACAACCTGAAGGATTCACATCCATAGATGAGTCCAAGATGTACAAGCTTCAGAGATCCATTTATGGATTGAAGCAGGCATCTCAGAGTTGAAACTTGCATTTTGATAAAGTGATCAAAACGTATGGCTTCGTTAAGAATATAGAAGAATCTTGCATTTACAAATGGATAAATGGTCCAGTAGTGGTATTCCTTATTTTGTACGTGGACGATATTCTCTTAATCAGAAATGACATCCCTGCACTACAAGGAATAAAAGTCTGATTGTCATCATAGTTCTCCATGAAGGACTTAGATGAAGCATCCTACATCCTAGGAATGAAGATCTATAGGAATAGATCTAAAAGGATGCTTGGTATGTTCCAATCCACGTACATAAAAACTATGCTGAAGAGGTTCAGCATGGAGAATTTTAAAAAGAGCTATCTTTCAATAGGCCAAAAAATTTTTCTCTCTAAGAAGGATTGTCCGACAACTCCTGAAGAGAGAGAGCATATGAGTAGAATTTCATATGCTTCAGTAGTGGGGTCTATTATATATGTAATGACATGTACAAGATCAGACATGGCATACTCACTAGGAGTAGTGAGTAGATACCAGTCTAACCCTGAAGAAAATCACTGGAAGGTGGTTAAAACCATCCTTACATATTTGAGAAATACTAAGGACTAATGGTTGGTTTATGGTGAGTCAGATCTGAAGCTTATGGGGTTTACGGACTCCATCTTGCAATCTGATCATGATGACAGTAAAAGTATGTTGGAGTATATCTTTACCCTAAATGATGGAGCCATCTGCTGAAAAAGTTCTAAGCAGCATACAGTGGCTGACTCTATTTGTGAAGTAGAGTACATGGAAGCATCAAATGCAGTAAAGAAAGCTATGTGGCTGAGGAAGTTCATCACCGAGCTTAGAGTAGCACCCTTCATTGATGGTCCAGTCCTACTCTACTACAATAGCACTGGCGCCATAGCTCAAGCAAAGAAACTGAAGGCACACCAGCAAACAAAGCACATTTTGCGCTGCTTTCATTTGGTCCATGAGATCGTGGATCGTGGTGACGTTGACCTTCAGAAGATCGACGGAAAGAGAAACCTAGCTGACCCCTTCACTAAAGCCCTAGCAATCAAGGAGTTCGACAACCATAAGTCAAAGATGGGTATTAGATACTGTGCCGAGTAGCTTTAGGATAAGTGGGAGTTGTTGAAAATTATGTTCCAAAGTCAATTATCAGTCTATTGATGGTTGAGATATTGTAATTGATTTATTAATTAATGAAAAATATTTTAGCATCTTTTTTTATCACAAGTTTACATTTTCTAATGAACTCCATTGTTGTGATGAAGTCTTTAGAACTATTTAGTTTCGATAAAGAGAGGATTTATCGATTAGTCCTTAAATTTGTTCACGACCAAATGATAAGCTATTAATTAGGACGACAATGTCTATCGAGCATAGGTCGTTATATGCCATATAGATTGGTTGACCTCTTAACCAAGGTGTGTGAAGACACTAGTATGGCATACAAGTAAGATATATGGGTACATCATCATTGAATATGACTAACTCCAAAGCATTCTACTGTCGAGAATGTCTCTGATAAGATATAGATATAAGTATCCCTTAGATCTGAGATCACCTTAGTGACTTGCAAGGAACTCACTATGCTTTAGTACTAGATTAACTTAATTTCTAATTCAGCAACAGAAGGCTTCTGGGCACCATCAAGTACTTATGAAGTCAGAGTGTGATCAAGATGGAATTGACCACTCCAAGAGTTGGAGAAGAATGTATCATTGTATTTCAATATAGCAAAACCTTAGCCAAGATAATCCATCATATGGATTTGGTATTTTGAAATACAATGTGGACAACCTAATCAGAGTTGATAGTTGGACTTTGATGTGTCCTGCAAGCATTGTGGTCAAGAGGATGAATTATATGAAAACTATATCTGCATGGGTTCTAAGGATGGTGTCTACACCTTTGAACTATCCGATCATCGGATATCATTGCTAGATGGTCACTTCGATTGGTACAAGAATTTATTTCTATGCTACTAACTTAGGTTCGGATCTATGAGGTTACACACATTAGAGCTTATGATCTAATCGAATGGTTGATCAATGATTAAGAATCGTTCTAGGGTTAAACAATCAATACGATTGGTGTTTAACCTAGTACAAGTGTTGCAGGAGGATCGATTAGTAATTAGATTGCTAATTAGCTTAATTTAATTAAGTCAATAGAATGAGATTAATTTTAATTAAATATAATTTAATTAGATTTAGTTTGGACTTGATTGGATCAAGCCTAATTGGTTTATTGGATAAGCCAAGTACAAGAAAGAACTAGTCGTAGTCTAATTAGGACTCGAATTAACCCACTTTTCTAATTTGATTAGAAAATAAATAAGAATTAAATTTGATTTAATTAAGTCCTTAAATGGGTTAGGGTCTTATTTAATTGGGTTGGTTTAATCTTGATTTTGTTTGGTTAAAAGATCTTGTTTGACCAAGTCAAAACATGAGTCATAGTGTGACTAGGACTCCCTATCTCGTTGCGCCACCTTGGTCCCAATGCCCTCTATACCTATTTTTTAGGTATTTTTTAAGGAAAATCCCTTTCTTTCTGATTTTCATGCCCCCTCTCTCCCTCTAAGTCATATTTGAAAGTTAGGTGGAAGACCAAGTCAAAGGAGGAATTGGTTTTGCTTAGGATTCTATGAGATAGAATCCTTATTGACCAAAACATCTTCCCTTGAGTGCCACCTCCTCTTTTAATTAATTCTTCTCTTATTCTATGAAAATAATCTCCTTTTTTGTGCACCCTCCTTTGCTGGTCCATGCCAAAAATTATGGAGGAGGCGCCCAAGAGTTGGGCGCCCCAACAACTTCCCATGTTTGGATATTCCTAGTCTAGGAATTTGAACTAACTTGGACTCTTCTTTTTTCCTATTTATTGAACGAATTTTATTTTGATTTTTTTATAAAATATAAAGCTTTGGGATATATTTGGGTGTACAAAAATTAGAGGAAGAGAGTCCTTGGGCGTGGTGGCTTTATAGGCACCAAACTAGGTATCTAGGTGAGAGAAAAGAGAAGAAGAAGAGGATCTTCTTTTATAGCTATTTTATTTTCAATCTCTCCTCCTTTCTTTTAAGTTTTTTTGAGAGTGTCCCAGATCAACAAACTCTCATTTTTCTTTTGATATTTTGAAGAGTCCAAATTTTGAATAAGGGAGCATCGGATCGACCATCGAAAAAGGATCAGCATAGTACTGCTGTGCTAATTTTCTGCATCAAACTTCACATCAGAGATCATAGGCTTGTATGGATGACTCCTAGATGCCAGACACATATTTGACTCATGACTTCATCCTCAAGTCTGGATCAGCAAGTTAGAACATCTAAACTTGCTCAGGTAATAAATTTGATCCTTAAACTTCATACCTGCATTTGATGTAGTATAGATCTAGGTTGATTTGATCAACTTTTTTCTTTCTTATTTAATTTTAATTTTTGATTTAATATCATACCTTAATCATATAATAGATCTGAGATCTAGGTATTTACATGGTTATTTAAATAAATTTTAGATTTATTTAAGTATGTCGCTGCAAGATCTTGAAAAAGTTTCAAGATCTACCTATGAAACCCTAGATCATGTTCCTTCATGTTTTGTGTACATGGATTATTTTGGATTTGAGAGTTTTTCTATGAGCTTGGGGCTTGATTCTTTTATAAAGTATATATTGAAAATTGGTCAAGATTGTATATGATGTTGAATTCATTGAAATAAATCTCTTTTCTCTGAAAAATCTCTACTACTCTTCTTCTCTATTCCTTGAATACATTATTCATGCTTTTGCAGTGTTCTTTAAGAAGTTCTTTCTTGTTGCTTGGCTAATCAACAGTGGCTATGCCGGTTCATGTGTGGAATTGATTTTCACAATAATTGGTATTCGAGCGGCATTGCGTGGAAGGAAGGAAGACACCTAGGATTTCTAGATCTAGGATCTATTGCATCAAGTTTTGATCTAAAAAACTTCTTGTTTGCTTCATGATTATCTCTAGATTGAGGTGGAGATTTGTTACATAGAGAAATGGTGATATAGAAGGTTAAAAAGAGGATTTAGGCCATTTAGATCTTCTTTGATGGGTAATTTTGTTGGTGTGTGATCGTGAAAGGATGTTAGGATTTTGTTCTTGACTTGTTTGAAGTCATGGAATCAAGTGGACTTAAGATGGATTTTGAGAAGTTTGATGGCAAGAAAAACTTTACCTTATGGCAGCAAAGGATAAAGGACTTGTTGGTTTAGTAGAGGATCTACATGGTCTTGATAAGAGAAAGGCCAGAAAAGATTAGTGCTAAGGATTGGAAAGAGTTAGAGAAAATTGCTTTAAGCACAATTAGAATGTGCTTGGCTGATCAGGTGCTACCCGAGGTTTGCACAGAGACCATGGTAAAGGGGCTCTAGACGAGACTGAAGAACACATACATGGAGAAAAATATGACAAATAAGCTATGGTTGAAGAAATAGCTGTATAGTCTAAGAATGCCCAAAGGTGGAAATCTTATTGCATATATCCAAAGGTTCAATCAAGTGTGTTCTAAGGTGATAAGTTTGGATGTGAAGATCGATGAGAAAGATCGGACATTGCTACTACTTTGTTCTTTTCCAGGCTCGTATGATGGTCTCATAATGACTTTAGTTTATGTGAAGGAGATCCTAAACTATGAAGAAGTTGTTGGTGTGCTCAGATCGAATGAGCAGAGAAAAAAGATCTGCAAGGAAGATCCCAAGTCTGAGATCTTGGTTATGAATGAAAGATAGAAAAGATCAAAGAAGAAGATAATAGGAAAATCCAAAGGTAGTTTAAAGTCTCGAGATTAGAGGAAGACATTGAAATATTAAAATATCATCAGCCTAGATTTCTAAAGAGACATTGTTTCCTTTTGAGGTTAGAAAAAGGGAAGGCCAGCAATAGTGATGATACAGCTTTGGTGAGCAGTGAAGAAGATCTACTACTTGTATCAGATGTATCCACAGAGTGCGATATTATGTGGACATAGGATTTAGCATGCTCTCACCACTATACTTCTCATCGGGAGTGGTTTTTTACTTACCAAAAGTCGATGGAGCAAGTGTCAGCCTTGGAGATGATCACCCATGTAGAGTAGTTGGAGATGGCTCAATTAGGACAAGGATGTATGACAAGATCATTCGTACATTATCAAATATCAGGCATAGACCAAAATTAAAAAAGAATTTAATTTTTTTGGGCTACTTGGAAGAGCAGAGTTATGCTTTTAGTAGCCAAGCTAGGAGTGGATGTTTGAAAATTTTTAAAAAAGTTTTGGTGGTGATGAGAGGTAGAAAACTGAACAACAATCTTTATAGAATAGAAGGTTCAGTGATAAACAATAGTGTAGAGGTGCTAGCAGCGATAAAGGAGGAGTAGCTCTTATATTAGCTGTGGTATTATCGGATAGATCATATGAGTGATCGAGGACTTACGAAACTTAGCAAAAGAGGGATGATCCCAGTCTTGAAGAAAGATGGTACAGATTTATGTGAGCCATGCATCTTTGGCATATAGCATAGGATAAAGTTTGCCAAAAGTACCAAGCATAGTGGAGTGCTGGATTTAGTGCACAACACTCAGATATGGGGGGACTAGCTCCTGTATCAGCTAGAGTTGGGGCAAAATATTTTATCACTTTCATTGATGATTTCTCAAGAAAGGTGTGGATTTATCTGATCAGAGAAAAATCAAAGGTGTTTGCTCGGTTCAGAGCCTAGAGAGCTGAAGTTGAGAAAGAGTCAAGAAGACAGATGAAGTATCTAAGGTCGGATAATGGAGAGAAGTATACAAGCCTGGAGTTCAGGAGGTACTATGAAGAAAATGGTATCAAATGTCATTACATAGTGAAGATGACTCCCCAGCAGAATGGTGTCGTAGAAAGGATGAACCGAACACTGATCGAGAAGGCATGGAGTTTAAGGTTGCAGACATTACTTTCAAAATTTTTTTGGGGTGATGCTTTAACTTTCTCTTATTTTCTTGTGAATAGGTCCCCTCATCTAAAGCTGAATGGAGGCATTCTAGAGGAGGTCTGAAGTGGAAAGAAGATGGAGCTTGACCACTTGAAGGTCTTCGGTTGCACAGCCTACGCACATATGGAGGCAACCGAGAGAAGTAAGTTGGACCCTAAATCTCAAAAGATGATATTCATAGAGTATCCATAAGGAGTCAAGAAGTACCTACTATGGAATCCTGAAGCACAAAAGGTAGTGATCAATAGGGACATCATTTTTGATGAGAAAACATCTTAAAGAGGCCTAGGAGTATAGGAACAATTGAAAAAACAAAGATGAACAGCGATGGCCAGTTAGAGAATGATGGCATGCAGGTTACATCCACTTACAGGAGTGTTCCTATTGAGGTAGAGTTAGGCAAAAAAATTTTATCTCATATTGGAAATTAGCATGGAAGGTTAGCAGTTCAGATGGATGTACAGGATCAGTCATAGATTTCAAGCAAAGATGTGTCAGTGGGAGTGGCTTTGCACAAGCCCCAGCGTACTGTTAGGAGGTCGGTCAGATATGGCATTGATGAGGTTATCTCGTATGCACTCATCACTACTAATGGAGATCTAGAGAACTGTGTAGATGCCATGGAGAGTGAGGATCATGATTCATGGATGCAGGCCATGATGGAGGAGATGGAATTACTGAATAAAAATTAGACATGGTAGCTGATGGATCTTCTAGAAGGTGCTTAACCTATTGGCTCAAAGTGGGTGTTCACAAAGAAGAAAGCACCTTCAAAATAAGGTGGAGTCAGATTCAAGGCAAGGCTGGTAGCAAAGGGATACTCATAAAGGAAAGGAATAGATTACATAGAAGTTTTCTTTCCTATGGTATGTCATACATCTATTCGGATTTTGTTATCATTGATGGCATAGTACAACATGGAGTTGGAATAGATGGATGTGAAGATGGCCTTCCTTCAAGGCATATTGGAGAAATGAATCTATATGAAGCAGCCAGATAGTTTCATGAAGATTGGACAGGAGGAAAAGGCATGTTTACTAAAGAGGTCACTACATCATAGTTTTGTTTTAGTTTTGTCAGATGTGAACATAATAGTTGTGTCTACGTCAAGGATGTAAATAAGAAGGATGCCCTATACTGGCTATTGTATATTGATGATATGCTCATAGCCAGTAGGAGTATGAAGGCTGTGAAAGGGCTGAAAAGGGCATTATCAACTGAATCTGAGATGAAAGATCTAGGTCCAGCATTGAAAATTCTTAAAATGGAGATTTGCAGAGATAGATGCAAAGGAGTGCTCCATTTATCATAAGGAGGATATATCCAGAAAGTTCTAAAAAGATTTAGGATAGAGAAGGCCAAACCTGTAGAGACACCATTATCGAGCCATATATCTCTCTCCAAGTATCAAAGCCCTCAGTCAAAAGAAGAGAGAGTATACATAGATGGAGTTTCTTATGCGAATGCTGTAGGTAGTGTGATGTACACTATGGTGTGCTGTAGATCAGATATAGCATATGCAGTGAGCATGGTTAGTAGATATATGGCTAACCCTGGAAAGGAACACTGGAAAGCATTAAAGTGGATTTTAATGTATCTACAGGGAAAAAGGGATTATGGTTTGTTGTTTGGTGGGCAGCCGAGAGGATTTGAAGATAGAGGTTCAGGTCCTCTGGAAAGATTTGTAGATGCAAATTATGCAGGTGATCTTAATACAAGAAGGTCTACTACTTGATACCTCTTCTGCATGTATCGTGGACCGATGTCTTGGAGATCAATTCTTTAATCAATCATGGCCTTGTCTACCATAGAGATCGAGTACATTGGCATTACTAAGGCTGTAAAGGAATCACTTTGGCTTAGGAGGCTGATTGTTAAGATGGGGGTGGAGCAAAGGAAGGTTAAACTGTACAGTGATAGTCAGAGTGCTTTGCTGCTCCCATAGAATCCAGTCTATCATGCGCGCACAAAGCATATAGACATGAGACACCATAGGATCAGAGAGCTAGTGGAGGAAAGTGAAGTGGAACTGATGAAGGTCCATAAAAAAAAGAATCAGTTTGATGCACTCACGAAGGTACTCCCCAGAGATAGTTTTCAGATGTGTGTGGCATGGATGGGTTTGCAAGAAAGAGATGAGTTCACAAGGACTTGGAAGCACCAAGGTGGAGAATGTAAGCTAAGAAGTGGTGCTCCTAAGTCCTGAAAACATGAGAAGATAAGTCATTGGAAGATTGGAGCGAGCAGGAAGAGAAATCAGCCTGGATAGCAAAGTTCTAAAACTTAGCCGGCTCACCCTAAGACTGGATTGGCTAAGTTGGCAACTGGGTTGGTTCAGTTCAGGACTAGGTCGGCTATGTCTTAGAGAAAAATCTAGACATAAAGCAGTACTTTCGAACTGTTGATATGATACACAACTAGATCGACTTAGTTTAAAACTAAGCCGACTCAATTGTAGGTTAGTTGGCTTAGTCTTAAATTGAGTCGGCTTAGTTTTCATGGGTATGTTTTGTGTACGTGGGTTGTTTTGGATTTGGAAAGTTTTTCTATGAGCTTGGAGCTTGATCTTTTTGTAAAGTATATGCACTCAAAATAGATCAAGGTTGTATATGATGCTGAATTCATTAAAATAAAGCTCTTTTCTTCTAGAAATCTCTACTACTCTTCTTCTCTATTCCTTGAATCCATTGTTTGTGCTTTCATAGTAATCTCTTAGAAGTTCTTCCTTGTTGCTTAGCTAATCACCAGTGGCCACGCCGATCCATGTGTGGAATTAATTTTCACAACACTTTTCTTATCCAACAAGGGAGTGGGAAGGAAGGGCGCAAGCCCTCTTTGGCATGGGAAATCTTATGAGAAACAATTTTTCTCATGGAGATTAAGATGGCACAAGGAAGATGAGGTGGCGCATGGGTAGATTAGGTCGAACTGGTCTCATAAGTTCACATCCAATTAGACCAATCCAATCCAAATTAATTAGATCTAATTAGACTAGATTAAACCTAACTAATTTAGACTCAATTAAGCTCAATTAAATCCTAATTAAATTAGGAATTGATTAAGCCTAATCTTTGATCAAATCAGAGATCAAACCTCCTCGACGATTAGGTCATCATATAAGCTAATCTGGTCAAACCCAACTGAATTCAATTCAATTAGACTTGATTCAAAAATAATTACTCAATCAAATTGAGTTAATTAGTGATCAAATCACTAATTAAATCTCTCCTAAATATAGAGTCCAAATTCAGTGGGTGTCCGGATAACAAAGTCCCGTCAAATTAAAACTCTTGATCGAAGAGTCCCAAATCAGTGGAATTCTTGATCCTGGTATCCAAAATGAGTGAAACTCATGATCATAGAGTTCTAGACATGTAGGACTCTTGATCATAGAGTCTTAGATAAGTAGGACTTAGAGTTCCACAGCAGTAGGACTCTTGGTTGAAGAGTTCCATTCTAGTGGGACTCTTGACCATAGAGTCCCAGACAACTAGAACTTAGAGTCCCAACCTAATATGACTCTCGATCGAAGAGTCCCAGTCTAGTGGGACTCTTGACCATAGAGTCTCAATCGAGTGGAACTCTTTACCAGCCATTAGATCAGGTAGGAACCTCTAATGTGTGTGACCCTATAGGTTCGAACCTATGCTGGTTGCACAAGAACTACTTCCTGTACTAATTTAAGTGACCATTTAGCAATGGTACAAGACATCCGGATCGATCGAATAGTTATAATTGTAACCTTTAGAATCTATGTGAATATGGTTACTACATAATTTATCCCTTTGACCTCTATGTATTAGGATGATTCAGAGTTAAACTGTCAACCCTAAAAAGTACATCCAGATCATGTCTCAAAGAAATCAGTCCTGTGACCCTTCACTAGGACTATCCTGGCTAAGAATTTGCTAAATTGAAATATAATTGAACATAGCTCCTGAACTGAAGTGATCAATCCTATCTTGACTCACACACTGACTACTCAAGTACTTAACTGTGCCCAAAAATCTTTCATCACTAAATTAGAAATTCAGGTAGCCTGGCACCAAAGCATAGTGAGTTATTTGAAAATCACCGTGGTGATCTCAGATCGGAGGGATACTTGAAGCCATATTCCATTAAAGCAAATCTTGATAGGAGAAAAGCTCCAGAGTTGATCACGTTCAATGTAGATGTATCCTACATCTCACCTGCATGTCATACCAGTGTAACCATACTCCTTGGTTAAGAGGACAACCAACTCATGTGGCACACAATAACCTACATTTGATAAACATTATTGTCCTTAGAAACAACGTATCATTTGATCGCGAATAGGTTTAAGGACTAAATGACAAATCCTCCTTTGTCTATCCTCCTAGGAACTTCACCACAACACAAGAGTTCATTAGAAGATAGGAGAATTTATGATGAAAAATATCAAAATAAATTTTATTTATTAATAATTTATATATAATTACAATAGATAGGTCAACCATCAACAGACTAATGATTAACTTTGGGACACTATTTTCAACAATATATTACTTAGCCTAAAGCCAATTGGTGCAGTATCTAATACCCATCTTTGACTTGAAATCATCAAACTCCTTTACCACAATGGCTTTAGTGAATAGGTCGGTCAGGTTTTTCTTCTTATCGATCTTCTGAAGGTCGATGTCACCTCGATCCATGATCTTTTGAACAAGGTGGTAGTGGCATAGAATATGCTTCATCCACTGGTATGCCTTCGGTTCCTTCGCTTGAGCAATGGCTCCAGAACCATCATAGTAGAGCATAATTGGATCATCAAGGAAGGATGCTACTCCAAACTTGATGATGAACTTCTTCAGCCACAATGCTTCTTTGGAAGCATCTGATGTAGTGACATACATCGTCTCACAAGCTGAGTTGGCCATGGTTTACTGCTTAGAACTTTTCCAGCATATAGCTCGACCATTAGGGATAAATACATATCCCGACATATTTTTGCTATCATCGTGGTCAGATTGGAATTGAAGTATGTAAATCCTATAAGTCTCAAGTCCGACTCACCATAAACAAGCCACTGATTCTTAGTATTTCTCAAATACTTCATGATGGTTTTAACAACCTTCCAGTGGTTCTCTCCTGGATTGGATTGGTATCTACTTACTATCCCTAGTGAGCATGCCACATCTGGACTCATACATATCATGGCATATATAATAGAACCCATTGCTGAAGCATATGGAATTCTACTTATACACTCTCTTTCTTGAGGCATTGTCGGACAATCCCTCTTTGAGCGAGAAATTTTATGGCCTATTAGTAGATAGCCCTTCTTGAAATTCCCTATGCTGAATCTCTTCAGTATAGTATCAATGTATATAGACTAGGATAATTCAAGCAACCTTATAGATCTATCTCTATAAATCTTCATCTCTAAGATATAAGAAGCTTCTCTTAGATCCTTCATTGAGAACTATGACAATAGCCAAATCTTTATTCCTTATAATACAGGGACATCATTCTCGATTAAGAGAATATCATCCACATACAATACTAGAAATACTACTGCTAGACTATTAGCTCACTTGCATATGCAGGGCTCTTCTCCATTCTTAATGAAGCCATACATCTTGATCGTCCTATTAAAATATATGTTCCAACACTGAGATGCTTGCTTCAGTCGATAAATAAATCTTTGAAGCTTGCACACCTTAGATTCATCTTTAGATGCGAACCTTTTAGGTTGTATTATATACACCTCTTCATCCAGCTCTCCATTCAGAAAAGCAATCTTCACATCCATCTACCGGATCTCATAGTCTAGATGGACAGCTATCGTAAGCATAATCCAAATGGATTTGACCATTGCCATAGAACAAAACATCACATCATAGTCTATATCATAATGTTGACAATACCCCTTGGCAACCAGATGGGCCTTATCGATCACCACCTTTTTGTCTGTGCCTTTTTTCCTCTTAAAGACCCACTCACACCCTATGGGTTTTACTCCTTCAATGGGTCAACCAATGTCCATACATCATTGACCTTCATGGACTCCATTTTAGATTTCACGGCCTCAAACTATTTTTTAGGGTTGGATCTCTACATTGCATCCATGTAAGTGATCAGATCCTCATCGTTCTCATCGAGTTTGATAGGATCACCATCCTAAATCAAAAAATTATAGTATCTATCTGCCTGATGTAGTACTCTACTAGACCGTCTTAAGGGTGCAAATTCATCGGGCTCCGAATTTGATTTAATCAAATCTAGTTCAGGTTAAGCAACTAGACCGCCTTAAGGATGCAAATTCATCGGGCTCCGAATTTGATCTAATCAAATCCAGTTCAGGTTCAACTACTTGTGTCGATTTTTATACCTATCAAACTTCCTCAAGTTCGACCTTAGAGGCATTAATTCTTCCACCAAGGAACTTCTTTTTCGAAAAGATAGCCTTGATGCTGACAAATACTTTCTATTCATTAATAAGATAGAAGTAATACCCTTTGATCTCTTTTGAATACCCTATAAAACTATACTTGTCAAACCTAGATCCAAGCTTGTCCATTACTAAATGTTTGACATAAGCCGAACACCTCCAAACCCTAAGGTGCGAGAGTACTGGCTTACGCCCTATCCATATCTCATATGGTATTTTGGAAATAGACTTACTCAAAATTTTATTTAGAATGTAGCAAGCTAACTCAAGTGCATATCTCCATAAGGAGATTGGCAGACCAACAAACTCCATCATGGATCGGACCAAGTCCAACAAGCTCTGATTCGTCCTTTCAAACAAACCATTATGCTGTGGTGTTTCAAGAGGAGTCCATTAAGAGAGAATCCCATTCTTCTTTAGATATGTCAAAAATTCACTGAAAAGGTACTCATTCCCTCAGTCAGATCAAAGAGTTTTAATATTCTTTCTAGTTTGCTTTTCTACCTCATTACGAAATAGTTTGAATATTTCAAATGACTCCAACTTATGCTTCATTAAATAGACATACCCATACTTTGATAGATCATCTATGAAGGTTATGAAGCAGAAATATCCACCTCTAGTACTGGAGCTCATGGGTCCATATACATCGGTATACACTAGACCTAAGAGTTCACTGGCTCGCTCATCCTTTCTAGTAAAAGGTAACTTGGTCATGTTATCAAGAAGACAGGACTCATAGGTTGAAACTGATTCACAATCATCTACTTCAAAAACTCCTTTTTGAGTCAACCTATTTATTCTGTTCTTGTTGATATGACCTAACCTACAGTGCCAAAGGTAGACTTCTGACACATCATCTAATCTAGGATATTTATTGGAGGATTGGACCACGTTAACATGTTGTTCAATTATCCAACACAAACCATAATACCATTCAAAATGATATTATAAAAATTTTCTTTTATTAAAAATAACTTTTCTTAGCCAAAAGGCCTATAGAAATAACATTCAATAAAAAATTCAGACAAAAGTAACAACCACTAAGAATAACTTTATGAGCATTGATTATAAGGTTTATGATTCCTAAAGCTAGAACTAAAACTTGTCTTCCATCTCCAATATTCTGGAATCTCTCATCCTCATCAAATCTCCTACTAACCTACAAATCCTACATCAAATTACAAATATGACAAGAGCTTCCAATTTCTAATACCCAGACAGTAGTATCACATATAGAGAAGTTGTAAGATGTTATCATATAATTATCTTGTGTTAGATATGTGTGTCCTAGAAGCCAGATTGGTGGACACTTGTGATACACTTCTAAGGATAAAATTATAATTTTGACTATAAATAATAAAATAGATTATTTTCTATCATAATGTGAATTTGAAAGTGTCTGTGATACATCTCTTGAGTTAATGGTAATGATAATTCATATTTTTAAGAGTTGAAAATTTAAGATATGAATCTTCATTATTAACTCATAAAATGCTTCCGACTGTAGGATCATCATGAGTATGGTGATTGATCTAGAAGGTTAGTGTACGATCGCTTCTTTTGGATAGATGAATCTTAAATCTACAGTGTAGAGACACCAGAGCGAGAGTATGAGTACTCGTTAGAGAACGAGGGAACTAAATGTGACCACCTCGATCAGTCGTAAGAAAGTCTACCTTCTCATCAATGACTAGCTCGAAGCTCTAGTGGTGTGTCTAGTTCTTTGACCTAAGGTGCATCACTAGTTCACCTTAAGGGTGTTATAGTTTGACTACACCATAACTCAATCTCCTAGCCATTCAAAATCCTGAGGTATATGTTGGCTATAGCATATTCATTGTAGGAATTGGATTGCACCAATAGGGGATCTATCTACCTTGGTAGATAAGGAGCAGTCCTATGATGATCATGAGAATTAAGTCCATAAGCCCATGGTCATGATAGAGTGAAATAATAGAAAGAATTTTTATTATGGTTTTCACATTGGACTTAAATTGAATGACTAATTCATATGATGAAAATTAGGGTTTGACGAGATCACCTTCATCCTAATCCGATCAGGGCTCAAGATAGAGGAACTTAATCACATAGGTAACTACACTGAGAGATTCGCTTTCAATTCGAATGGGTTGCGACCATATGTTGCTGGATGTCACTGATGGATTTTAGGAGTAATTAGAATGATTTAGATGATCGATCATACTAGTTGTCTGAATCAGAAAAGTTTCGATCCATCGGAAGGTGTTTTGATGATGTCGATGATAGAGATCATAATATATCCTATTACCATACGACACTGAACCTAATTGGATCACACAAACAAGGGTTTGGATCTAGATATCATCAATTGGATTAATCCAGTTCAATTGATTTGAATAAGATTCAATTAGGTTCAAGAAAATCGTGCTATCATACGATTGAGCCTAATATTCTCCTTTAACAATCATTAAAGCTTGTTTCGACTGAGCCAAATGTGTTTGGACTCACTCAGAAATCTTTACTTGGTCTGACTTGAGCCTGTCTAGATTAGAAAAGGATTGTCCTAATTTATGAGATAAATTTGAGATAATACCTATCATTTTCGGTCACCTACTAAATCTTGTTTTTGGATATTGGTCAAATATTGATCCTGGACACTTAGACATCTGCCCATATGCCATGTGCCAGTAGGAAAGTACCTAGGGACTTGTCCTCCTACTAGAAAGTAGATAGGAAGGGGGCGCAAGCGTAGGGAGTCATGTGCCCTATGAGGATAAAAGATGGAGTCCCATACAGATGGGACTCCGGATTGCTTCAGAGGATTAAACTGTGTGGCGCTAAGAAGTCTTGTTTGACCCAATCTTGGCACCACCTTAGGAGGATTTTGAGGGTCTCTCATTTGATTGGATCAGATGATGTCATCCCACTAATTAGATTTAGATTTGATTGCATAAAGGGCCATGATTGGTCAGGATGTGTGGCACTGCATGGCACAGCAGGATCTATATAAACCCTATTTGTGCCTAGAATTTAATTCTTCTACCTTTAGCCCATGCCACATAGCCCCTCTCCCTCCTTCTCCATGCCACCCTCTGGTCCTCTCTATCCTCTCCATGCCCAAAGGCTTTTGGGCATGAATAAGGTGCGATCCAAGCAAGTGAAAGGCGCTAGGAAAGGAAGAAGGCAGCACTACTGCAAGAGACAATGGCTGCTCTTCAAAAGTAGTTTTGAAGACCTTCAAGATCAGATCTAGATCTAATTTTTAGAGGATTGATTGAGAAGGAGAACTTCTTTAGATCTTACCTAAGTGGATATTGGTAGAGGTTAGGCACTTGCGTGGCTACATCCAGAACCTCAGGCAAACATCGGGATCATCATAGGATAATTGGATTATCCAAAATAAAGATATAATTAAATTAAATTAAATTTTTATTTTTATTTTTATTATCAGATCAATAAGATTAGATCTGAGAAGTTTTAGATCTAATTAGGATCTTAGAGATAAAATTTTTGAAATATCCCTCTTGATCCAATTAGATCTGAATGAACCTGATCCAAAAAATAGATTTTTCCCTTCAACTGGTATCAGAGCCAAATTCCATAATTTATTAGATCTGACTTTAATTTATTTTTGATCTGATAATTAGATAATTTTAGATTTCACATTAGATATGATTAGATCTAAAATTAGAAAATTAAAAATTAAATAATCTAGATCTAAGATGTATGAGATGCATGACTAGACTAGGAATAGAATTATTCTATGCGTAGTCTAGCATAATCATAATTTTAGTTTGATTAATTATTATTTTTAAATCTATTTATTTACTAATTTTTGATATTTTAAATATTATAATTAGATCTAAAAAATAGAAAATAAATTAATTTAATTTATTCATATGAGATATGATAAATGTATGTTTAGACTAGTTATAGAATAGTTCTATAAAATTATCTAGAATAAATTTTAATTTGATATAATTAAATTTAAATCTTATTTTTTAGATATTTATGAGATAATTTAGATCTAAAGACATGCATGATATGATGCATGAGATATATGCAAAACATGTTTTTTAGTTAGATCAATTTTTATATATGTGATATATGATGTAGATCTAACTAGTTTTATAGATTTATCATATCTCTGATTAAGGCATTCTCCTTAGCCATCTAATCATAAGAATGAAGTAGGATTTAAAGGCCCTCTCTTTCTATTTGATGGGGTGTTCTTATGGTGTGTAGGGGTGCTGCGCATTCATCCTTAATCAAAAATCAAAAACTTATTTTCTACAAAATCATAGATCTTGAAATTCTAGGATTTTATATACATATTTTTATTTTTGAAACTTAAACTTAATTGAGGATTAAGATTATAAAATATATTATGTCTAAAATTGAGAATTTTTAGATCTAAGACATATTCATAAAATTGGGTTCGGGCTTGGATAGCTCAATTAGATCTAGCAGTTGATCAAATTGAATCAAGAGTTGATTAGGTGGGATCAAGAGTACTTAAATTGACCAGCATAGTAGGATTAAGTCTGGGTCAAAGTCAAGTCACATGAGTGATCGATCAAATTAAGACCTAATTAGGCTTAGTGGTTAGAGTCTGAATTGTAGGCTAATTCGATTGATTCTGACTCAACAATTTGGTGTCTAAGATAAGTTTGGCAGATATGACCGACTGATTTTTAATTAGGAGCTACTCGATTCGAATGCATTCTTGTCGAGTTAATGGCATATCCCTTTCATCGGTCTCACTTACCTGGCCATATTTGTTGGTCCAGTTCTGATCTAAGGTGGCTAACAATCCGAGCTAATCCATGCCACTAGGTTAGTCATAATGGTTATGGCTATGTCAAGTCAAGTTTAAAGAGACCTAAATCAAATCTTCCTAAGAAAAGATTAAGTCTAAGATCTTCCACCATTATAGATGTGCGGGCCCTTCCAGGGGTTGATTGTTCTCGACTGGTCACAGTGATTTAGTTGCATCAGGAAGATGCAACCATGTCTATTAGGCACTGAATGCTACAGGCTAGAGGATGGATTGAGCTCAATATTCTGGTGACGGTGAGAGACCCAATTAGAAATCCAATCTATGCAAATGGTGGGTCTGACTTAACTAAGGAGTGGATCAATATTTTAGGCATGGTGAGATTCATAAATTAGAGATCAAGTTTGGGTGCACCATGATTGAAGAATCACTGGACAAGAGTTGTTCACTCATTGACTAACCCATCACTAATAACTATTAGGTAAGGTGATGAGTCAGTTGGTGGGATTGCAACACCCACTAGAAATCAGTAATCATGGAGATTTTTGCATCTCTATAGAGAAAGTGTAGGGATCTGAAAATAGTGGGAGCTAATTTATTTAAAAAATCAAACCCCTAAAAAAATTGATCAAGTCTTAATTATAAAATCTAATTAGAAATTTTGACCCTCTATATGAAAAGAAAAATGTCTGCATCCAACCTACTAGTCCATCTCCTAGACACCCTTTGACTGACCGGATCTAATTATAAGGATTGGCTCCAGAACTTCAAAATTATTTTAGATTCTAAGAAGTTGACTCATGTATTAGACCAGGATCCTCCAACCTTATCAACTCGTCTATCCACTGAATAGAGAGCGTCTCTTGATAAGTGGATAGATGAAGATAATAAGGCTAGATATTACATGTTGGGCTCAATGTCTGATGAGCTTCAGCATCAACATGAAAATATCAAGACTGCTCATCAAATGTTGGCTCACCTGTAAGAGTTGTTTGGTGAACAGAGTCGCACAACCAAATATGGCTAAAATACATGATGGGCAATCAGTCCAAGATCATTGTCTGATGATGATCAAGGACTTGGAGGAGCTTGAGAAGCTCAGAGTGAAGTTAGACCAAGATCTATAGAATGATATAATTCTGCAATCCTTGACTGATGCATATGGGTAATTCATCATGAACTATCATATAAATAAACTTTAGAATACTTTAGCCGAGCTTATGAATATGTCGGTTACTGCTGAGCTTTCTATTAAAGGTTCTAAAGGCTCAGTACTTGCTATGGAATGGACTTCTTCTAAGAAAAAGTCTTTTGAAAAGAAGAAGAAGTCTGTGAAAAGATAGAAGATGGAAGGTGAAAAGAAAAGGAAGCTAGAGCTGAAGAAGAAGGCCGCTGACAAAGAAAAGTATTTTCATTGTAATACTGACGGTCATTGAAAGCAGAACTGTCCTACATATCTAGCCACCCTGAAGAATAAGAAGGAGATAGGTCCTTCTGGAGGTATGCTCGTTATTGAATCTAACCTTATGATTTCTTCTGCATCTAGTTGTGTGCTTGACTCTGGTTCTAGTGCTCATTTGTGCACTTCCATATAGGGTCTTGAGGATTGCAGAAGGCTGAGGGATGGTGAGATGATCTTATGTGTTGAAAATAGAGCAAGGATTGCTGCTGTGGCCATGGGAATCTATCCACTTCGACTACCATCTAACTTAGATTTAGTACTCAAGGATTGTTATTATGTGCCTACTGCAAGCAAAAATTTGATTTCTATTTCATGTTTAGCATAAAAAGGCTATGTAATTAGTTTTCTTAAGGACCATTGTAATATTCTTTATGAAAAAAATAAAATTACAAGTGGTTTTCTTATTAACGATCTCTACCAGTTACATATTGATGTATCTATCTTTAATATCAAGCAAAATGTGAATGCCATAAGATCAAAATGACCCAGGGATAGTCCAAACGTTAGGTATATATGGCACCTAAGGCTAGGTCATATAGCAGAAGATAGGGTTAACAAATTGAAGAAAATTAGGCTATTGAGTCCATTGACTTTTGAGTCATATCTAATTTGTGAATCATATCTTCATGTCAAAATGACTAAGCTCCCTTTTGTAGGACATGAAAAAAGGGCCATGGAATTACTTGCCCTAGTACATACTGATGTGTACGGCCCATTTGATGTGCCGTCTAGAGATAACTTTGACTATTTCATAATCTTTACTGATGATTTATCTCAGTATTAGTATGTGTATCTTATGAGACACAAGTCTGAAGCATTTGAAAAGTTTAAGAAATTCAGACGTGAAGTTGGAAAGCAAACTGAAAAATTCATTAAGGTTCTTTAATCAGATCGAGGAGGTGAATACCTTAGTCAAAAATTCCTGAACTATCTCAAGCAAAATAGCATAGTGTTTCAATGGACTCCATCTGAAATACCTCAACTCAATGGGGTTTCAGAATGGAGGAATCGGACCCTATTAGATATGGTCCGATCTATGATGAGCTTCACAAACCTTCCTGATTTTCTTTAGGAACATTGTCTGTTAACTACTATATATTTTCTGAATAGGGTTCTCTCTAAAATCATTTCTATCACACCATATAAGATATGGCATGATAAGAAACTAAGTCTAAGTCATCTCAGAATTTGGGGTTGTCCAGCTTATGTCAAAAAATAACAAGCGGACAAGTTAGACTATAGGTCCTTTAAAGCTCGATTCATAGGATATCCTAAAGAGTCATTAGGATATTATTTCTACATTTTAGAAGATCACAATATGATTATGAGTTAGTGTGCCATCTTTCTTGAAAAATAATTTATTCAAAATGATGGCATTGGAAGGCAAATTAAGCTCGAGCAGAAAATCTCACAAGAGCAACGAGCTAAGGACCCTATGGAACCAAATCAGGTTGACCCAATACAATCACTACCTCCTCCACCTCATAGATTGGAAAAAGTTTCTCATCCCCTTGAGAGGTACTTTGGTACTATTTTAGAGAAAGTAGAGAAAATGTTCCTAGTAGGTAATGGGATTCATTGTGATGATCCCAAAACCTATGATGAGACAATATCGGATATCGACTCCGAGAAATGGTTAGAGGCAATGAAGTCAGAAATTTACTCGATGCACTTAAAACAAGTCTAGACCTTGGTAGATTTACCAGAAGGTATAGTACCTATTGGATGTAAATGGATCTACAAGAGAAAGATTGGTGCAGATGAAAATATGGAGACATTCAAAGCTAGATTAGTGGCAAAAGGGTATAGTCAGTGCGAAGGAATTGACTATCAGAATACCTTTTCACCTGTGACCATGCTAAAATCCATTTGCACATTGCTTGCTATTGTAGCCTATTTCAATTATGAAATATGGCAAATGGACATGAAAATAGCATTCTTAAATGGATACCTTAAGAAAGATATCTATATGGAACAACCACTAGATTTTACATCCAGTGATGTTGATCATAAAGTATGCAAGTTGCAAAGATCCATATATGGACTTAAGCAAGCATCTTAGAGCTAAAATACTCATTTTAATGATGTGATCAAATTGTTTGGTTTCATCAAGAATGAGGAGGAATCATGTATTTTCAAAAAGGTCAGTGGGAGCGCTATTGTCTTCTTTATACTATATGTGGATGATATCCTTCTTATTGGGAATGATATTTTCATGTTCACCATAGTTAAAATGTGGTTATCTAAAAAATTCTGCATGAAAGACCTAAGAGAAGCATCCTTCATTCTAGGAATGAAGGTCTATAGAGATAGACTAAATAGGATGCTAGGTCTTTCATAGAAGATGTACATAGAGAAAGTGCTAAAGAGGTTTAGCATGGAAAACTCTAAGAGGGGATTGGTATCCTTCAAACATGGCATTCATCTCTCCAAGAAAATGTATCCCAACACACCTGAGGAGATTGAACGCATGAGCAAGATTGCTTATGCTTCAGCAATAGGGAGCCTCATGTATGCCATGTTATGTACACGACCTGATATAGCCTATGCTGTGAGTGTCACGAGCAGATATCAGTCAAATCCAGGTGAAGAACACTGACTTCTATGAAATGTATCCTTAAGCACTTGAGAAGAACTAAGGATATAATGTTGATTTTTGGTAATGGAGAACTCCAAGTCTAGGAATATACAGATTTGGATTTTATGTTCGATATAGATGATCGAAAGTAGACATCTAGGAGTCTGTTTGTGTGTAATGGTGGTGCTGTCAGTTAGAAGAGTTTCAAGCAGATAGTGATAGCAGATTCCACATGGAAGCAGAATACATCGCTGTGTCAGAAGCTATGAAGGAGGAATTCTGGTACAAGAAGTTCACAGCAGAGATCGAAGGGGATGCCATCAGTTGCTATTCCTCTGTACTGCGATAATAATGGCACCATAGCCTTTGCTAAGGAGTCGAGGTCTCATCAGAAATCCAAGCACATCGAATGGCGATACCACCTTATTCATGATTGCCTTGAGAAAGATTACGTTGAGGTCAAGAGAGTCGACTCTATAGATAATGCAGTAGACCCACTTACAAAGCCATTGGGCCAGTAGAAGATCGAAGCCCACCTTGAGAAGATGGGACTTAGATTTGTAGCCAATTGGCTTTAGATCAAGTGAGAGTTTGTTAGATATGTGTGCCCTAGAAGCTAGATTGGCTAACACTTGTAATACACTTATAAGGGCAAAATTATAAATTTTATTATAAATAATAAAATGGATAATTTTCTATCACAATGTGTATTTGAAAGTGTCTGTGATACATCCCTTGAGTTAATGGTAATGATAGTTCATACTTTCAAGAGTTGAAAATTTAAGACATGAATTTTCATTATTAACTCATAAAATGCTTCTGACCGTAAGATCATCATAAGGATGGTGATTGATCTGAAAGGTTGATGTATGATCGCTTCTTTTGGATAGATGAGTCTTGAATCTATGGTATAGAAATACCAGAGTGAGAGTACAGGTACTCCTTAGAGAATGAGGGCACTGAGCGTGACCACCTTAAGCAGTCATAAGGAAGTCTACCTTCTCATCGATGATTGGCTCGAAGCTGTAGTGGTGTGTTTAGTTCTTTGACTTGAGGTACATCGATAGTTTACCTTGAGGGTGTTATAGTTTGACTACACCATAACTTGATCTCCTAGCCATTCGAAATTCTATGGTGTATGTTGGCTATAGCATGTTCATTATAGGAATTGGATTGCACCAATAGGAGATCTATCTACCTCAATAGATGAGGAGCAGCCCTATGATGATCATGAGAATCAAGTCTATAAGCTCATGGCCATAATAGAGTGAAATAATAGAAAGAGTTTCTATTAAGATTTTCACATTGGACTTGAATCGAATGATTAATTCATATGACGAAAATTAGGGTTTGACGAGATCACCTTAACCCTAATCTGGTCAGGGCTCAAGATAGGGAAACTTAATCATATAGATAACTGCATCGAGAGGTTTGCTTTTAGTTCTGATGGATTGCCACTTTATGCTGCTAGGTGTCACTGGTAGATTTTGGGAGCAATTAGAATGATTTGGATGATCGATCATACTAGTTGTCTGAATTAGAAAAGTTCTAATCCATCGGAAGGTGTTTCAATAATATCGATGATAGAGATCACGACATATCCTATTACCATATGAAACTAAACCTAACTATGTCATACAAATAAGGATTTAGATCTAGATATCATCAATTGGATTAATCTAGCTTAATTGATTTGAATAAGATTCAATTAGGTTCAAAAAAATTGTGTTAGCACACGATTGAGCCTAATATTATCCTTTAACAATCATTAAAGCTTGTCTTGACTGAGCCAAATGTATTTGGACTCACTCAGGAATTTTTACTTGATCTGACTAGAGCTTGTCTAGATCAAAAAAGGATTATCTTAATTTATGAGACAAATTTGAGACAACACCTGCCATTTTCAGTCACCTGCTAAATCTTATTTTTGGATATTGGTCAAATGTTGACCCTGGATACTTAGACATCTGCCCATGTGTCATGCACCCATAGGAGAGTACCTGGAGACTTGTCTCCCTACTAAAAATAGATAGAAAGGGGGTGCACACCTAGGGAGGCATGCACCCCATGAGGATAAAAGATGGAGTCCCATACAGATGGGAGTCTAGGTTACTTCAAGGGATTAAATTATGTGGCGCCAAGAAGTCTTGTTTGACCCAGTCTTAGCACCACCTTAGGAGGGTTTTGAGGGTCTCTCATCTGATTGGATCAGATGATGTCATCCCACCAATCAGATTTAGATTTGATTGCACAAAGGGCCGTGATTTGCCAGGATGATGTGGCACTGAGTGTTGCAGCTAGGTCTATATAAATCCTATCTGCACCTAGAATTTAGTTTTTCTATCTTTAGCTCATGCCACATAGCCTCTCTCCCTCCTTCTCCACACCACCCTCTGGTCCTCTCTCTCCTCTCCATACCCAAGGGCTTTTGGGCATGAACATGGTGCGATCCAAGCAAGTGAAAGGTGCCAAGAAAGGAAGAAGGCAACACTACTGTAAGAGATAACAACTATTCCTCAAAAGTAGTTTTGAAGATCTTCAAGATCAGATCTTGATCTAATTTTTGAAGGATTGATTGAAAAGAAGAAGATCTTCAGATCCTGCTTGAGTGGATACCAGTAGAGGTCAGGCACTTGCGTGGCTACATCCAGAATCTCAAGCAAATATCGAGATCATCATAGGATAATTGGATTACCTAAAACAAAGGTATAATTAAATTAGATTTAATTTTTATTTTTATTTTTATTATCAGATCAATAAGATCAGATCTGAGGAGTCTTAGATCTGATTAGGATCTTAGAGAAAAAATTTTTGAAATATCCCTCTTGATCCAATTAGATCTGAATGAACTTGATCCGAAAAATAGGTTTTTTCCTTCACCTTACCCAGCAACAACTTGCTTCTTCCTTAGCTTGTTTGGATCCAGGGAGGCAATGTACTAAGGATAATTTTTCTTTTAATGCTTCTACTTCTTGCAAAAGAAGCACTCTGCTTGGCTCTAGTTGGGCTTGTGCTTCTTGGTCTGACATTATGTAGACGTCCCAGCATGTGGCTGCACCTTCTTGTTCTTCTTCTTCTTTTCTTTCTTAAAGGATCGATGACTAGAAGAAAATCCTCTCACTACATTCACCATCTCTTAATAGAGTTGGTGATCTTTCTTAATGTTCTATAGCAACCCCAATAAGCCATGGTAGTTCACTGTAGGCTTTGTCAATCTGAAATGAGTAAGGAATGAGAGGAAGGACTTGGGCAATGAATTAAGGATCACATCCTTCCCTAGCTACTCATGCTGGGGGAAGCCTAGCTTGCTCAGGTGCTTAATCATCTTGATTATATACAATACATGATTGGCAACTGACACCCCATCCCTCATTCGAGTGTTGAAAATGGCTAAACTAATCTTGTGCCTCTCAACATCGTCAGGCATGCCAAAGGAGTCGTTCAATATTTGAATAATCTTTTGAGGCTAGGCATTCTCAAACCTATAGCCGAACTCGTTACTCATCACCACCAGCATAATGTAATGAATGATGGTGCAGTCGTTGAGCCACTTTTGGTATGTGTCTCTAACCGCTCCTCTATCGTTCAGGGCTGCCTCCTTATGTGCTGGATCAATTAAAACATATAAGATCCATTCATGCTCTAGGATGATTTTAAACTTTTGATATCAGCTATCGAAGTTGGGTTCCATTAATTTGTCATTGTCTAACAATGACTAGAGTGATAGGATAATGGCCATATTTGCATTAAGAAAAATAAAACATAATTAGTATATAAATTATTAATCCTAAAGATTTGGATTTTAGTCTAAAGGTCATCCCACTATTTTATACGAACCGGTAGCCTCTACCTCCAATTCGAGGAATTACTTAAATTTCTTAGTGGGTATTAGAATCTACACATACTACACACAAGCCCAACTTTGGTTGATCAACTCATGTGCATCTATGAGTAGTTTCACAATAAATTATTTATCTAAACAACTTCTAGTAATTTAATTTTGCTCCGAAAATCTAATTAGTAGGCTTTGGCTTCTATTGAAAAGATTTGGTTAGGTCTAACCATTAACATGATCATATTTGGTGCATCATACTAACAAATGATTAGGCCCAACTTTGGCCAGCCAACATGACCACCATTAGAATGACATGACCAAATCATCATATTATGAATGATAATTCCACTAATCAATAAGCACCAGGCCTTTGGGCCTCCAATGATTATTAAGCTAATGGACCCATTATCACTCAATTTAATAGAAGGCTATGACTTAGTTATCACTATAACATTATCATTTTTAAGGACCTAACAATTTTAGAAGATTTTATTAATTAATTTTAAGAAGGAAAGAGAAGAATTAACCTGCCAATTTTAATCCTCCCATTGACTTCACCAAGTCAGATAAAAAAGGACCTAATTAATGCTGGGATTAGGAGCACCTAAATCATTCGCATTGATTTACCTAACTAACATGGGTGAGCCCAAATCACCAAATGATCTAATCAAAACCTAATTCACTAGGATAGCTAGGTATGTGAGATCAGTGGAACGGATATGCCATTAACTGATCAAAGATCGAAATTAGTGCGAGTAGCTCCCAATTAAAAATCACTAATCCAAATTGCCAAACTTATCTTAGACACCATCCGATTCATTAGTTTTAATTTGACCAACCTAGTAATCTTGGATTCGACCGTATAGCCATGAATCAAGTCCATTTGGTCCTTGTTAAAGGCATGGACTTGACCAACTACAACTATTGTAATTGAGTCTAAAGAGTCCTTTACCTAATCTAAATCAATATTTGGTTAAATTTGATCAATTACTCTAATTTAGTCCATTCTTTAACTTACCTTAGGTCCAATCCAATTAATGGACCTAGTTCATATAATTCTATAATCCAAATTTTTTGATTAATGACTTAGGATCTTTAATTCATAATTCTAGATCTTAATTCATCATACTTAATTCTTATTTATGTTTTTGGGTTAAGGGTTGGGGTTCAACATTTTGAAAATATTTTTTAAAAATTTTGAAATGTTCAATATAACTTAGCACTATTCACCAAATGGGTCGACCCATTTCAAAATTGAGACAGCTCGTTTCGCAAGTAGTACTAGTTGTAGATTTTAATCTAAATCTATGTATAATAAATAAAAATTATGAATCAAATTAGACCTAATCTAAATATTTATTCATGATTAAAAATTAGATTAAAATTATTCAATCAAATCATAAAAAATATTAGATCATATCTAAAATTTTATGATTAACTTTTAGATCAGCAACATACCAGGATAACCTTTTCATTGTAAGGAGTAAACCTTACAGTAGGACAATCTTTGGTATGTGCGATCAAGATTTTATTTTTAGATTTAAAAATTAGATTATTCTTTAGATATAATCTAAAAAATAATCTAAGAATGCATATAGATCACATTAAATAACTTGGATGCTCTGATACCATTTGCTGGGATGCTTGCAGGGTCTCTAGCTTTACTTTCAAAAATTTTTCAAAAATTAATCATAATAAAAATAAAAATTAATCTAATTAATTTATAAAGAGCTATAGATCTGATCTACAAATCCTACATTACTAGGACCTAATATGATATACATGCATGCAATGAAATCTAAAAATAAAAGGCTATGAGCAGTAAAACACTTTTACTATGCTATGTGTTTTGAACAAGTTACCTTGCACAGGTAGATGATCTCCACAATCAAGTTACCACCGACCTGATCATCAAGATGATTTGATTCTCATGATATAGCCATACAAGCATCTAGCCTCCATGGATAGTCCACATGAGGTCCTAATCCCGATCGTCTCTTCCTAAGTGCTAGCTTGATGTAGAACGGTCTTGACGGCTGGATCTGATCAAACTCCTTCAATCTTTCTCCACCGATTCTTTGGATGCTCCAAAGCAGAAGCAAAGATAGAAGAGAGGTTGAGGATGATCTCCAAAACATTTTGTGAAGATCTAATGCTCAGATCTCTTGAAACCACACTCCTAACCCTAGATCTAAAATTTAAGGCAACACTTTCACCAAATTCCTTGCGCCTTATTTTCTCTCTGTTTTTCCTTTCCTCTGATTTTTTTTTATTTTTTTATGCAGGGAAGAGGCTCACACACCAAAGGAGAGACTTTCTCGAAAGTTCATGTGTCCAAAATAATTTCCATGCAAATATTTTTAGGGCAAACAAGTGGAGGCATGGAGGGATAAGATATCATGAGGTGGTTTGCAATTCAAACTCAAACTTCTTTTGAATTTGAATTGCAACCAACCTTTTCTTATCTAACAAAGGTGTGGGAAGGAAGGATGTAAGCCCTCTTTTGCATAGGAAATCTTATGAGAAACAATTTTTCTCATGGAGATTAAGATTGCGCAAGGAAGATGAGGTGGTGCATGGGTAAACTAGGTCAAACTAGTCTCATAAGTTCACATCCAATTAGACCAATTCAATACAAATTGGTTAGGTCCAATTAGACTAGATTAAACTTAATTAATTTAGGCTCATTTAAATCCTAATCAAATTAGAAACTAATTAAGCTCACTATTTGATCAAATCAGAGATTAAACCTCCTCGACTATTAGGTCATCACATAACCTAATCGGATCAAATCCAACTGAATCTAATTCAATTAGACTTAATCCAAAAATAATTACTCAGTCAAATTAAGTTAATTAGTAATCAAATTACTAATTAAATCTCTCATAAATATAAAGTTTAAATCCAGTGTGTGTTCGGATAATAGAGCCCCATCAAAATAAAACACTTGATCAAAGATTTTCAAGCCAGTGAGACTCTTGATCCCAGTATTCAAAATGAGTGGAACTCATGATCATAGAGTCCCAAACAAGTAGGACCTTCAATCATGAGTCCTAGATAAGTAGGACTCAAAGTTCTATAGTAGTAGAACTTTTGGTTGAAGAGTCCTAATTTAGTGGAACTCTTGACCATAGAGTCCTAGACAACTAAGACTCAGAGTCCCATCCTGGTAGGACTCTTAGTTAAAGAGTCCCAGTCTAGTAGGACTCTTGACCATAGAGTCTCATATAAGAATCTGGTATTGCACTGATACCATATTGCAGAAGCTCCTGATCTTTAGCATGGACTTGAGGAGACCTTTGACATTTTCTCGGAATGACAAATCACTAATCTACCAATCTAGATCTATGATGGGGCACCTCCCTCCTTGGACTTATGGGAGGTGCCCTCCTTGAGACGACAACTCTAGAGAGAAGAGAGAAGAGAGATTAAGAAAAAAAAGATCTATATTCAATCCACTTTATAAAATCCTAATACAATCTATGTATTTATACATAGCAATTAGGCCCAACCAAAAACTCTTCTAGCTAACCCAATAAATGAAAGCACTCATCAAGTTCATGTACATATGTCTCACATGCTCTCATCCCCTAGATCTAGTCCTGACCCATACATGAGTTAGCCCCCTTAAGACCTTATTGGACCAAACCTTAAGACCCCTTGGATTAATCCTTATTCAAGACCAAACAGTAAATCCGAACAGTTTTGTATGCGACCATCGAGCTGGCTCTCTCAGGAGCCGAGCTGGCTTGACTTCATCTCGTTCGAACCTTATCTTCTATCTATCTGAGATAGCCAGCTCGACTGTGCCCCAAGCCGGCTTGATTGTATGTTTGAGCTAGCTCGCCTGTGTGTCAGCCCCTATCTTGGCTGATTCTTCTTCTGGCTTCGGTCCCTTGCTCCACCTTGTGTCTCAGGTCTCTGGAGCACCTACCAAGCTTTCTCAAGATCCTCACACCTAAACCTCGAGTCTGTGCAGGGCTACACGCTATCTTTACCTAGGATAACTTCTATCCTAGCCCTAGGACTCACACCCAGCCTAGTCTCCCAGAGCCAACACCCTTGCTCCTCCTATGGCCTCCCAAGACTTGGGAGCACCATAAATTCTAACAATATCAACCTTGGTGCCCTAAGCCTTGGCAAACCCTGGCAATGCTCTCTTGCACGATCTCACTATCGTTGCACACCTTGACAGGCTTTTGTGCAAACATTGCCTTCGCTAATCTTTTTCAACTGCTGTGCATCCTTTAAGGCCTTTAGGATGACCGCCCCTACCATTGAAGATCTTTGCTTACTTCTCAGCACCATCCTAGATTGTATGATCTATTCTGCTTGGCAGCTGCATCAATTATTCTGGACTTCTTTTGAGATCCTGCAACATTTCTGTACCCACACTCGCTGCATATCCTAACACGGTCTCCTTAAAACTTCACCAATCTTTTCTGCATGTGCCGCTCCATCTGAAACTGTGCATCTCCTGCATTAGTGCTAGGATATTAGTTCTCCTACACTCCTCTACTCTAAACTCATGTCACATCTCTACCGATGAAGCCACCTTTGCCTGGTGCTCCATCTAAAATCGAAGCCCACTTGATGCCGTAGAAGATCCTGATTCTATAACTGAATCACCCGAGGCCAACCATCCAACACTGCACTACCGGGCTTGTCATTGCACCTCGAACATAGTCACTGCTCCTTTGAAACCTTCGCACTCTATGGATCCCTTTGAAGCTATCTTGGATACCTCTGCAACCCGCAGGCACCTCAAAAACCCAAGAGCTCATCTAACTCTTCAAACCAGTGATTGAACCCTATGAAATTTCACCCTAACACTTCTCCTCTTCTGCTCCTACACCAACCATTGCTTCAGTTGCGCCTGGAGGAACTATAGCTCAAACCCTGTCCTGGGCTCAGATCCATCTATCTCATCCCGAGGCTCCTGAGACTCTCTAGCTCTTCCAGAGACCTGCTCCTGATATTCCTGAGATGCCTCCTGACATTCTCCACTAAAATAACTTCCTCGATTGCTACACCATCTAGCCTCTCTCTATCCTATGCTTCTAGAAAAGTGTTACTGCAGCACTCCAGTGCTCCCTACTTTATCTCAACACTACCTCCTCATAGGTATCCAAGTCCTCTCTTGCTATATATAACCATCCTCCATCTGAACCGTAACTCTCTCTGATGCTCCTATAGAAGAAACTTGATTCAAGATTAGTCATCCAGTACTGACCTGCTAGACCTCCATGGATCATCCATCTCCATCACCTTCAAGGCTTCCTAAATTCATGCTCTGATGGAACCGCTGAATGCATCCTCGAGTACTTCTCCAGGCTTCCTGCAATCAAAGGATGTATAATCACTTCTTTAGCTTTCCTTCGACCATTATCACTTGGAAAACCTCTCATCATTCATCAAATAGCCCCACACTGTCCATCTTTCCAGAGAATCCTATCACGCATCATACATCCCAATCTCTTCAACTAAGATCGATCAAAAAATTGTATACCCAAACCTTACATATCGAAAAAAATCCTTTCAATTAATCCTCTTAGCCTCTACCTTCAACCCGCTGCTTTCGATTAGCCAAACCAAAGCAATAACAAAGGTAGATCCGAGATATACTATAGAATACTTGTTTAGATTTCTAAATTTATCTTGTATGACTTTTTCTTTGCTTCCACACACCATCAGGCTTTTATACCAATTGTAAGAATTCGGTATCGCTCTAATACCATGTTGTGGAATCCTCTGATTTTTAGCAGAAACTTGAGGAGACCTTTGACATTTTTTAAGGATGGCAAACCATCAATCAACCAATCTAGATCTGTGATGGGATGCCTCCCTCCTTGGACTTAAGGAAGGTGCTTCCCTTGGGGTGGCAACTCTAGAGAGAAGAGAGAAAAGAGATTGAGGGCAAAAAGATCTGTATTCAATCCACGTTATAAAACCCTAATAGAACCTATGTATTTATACATATCTATTAGGCTCAACAAAAAACTCTCTTGGCTAATCCAATACATGACAGCACTAGCTGAATCCATGTACATATGTCTCACAAGCTCTCATCCTCTAGATCTAGTTCCAATCTATATATGAGTTAGTCCCCTTAAGACCTTATTGGATCAGGCCTTAAGAACCCTTGGATTAATCCTAATCCAAGATCAAATAGAAAACCTGAATAGTTCTGTACGTCACCATCGAGTCGGCACTCTCAGGAATTGAGCCAGCTCGACTATGCCTTGCTCGAATCTTATCTTCTATCTACCTGAGATAGCCAACTTGGTAGTGCCTCGAGCTGGCTCAGTCTCAATTTGAGCTGGCTTGATTGTCTATCCGAGCTAGCTCGCTTGTGTATCAGCCCCTATCTTGGCTGATTTTTCTCCTAATATTGGTCTCTTGCTCCATCTTATGTTTCAGATCTTCGGAGCACCTACCAAGCCCCCTCAAGATCCTCACACCTGAACCTTGAGTCCGTGCAGGGCTCTACGCTACCTTCACTTAGGACAACTACTATCCTAGTCCTAAAACTCACACCTATCCTAGTCTCCTGGAGCCAACACTCTAGGTCCTTCTGTGGCCTCCTAGGCTTGGGACCACCACAAATCCTAACATCCTAGACATGTAGGACCTAAAGTTCTAGCCTTGTAGAACTCTCGATCAAAGAGTCCCAGTCGAGTGAAACTCTTCACAGCCATTAGATCAAGTAAGAACCTCTAATGTGCATGACCCCATAGGTTCGAACCTAAGCCAGTAGCATAAGAGCTACTTTCTATACTAATCGAAGTGACCATCTAGCAATGGTACCTAACGTTCGGATAGGTCGAATAGTCATAATCATAATATTTAGAACCTATGTGAATACGGTTACCGTATAATTCATCCTTTTAATCCATGTGTTAGAATGATTTAGAGTTAAATGTCAATCCAAAAAAGTACATCCAAATTATGTCTTAAAGCAATCAGTCCTGTGATCCTTTAATAGGACCACCTCGGATAAGGATTTGCTAAATTAAAACATAATTAAGCACAGCTTCTGAATTAGAGTGGTCAATTCCATCTTGACTCACACACCGACTCCTCAAGTACTTGACTGTGCCTAGAAATCTTCCATAACTAAATTAGACATTTAGGTAGTTCGGCACCAAAGTACCATGAGTTACTTTGAAGTCATTATGGTGATCTCAAATCGGAGAGACACTTATATCCATATTTCATTGGAGCAAATCTTGACAGCAGAAAAGCTTCGGAGTTAGTCATATTTGGTGCAAATGTACCCTACATCTCACCTGCATGCCATATCAATGTCTCTACACTTCTTGGTTAAGAGGACAATCAACCCATATGGCATACAGTGACCTATACTCAATAAACATTGTCATCCTTAGTAACAACATATCATTTGGTCATGAACAGATTTAAGGATTAAATGACAAATCCTCTTTTGTCGATTCTATGTAGTCCTAAGGATTTCACCACTATACATGAGTTCATTAGAAGATAGAAGAATTTATGATGAAAAATACTAAAATAAATTTTATTTATTAATAGTTCATATACAATTACAATAGATAGCTCAGCCATCAATAGGCTGACAATTGGCTTTGGGATACGTTTCCCAACATTTTAGACTTTGAACAAGTTAAAGCTAAGAAGCAAAAGGAATCCTCATGAAACCCCATGCCGCATAGTGGTTTTCCATCAAATTTTGTTGCACAAAATTAGAGTAAAATTTGCACCACACTATTAGCTGCATAAGGGTGTTAGCGTAGATAATCTCTCTCTAAAGAGTTTGAACTTTTCAAACTGTTTGACCTATTCAAAACCATTTGAAAGGGCAACCTCCTTAATTCCCTAATTTTATCCATTAAGGGTACATGCCAGGGAGGGGCATGCACCCTTCTCTCTCCATGATTTGAGGGCACGTGACCTAAGAAAAACTCTATGGGCCGCATGCCCTTGACCCTTTAATTCTTGCAAAGACTAAGTCAAATGAGGTCTTGTCCTAGTCCTCATCATATAAGACTAGGACAAGGGCTGATCTGACCAGAACGAGATTTGATCTCATCAGGATAAGGTCCAATCCGATCAGGACAAACCCATATAGGATTCCTAGATGAGCCAAATCAAGTTTGACTGAGTTGAGATCAACCAAGAAGTCCATAGAGGGAGAAAGTTAGATCCCATCGTGTGCTAGCATGATTTTTTTGAACCTAATTGGATCTAATCCAAATCAATCAAATCATGTTAGCCCAATTAATGACATCCAGATCCAAATCCTTATTTGTGTGATCAGTTAAGTTCAATTTTGTATGATAATAGGACATGTCATGATCTCCATCATCAAAATATTTTTCGATGGATCAAAACTCTTTTTGATTTGCATAATTAGAATCATCGATCATCGAGATAATTCTAATTAGTCCCAAAATCCACTAGTGAAACCCAACAGTATATGGTGGCAACCCGTCGAACCAAATATGAATCTCTCGGTGCAGCTAACTGTATGATTGGGTTCTTCTATCATGAGCTCCGATAGGATCTAGGTCAAGGTGAACTCGTCAGACCCAACACCAGTCATATGATTGAATCATTCAATTCAAATTCGATGTGAAAACCTAAAAGAAACTCCTTTCTATTATTTCACACTACCATAGCCATGGACTTTAGAACTTGATCTCATGATCATCATAGGACTACTCCTTTATCGAGGTTGATAGATCTCATCTTGATGTGATCCAATTTCTATAATGAACATGCTGTAGCCAACATATACCTCAGGATTCTAAATGGCTAGGAGATCAAATTTTGGTGTAGTCAAACTATAAACCCTCAAGGTGAACTACCGATACACCTCAGGTCAAAGATCTAGATATATAACTACAGCATCGCACTAGTAATTGACGAGAAGGTAGATTTCCATATGATTGCTTGAGGTGGTCATGCTTAGTATTCTTGTTATCAACAAGCACTCATACTCTCACTTCGGTGTCTCCACACCGTAGACTCAAGACTCGTCTGCCCTAAGAAAGCAATCGTATTTCAATCTTTGGATCGATCACCATCCTCATGATGATCCTACAATCTGAAGCAATTTTTAAGTTAATTACGACAACACATATTTTAAATTCTTAACTCCTAAAAATATGTATTATTATATCTATTAACTCAATGGATGTATCATAGATACTTAATACACAATGTGATGGAGGAAAATAACTCTTTTATTAATTATAAATCAAAATTATAAAAATATTCTTAAAAAATAGTTATAAGTGTCGGCCAATCTAATTTCTAGGGCACACATCTAATACTATATTCACTAGGAATTTGGATCTAATCTATATGCAAGCATGTGTCTCCTAGATCCAACAGGATTTTAACTAAATCCTTATTTGATTAGAACTTCTCAAGCCTAATCATAAAGTCCATGACCTAATCCCTTTATGTGTGACCCACTAGATTCCATATCTGGCTGGAAGTA
Organism: Cocos nucifera; assembly: GCA_006176705.1. Taxonomy (NCBI): domain Eukaryota; kingdom Viridiplantae; phylum Streptophyta; class Magnoliopsida; order Arecales; family Arecaceae; genus Cocos; species Cocos nucifera. The sequence goes on along the minus strand of QRFJ01000963.1, from coordinate 217,244 downwards.
GATCCTGGCTTATGTGTGCCTAAATCCACTTGGAACTTTTCTAATTGATTAGGCCAAAGACATGTTAAGCCCAAGTTAATTAATTAGAACCCCTTTTAATTAATTACTAAATTAAACTCTTTAATTCATGAAAATCTATAAGTCATGATTGATGTCCAGCAATGTGTCATGACTATCCAAAAGATATGAAATTTAGTGGAATACCAAATACCCTTCCATGATGAGTTACCATACATTTCAATCCTTTTATCAGACAACATCTCGAATAGGCCATGGGCATGAAACTATGTCAAGCCTAAATACCTATTTATATGTATCTCGATTTGATGATAGTGAGTCGATTGATGAACCATTAGAAACTCTTTCTAATATTCATCCTACTCTGACCAGAGACTCTCTGAGTCAACATCCTAAGAGACTACATGGAATGTTCTCTCTCCTTACAAAGAGTGATCAATTTCTTGTTGACTACTCACAATGTTTTGAAATACTTCACTATGCCTAGAACATCTTACATAAGTTTCAAAGAGTCAGGCTAGAGTATGAACCAAAGTATAGATTCATATGCACAAGGTATCATAGCGATCTTAGGTCTAAGGATCACTTGCACCACTTTCATTAGAGAACCATCTATCTATTGAAACCTGATATCGCTCTGATACCAAGTGTTATGCCTATGGCTAATTGGAGCCACAGTCATAGATTCGACCTCTTACGTGAACCTGGATGTTAATCTAGTAAACTAAAAAAGATCTAAGAAAGAAGTTAGAAGGAGATGGAGCCTAGGATTTTAGCATTGGAACTAAAGAGAAGAGAGAAGAGAGTTAGGAAGAAAAGATCTGTGTTGATTCCATACTTCTCGAAGTTACAATATCTGGATTTATATATCCTATGATTTTTGCTATACCACATGAATTCTAATAAATCCAAACTTCAGCTGAAAAACTCTCCTAGACTAACTTAATATATGAAAGCACTCATCGAGCCCATGTACACCCATATCTCCCATGCTCTCATCTCGTGGATCTAAAATCGATCGATACATAAGTTAGCCATCTTAAGACCTTATAAACCAAGCCTTAAGACCCCTTCGATTAAATCCAATCCAAGACCAAACAGAAAAACCCATCTAGTTTTGTTCATCACCATCGAGCCGGCTCTTTCAGAAGTTGAGCTGACTTGACTGCGTCTAGCCAAAATCTTATCTTCTATCTACTTGAGAGAGCCTACTTGAATTCACCCTGAGCCAGCTCGATCTCAGTCCGAGCTAGCTCGACTGTGTATCTGAGTAGCCCGCCTATGTGTCAGTCCCTTGTCTTGGTTGATTCCTTTCTTAGCTTTGGTTCTTGCTCCATCTTGTGTTCTAGGTCTCTGGAGCACCTATCAAGCCTTCTCAAGATTCTCACACCTGAACCTCGAGATCGTGGAGGGCTACACCACCTCCATCCTAGGATAGCTTCTGTCACAGCCCTAGGACCATACTTGTCCTAGACTCCCTGGAGCCAACACCCTAGCTTCTTCCGTGGCCTTCCAAGGCTTGGGAGCACTACTAATCCTTACAATCTCTATCTTGGTGTGCCCAAGCCTTGGCACATCTGGCAATGTCCTCCTGCACGATTCCATTATTGCTGCATGCCCTGATAGCTCCTTGTGCATACCTTACCACCATAATTCTTCTTCAGCTACTGAGCTCTCTTTGAGGGCTTTAGGATGATCGCCTCTACCGCTGAAGATCTTTACTTGCTCCTCTACACCCCCTTGAAAATTATAGGTACTCTTCTGCTTAGCAGCCACATCAACTATCCTGGACTTTTCTAATGAATCTGCAATAATCCTATTCCGGCACTTGTTGCATACCTTGACACGATCATCTCAGAACTATACCTATCTTCCTGCACATGCTGCTCCACTTGGATCTGTGCATCTCTAGTGCTGGTATTGGGATATCACTATTCTTTCTGAACCCTTCTGCTCTGAACTTGTGTCAAATCTACCTTCACCATTGTAGCCACCTCTACCCAGTGCTCCATCTGAAACTAAAGTCCTCCTAATACACTGTTGGACATACCATTGAAGTCTACCTGAAACTGAAGTCACCCCAGGCCAATCACACAATGCTGCACTACTAGACTTGCCGCTACACCTCAAACACTATCGTTACCACTTCAAATCATCCACACTCCATAGATCCCTTCGAAGCCATCTCAAATACACTGCACCCCGCGAGCTCCTCTAAGACCAACAAGAACTCATCCAACTCTTCACTCTCAGTAACTGGATCGATGGAATCCGACCTTTTTTGTCTCTTGCACTTTTCTCAATGCAGACACTCTTGCTTAAAGTGCTCTACTTCACCACACTTTTAACATTTCTTGGATCCTTTGCTACCCTTTTGCTCGCTCTTCTTCTTTTCTTTTCTTGGCCTCTTTAAAACCATGAGACCCACTTGAAAGAACTCTCTCTTCATCATCCATTTTTGCTGCTCATTGGATCTTAGCACTGATACGATCTCTTCTTACACTAGTGTCTCCTTACTATACAGCAATGTTGTCACCAATGGATCGAAGCTCCTAGGCAATGAACACAACAGTAATAAACTCTTATCCTCTTCAAGATCCATCCTAATGTTGAGCAAGTCCATGCTCATCCTATTGAACTGCTGATTATACCCCGCAACATCCTCATCCTCCTACATCTAAAGGTTGTGCAGTTGCTTCTTTAGCATCAACTTGTTGCACATGCTTTTTTCCATATATAATTAGTGTAACCTTGACTATAGACCCTTGGGTGTCCTCTCCTCCAACATGTCATACAAAATCTCATCCACCAGACAAGCTCTAATTGTGGCACATGCCTTTTTCTCAAAGGATATCCACACCTTGTCTATCATCTCCTCTGACCTATCCTCCAAGATTGAATCTAACCTCATCTAAACCAGTAGATCCTCTATCCTAACCTTCCATATTATGTAATTTTTTTTTTCATCAAACTTCTCAAGTCATATCCTTAACCCACTATTATCCATGATCAAACCAAATCAAAAATAGTAAATAGTTAGACTTGAAAAATATCTTGACTAGGGAGAGTGGGTAGCAGCCTCTTAGATCTCTTTCTTTCTCATGAAGCCTGGAGAAAATCTTAGATCTGAATCTCATGGCTAATCTCTGCTGAAATCTGATCTTCTTTCTCCTCCATGCTCAATCGAACTTTGATACTAATTGTTGAAATCTGATATCGCTTTGACACCAAATGTTATTCCTACAACTGCTTGGAGCCACAGTTATAGATTTGATCTCTTGCATGAACCTGGGTGTTAATCCAGTAAAATGAAGAATATCTAAGAAAGAAGTTAGAAAAGGATGGAGCCTAGGGTTTTGGCATTGGAACTAGAGAGAAGAGAGAAGAGAGTTAGGGAGAAAACTTCTATATTTATTTCACACTTGTAAAAGTTACAATACCTAGATGTATATATCCTATTATTTCTACTATACCACATAAATCCTAATAAATCTAAACTTCAACTAAAAATTTTTTCTAGACTGACCCAATACATGAAAGCACTCACCAAGCCTATGTACACCTATGTCTCTGATGCTCTCATCCCCTAGATCTAAATATAAGCCATACATGAGTTAGCTACCTTAAGACCTTATAAATCAGGCCCTAAGATCTCTTGGATTAAACCTAATTTAAGAACAAACAAAGAAACCCATCCAATTCTATTCATCACTGTCAAGCCGGCTCACTCAAAAATCATGTTGACTCGACTATGTCTTGTCCGAACTTTATCTTCTATCTACCTGAGAGAGCCTACTCGAATTTGACCCAAGCTGGCTCGATCTTAGCTCCTCAACAACATATCCGAGCCAGTCTGCCTATGTGTCAACCTCTTATCTTGGCTGATTTTTCTTCTGGCTCTGATCTCTTGCTCCACTTTGTCTCAGATCTCTGAAGCACCTATCAAGCCTCCTCAAGGTTCTCATACCTGGACCTCGAACCCATGGAGGGCTATACTACCTCCACCCTAGGATAACTTCTGTCCTAGCCCTAGGACCACACCTATCCTAAACACCCCAGAGCTAACTATTGGGTATTGTATCTCAAAGCTAATCATCTAAGTTATTGATAGTTGAGCTGATTATAATTTATACTTAAATTATTTAATGAATAAAAATATTATTCAAGTATTTTATTATGTTTGTACATCTTTCTATAATGAACTCTTTTATGATGAAGTTTTTAGGATTATTTAGACTCAATAAAGAAGGATTTGTCATTTAGTCCTTAAACCTGATCGTGATCAAATGATACGTTGTTACCTAGGATGATAACGTTTATCGAGTTTAGGTCGTTGGGTGCCATATGGGTTGGTTGTCCTTTTAATCAAGGAGTATGGAGATACTGGTATGGCATGTAGGTAAAATATAAGAGAACATTTCATTGATCATGATCCAACTATGGAGCTCTCAACTATCAAGAGTTACTCAAGAAGGATATGGGTATAAGTGTCCCTTAGACCTAAGATCACCATGATGACTTGCAAGCAACTCACTATACTTTGGTATCGAACTATCTAAATTTTTAATTTAGTGATAAAAGATTACTGGGTGTAGTTAAATACTTGTTTAGATGATGCATGAGTTAAGATGGGATTAATCCCTCCAAGTATTAGAGCAAATGCATCACTGTATTTTAATTTAGTGAAACCTCAGCCATGGTAGTCCATATGATGGATATTAAAATTTAAAATATAATATAAATTATTTTTAGGATTGATAATTAAATTCTAGATCATTTTTTGATTATTTAGATCAAGGGGATGAATTATACGATAACCATATACCATAGGTTCATCAATATTGCATTATGACTATTCGACCTATCTGGATGTCGAGTACCATTACTAGATGATTACATTGATTAATATAAAAATTAGTTTCTATACTACCAACTTATGATTCAAACCTATGGGGTCACATACAATAGAAATTTCTAATTGATTTGATGGCTGATCAAGAGTTCCAATGATCTGGGAGTGCTCAAGAGTCCCACTAACTCGAACTCTACTTTCATAGATCCCACTGGATTGGAACTCTGATATTATTGAAAGATTAATTAGTAATTAGATTGCTAATTAGCTTAATTTAATTGAGGAATGAGGATTCAATCAAATTTGATTGAATTTGATTCGATTGGATTTGATCCGATCAGATCGTGAGATGATCTAGTCGCTATGGGAGATTCGACATTGATTTGATCAGGATCTAGACCTACTTAATTTTTAATTTAATTAAAATTTTATTAGATTGGATTAAGACTAATTTGGTTAGATTTATCCTAGTCTAATTGGGTCTAGATAAATTAGTTTGGATGAAATTAATTTGGACAAGTCGAATTTGAATTCAAATATCTCCCTATCCCACCCCTAGTTTGACCCACACCCTCTCACACAAATTTTGAATTTGCATGGGCTTTCCCATGCCCATAATATTTTTGTATGCTTCCTCTCTTTCTGTCTTTGACTTGGTCCAAGTGTTGGACTAGTTCAAAGTAAGTTGAATTTTGAATTCAACTTAAATTGGTTACAAGTTGGAACCACCTCTTCTTATCTATTTTCCATGCCCCTTGACATTTTGTCACACATATTTTTTGTGTTTTCTAAGTGTAGGCACTAGAAGGAGAGTCCTTCTATGTGTCAATCACTTTTGGGGGGCGTTGGAAAAGGATAAGATGGGATTTGGGTTTGAATTTGGATGGAAGGTTGGAACAAGTTCAACCTCCAACTCTTATCCTTTACCACATGCAAACACCATCAAAGTCACCCATTTAAAATGTGTTTTGGAGTGGGCATGCATAAGGTTGCATGAGTGATCTTTGGAGAGAGAATAGCAGAGGGGGCGCAACATTTTGGGCTGAGAAAAGTCAATAGAGAGTTCTTGTGCCATTCATTTTTCTTCTTCTTATCTCATGTAAAGTTTAAAAGGGTTTTAAATTTGTGCATGAGCTCTTTCTAAGAAAGAGTTTCTCAAAAATAAAAGAGCAAGCATGAGGGTCTCTTGTCTGTGAGGTCTTTTGTTGACCACAAAAACCCTGAGAGTGGGGACTGGAGGGTTTTGGGTGTGGGAAGCCCTAGGATTTTGACCTAGGGTTTGGGTGGGGAGATTGAATGTTGTGAGCATCCAATCTCCATGAGAATTCCTACACTGATTCATCTTCATCCTTAGAGCATTCTTTGACCTTCTAGAGCATTTGGAAGATCAGGAGAAAGATGGTCGATTAGATCAACTAAGATCGATCATCGAAGGCTCCAGCGATAAGCTAGCACTCCAGTAGAGCTGGTCGAGACCAGGAGATCCATGTGGACTAACCATAAAGGTCGGACAATGCTGCGGCTACATCACAATGTGAGGGGCTTCTTCCTATGATTTTGAATTGCAGAGTTCGACTATCCATGCTTAAGTATCATGTTCTAAATATAAGTAGATTAGTAGATACGATTTACTAATCTTATGCATTTAATTTTTTATTACATATAAGCATGTCTAAGATCCTAGTGTAGGATTTTTGATATAATCATTACATATGTAAAATTAATATTAGATTAATTTTAGCTTTTGCTGCACTAATATTTTGAAAATGTTTCAAAAAGCATGCTTAGAACCTTGCATGGTTTCCAACATCGGTCTTAGAGCAAGAATTGCTTGACATGTTTTATATGTTAATATGAAAAATTAAATGCTAGCATATTTGATATGTTTGATCCAAATAGCAAGTAATTGGATTGGGTTGGTTGCCATGGCCATCTGGTCATAGGAGAAAAGCAGGGCTTAAAGGCCCTCTCCTTCAATTTGATGGGATTCTCCTATGGCGGTAGGGGTGCTGTTGTGATTATATCCCATGAAGATGAAGCAGCAAAAGGAATAATTAAAATGGTTTCAATTAAAAATTAAACATGAATGTGTTAAATTAGATCTAAAATTTGATTGATGATTTAATTTTTAGTATGCTTTATTTTCTATTATGAAACAAGTAATAGATTGCTATTTATGAAATGAACTGACCAATTTCTAAAATGATTCGATCCATTTAGTGAACAAAAAATAGAAAAAAGTCTTTCAAAATTTTAAAATTATTTTTGAAATGCCAAATCCCAACCCATCAGCCCATAAACTTAATTAAAAGAATTATGTGTTATTTAGTAGGATCTAGAATTATGAATTATAGATCCTAAGATAAAAACATAAAACTATGGATTAAAGAATTAGATGAATTAGGTCCATTAATTGGATTAGACCTAAAGTTAGTTAAATAATGGACTTAACTAGAATAATTGATAAAATCTAACCAAATATTGAATTAGATTAGGTCAAGGATACTCTAGATTCAACTACAATAGTTGTAGTTGGATAAATCCATATCTTTAACAAGGACCAGGATGGACTTTATTCAGGGCTAAGCAGTCCGACACGAAATTACTTGGTTGATCAGGTTGAACCTAATTAACCAGTTGGTGTCTAAGGTAAGATTGGCAGTCTAGACCAATGATTTTTAATTGAAAGCTACTCGCACTAATTCGATCTTTGATGACTTAATGGCATATTCCTTCTACTAATCTCACTTACCTGGCAGATATGATCGATTAGGATTTGATTAAATCACTTGGTGATTCGAGCTAACCCATATCACCAAGAATCAGTTTGACTTATTTCAATTAGTAAGACTGAATTAGGTATCCATAGACCGAAATTGATCCTAGTCCTTATCTATTGACTTGGTGAGATCAATGGGAGGATTGTTGGGAATAGTGTCCCAAAGCCAATCGTCAGTCTATTGATGGTTGAGCTAATTTTATATTTATATATGAATTAATAAATGAATAAAAGTTATTTTAATATTTTTCATCATAAATTTCTTCATCTTCTAATAAACTTCTATGTTGTGGCGAAGTTCTTAGGACTATTTAGAATCGATAGAAAAGGATTTATCGATTAGTCCTTAAACATGTTCACGATCAAATGATATATTGTTATTAAGAACAACAATGTTTATCGAGTATAGATCATTGTGTGCCATATAGGTTGGTTGTCCTCTTAACCAAGGAGTGTGGAGACACTGATATGGTATGCAGATGAGATGTAGGGATACATCTACACTAAACGTGATTGACTTTGAAACTTTTCTGCTGTCAAGATTTGCTCTAATGAAATATGGGTTTATGTGTTCGTCCGACTTGAGATCACCATGGTGACTTTCAAACAACTCACTATGCTTTGGTATCGAACTACCTGAATTTTTAATTTAGTGATAGAAGATTTTTGGGCACAGTCAAGTACTTGAGGAGTCGGTGTGTGAATCAAGATGTGATTGACCACTCCAATTTTAAAGCTGTGTTCAACTATGTTTCAATTTAGCAAAGCCTTGGCCAGGGAAGTCCGAGTGAGGAGTCACAAAACTGATTGCATTGAGACATGATTTGGATGTATTTCTTCAGGATCGATAGTTTAACTTTGAGTCATCCTATACATAAAGATCAAAGAAATGAATTATGCGATAACCATATTCATGTAGGTTCTATGTATTATGATTGTGACTATTCAAGCTATTCGGACATTGGATATCATTGCTAGATGGTCACTTCAATTGGTGCAGGAATTGATTCCTATGCTATCGGCTTAGGTTCGAACCTACGGAGTTACACACATTAGAGGTTCCTACCTATTTTGATGGTTGATGAAGAGTCCCATTAGATTAAAACTCTATGGTCAAGAGTTTCACTGGACTGGGACTCTTCGATCAAGAGTCCTACTGGGTTGGGACTCTAAGTACTGCTTATTTTAGACTCTATGGTCAAGAGTCTCACTAGATTGGGACTCTGCAACCAAGAGTCCAACTACAATGGAACTCTGAGTTTTGCTTGTCTAAGACTTTGTGATTAAGAGTCCTACAAGTTTGGGACTCTGTGATCATAAGTTTTACTCGTTTGGAACACTGGGGTCAAGAGTTTCACTGGTTTAGGACTCTTCAATCAAGAGTTTCATTTTGATGGGACTCTATTGCCTAGATGTCCACCAAATTTTGACTCTATATTTATGAAAGATTTAATTAATAATTTGATTACTAATTAATTTAATTTCATTAAGTAATGACTTTTGGATCAAGTCTAATTGAATTGGATTCATTTGGGTTTGACCTAATTAGGTTATGAGATGGCCTAATCACCGAGAAGGTTTGATCCCTAATTTGATCAGGAGTTGGGCTTAATCAATTCCTAAATTTATTAGAATTTAATTGAGCCTAATTATATCTAAATAAGTTAGATTAAATTTGGTCTAATTGGACCTAGCCAAATTAATTTGGGTTGGTTCAATTGGATAAGATAAGTTCAAGACTAGTTTCACTAGTCTTCTCTTCCCATGTGCCACAAAAGACCTACGCCCATGTTTTTTTACGAGATTGAGATTCTCATTATTTTTTTCCACACACATGAGGATGTACGCCTTGTCTTCTCATGCCCCAGATAGATAAGATTGATGTGGTTATCATTTGAATTCAAATGTGATTTGAATTCAAAAGACTAACCACATGATGTTATCTAATCCCTCATGCCATCTACTTGGTTTTGTGCTATTTATTCCATGGATTTTTGGGACATGTGAAATCAAAGAGAAGCCTCCTCTCCATGCATGAGCCTCTCCCTTATGTGAGAAAAATATAAAAAAAAATTGAGAAAAAAAAAACTAGAGAAAAGGTTAGGTGCAAGGTTTGGGTGATGGTGCTACCATAGAATTCTAATCTAGGGTTTGGCATGTGCTTCCATGAGTTCTGATCATTAGAACTTCAGAAAATTTTTTGGAGAGCCTCCTCTACCTCTCCATCTCTGCTGTGAAGGAAAAATCTATTTTCTCAGCACAAGATCATTCAGATCTGATTGGATCTAAAAAAATATTTTAAATTTTTTTTCTAAAATTCTAATTAGATCTAAGACTTTTCGAATCTGATTATAGAGATCTGATACTAAAAGTTAAAAATAAAATTAAATTAAATTTAATTTCAAATACCTAATTTGATAATCTAATTATCCTACGATGATCCTATTGATTCCTAAGGTTCTGGAAGGAGTCACGCACATGCCTAGCCTCTACTGGTATCCACTCGGATAGGATCTGAATGTTATCTCCTCATGAATCTTTTCTCAAAAAATTAGATCTGGTTCTGATTTGAAAAGCCTTCAAAATGACTTCTAAGGGCAGCCTATTTGTCACACGAATACCATCACATAGACGCTAAATCTTGTGCCAAAAATCTTAGACCTTCAACTCAGATTTGTGCCTAAATTTTCAGACATGTAGAAGAGATGGAGAGAGAGGATAGAAGGGGCATGGATATTAGAGGAAAGGCTCCTTTGGGTGTGGAAAAAATAAATTATGTTAAGGTAATTTTGTGAGAAGAGTTCTTATACAAGATATAGCACCATAAAGAGTCTTTTTTTGACCAAAAATCTTATTAATTCGATCATTGGGACCCATGGACCTGATCTCCACAAAAAACCCCAGATCCCATCAAGTTTTGATGTCAAAAATCCATCTAGCATGAAAGGAAAAGGAAGAGTCCATGTGCATCTAGGACTCTTCCCTTAAAAGTTTGATCCAAATCAAATACTATCAAAACCTAGTCTAGGAACCTTCAAAAATCATAATATTTTGCACACCCAAAGTATAACTCATGTCCTATCATATATGTAAAAAATTAAGCAAAATAATTTTTATAAAATTTTCTAAAATTCTCTGATCATGTGACGCTCAATTCTCTCAATTGGGTCAACTATTGACCCTAGTCCAATTGCACTAGGAATAAATTTAATTTTCATAGTTAATCTAACCTAAACATATTCCAGTCAGATGAAAATAAACCCATTGAAGATATAGAAATGAGTTAAATCAAATTTGACTCGATTGCGATAAATCAGAAAGATTATAGAAGGAGAAAGTCAGGCTCAATTGTGTGCTAGCACGATTACCTTGAACCTGATTGGATCTAATCCAAATCAATCAAATTATGCTAGCTTAATTAATGACATCTAGACCCAAACCTTTATTTATGTGACCCAGTTAGGTTGAGTTTCGTATAGTAATGAAACATGTCATGATCTCCATCATCGATATCATCGAAACACATTTCGATGGACCAAAACTTTTTTGATTCATACAATTAGAATGATCGATCATCAAAATCATTCTAATTGCTCCCAAAATCCACCAGTGATACCTAGCAGTATATAGTGGTAACCCATCAGAACTGAAAGTGAACCTCTCGGTGTAGCTAACTGTGTGATTGGGTTCTTCTATCTTGAGCTTCGATAGGTTAGGGTTAAGGTGAACTCGTCAAACCCAATATCCATCATATGAATTAATCATTCAAATCAAGTTCTATATGAAACCCTTATAGAAATTCTTCACTCTACCATGGCCATGGGCTTATGGACTCGATTCTCATGATCATTATAGGGATACTCCTCATCTACCGAGGTAGATAGTATGAGGATTTGTGGTACTCCCAAGACTTGGGAGACCACAGAAGGAGTCAGGGGGTTGGCTCCAGAGATTCCAGGGGTCTTGGTTGGTGCTTCAGAGACTTGGAAGGCAAGATGAAGCAAGAAACCAAAGTCAAAGAATCAAGACTAGAGAAAGGAGATTTTCTACAGGTTAGCCGGCTTAGTCCAAAACTGGGTCGGCTAAGTCTCAGAGCACAGGCAAAATAGAGAGCTATGATTTTGGAACTACTAGCATGGCACAGGACTGGATTGGCTCAGTTTGAGATAGAGTCAACCCAGTGAAACTTAGCCGACTCAGTACTAAGACTGAGCCGACTCAATGCGTAGGTAGAGTTATGCGAGGGTCTATTTTAGGCTAGGGTCTGGGATGATCCTAGGAGTCTTAAGGCCCGATTTAAGAGGTCTTAAGGGGGCTAATTCATATATGGATCGAATCTAGATCCAGAGGATGAGAGCATGAGAGACATGGGTGTACATGTGCTCGGTGAGTGCTTTCATGTATTGGGTTAGTCTGGGAGTTTTTTGGTCAGGCCAAATAGCTATGTATAAATACATAGGTTGTATTAGGGTTTTATTAAGGCTGTGAATGATATGAATACAAATCTTTTCTTCTTCAACTCTCTTCTTCTCTTTTCTCTAGAGTTGCCGCCCTAGGGTTCATGAAGAAGCCCTAGAGAAGGGGGCATCTCCCTCAAGCCCAAGGAGGGAGGCATCCCATCATAGATCCAAGTGGAGGATCGATGGTTTGCTGCCCATAGAGAATGTCATAGATTCCTTCAGATTTGTGCTGCAGATCTGGAGCTTCCGCAATATGTTATTGGAATGCAAGAATGATTGGCGTTCGAGCGATATCATGGGTCTATAATTTGGTATTAGAGCTAGGTGATGCTTGGAACATTGTGGATGATAATATAGTGTTAGAGCCATATTTCAGAGCCCGATGGTGCATGGAAGAGAAGGAGAAGACGTACAAGATAAAATCAAAAATCTACATAAGGATTCCATGATATGTCTCAAATCTACCTTGTTATTGTTATGATTTGGCCAATCGAGAGCAGTGGATTGAAGGTGGAGGTTGAGAGGATTAATGAAAAGAGATTTTTCTGGGGTGGAAGGATTTGGTGCATGATTTGCTAATCAGTCTTGGTGGAAAGGCAGGGGTGTATGATGGTTATGTGATAGGCAAGGAGTGCTAGAGTGTTGCAATAGCACTTCCCTAAAGATGCAGGATTGAGAGAGGCTCGATGATGCAACAGTCGAGGGAGGTATCTCAGTAGAGAGCATCAGGGTTCTTTAGGTGGATGGGCAGTGTAGGACTGTTGAAGAGAGGTTTTTTGAGGGATAATGATCGAAGGAAGGCTGAAGAAGCAACTATACATGCTTCAGTATCATGAAGGCAGAAAAGTAGTTGGAGATGTATTTAGTGGTTCGACCAGAGCATGGATTTGCGAAGCCTTGGGAGTGATGGAGATGGATGATCCATGGAGGTCCAGCAGGTTAGGGCTAGGTGGCTGTAGAGCGGTGCAGAGATAAGTCAAGGAACGTTGGAGTGCTATAAGAGCGCTTCCCTGGAGGCATGGGGCAAAGAGAGGCTCGATGGTGTAGCAGTCGAGGAGTGTATCTTAGTAGAGAGTGTCAGTGGTATCTCAGAAAGATCGGGTGTAGGTCTCAAGGAGAGCCAGAAGATCTCAGGGAGCACCAGGAGGTCTCTAGCTGTCGAGAGTATCATGGATCAGGTTTCTTCTGCAAGGGCACCAGGAAGAGTCATGATTCAGGTGGAGGATGGTTCTCTGGGTGCATTGAAGCAATGGCTGGTGTAAGGGCAGAAGAGAAGGACTAGGGTAGAATTCCCTAGGGTTTAGTTACCTGATTTAGAAGAGTTGGATGAGCTCTTGAGTTTTGGAGGTGCCCGCAGATTGTGGAGGTATCTGAGACAGCTTCGAAGGGATCCACAGAGCATGGAGGGTTCGAAGGGGCAGCGATGGTGTTCGAGGTGCAGCGGTTGGCTCAATAGTACAGCATTGAGTGGTCGGCCTTGAGGGACTAGATGATAGAGTCGATTTTTGCGGCATCAGGTGGACTTCGGATATAGGTGGAGCTCCATAGTGGTGGCTTTACAAGTGGAGAAAAAATTTGGCATGAGTTCAGAGCACCGATGATGCATAGTTCTAGGTGGAGCGGCACATGCAGATGGACAAGCATAGCTCTAAGGAGATCGTGTCAGGTTGTACAGCATGTGCTGGTGCAGGAATGCTGTAGGTTCTCCAAGAAAGTTCAGAGAAGGTGATGCAGCTGCTACGTAGAAGGGATCCTACAATTCCTGGATGATACCAAGAAGCAAGCACAGGTCTTCGATGGTGGAGGTGGTCATCCTTAAGGCCTCAAGGGTGCACAACAGCTGAAGAGGATTGGCAGAGGCGATGCTTGCACAGGTACTATCGAGTGCGTAGGGACAGCGGAAACATGCAGGAGGTCATTGCCAAGGGATTTGCTAAGACTTGGGGCACCAAGATGGATATTATGAGAATTTATGGTGCTCCCAAGCCTTGGAAGGCCATAGGAGGAGTCAGGGGGTTGGCTCTGAAGATTTCAGGGGCTTGGTTGGTGCTTCAAAAACCTGGGATTTAAGGTGAAGCAAGAAACCAAAGCCAAAGAATCAAGACTGCAGAAAGAAGATTCTTTGCAGGTTAACCAACTCAATCCAAAACTGGATCGGCTAAATCTCAGAGCATAAGCAACATAGAGAGTTGCACATTCGGGACTACTGACATGGCATAGGACTGCACTGGCTCAGTTTCAGACTGAGTCGACCTAGTGAAACTTAGCCGGCTCAGTGTGCAGGCAGAGTTATATGAGGGTCTATTTTGGGCTAAGGTCTGGGATGATCCTAAGGATCTTAAGGCCTAGTTTGAGAGGTCTTAATGGGGCTAATTTATGTATGGGTCGGATCTAGATCTAGAGGATGAGAGCATAGGAGATATGCGTGTACATGAGCTCGGTGAGTGCTTTTATATATTGGGTTAGCTAGGGTGTTTTTTGGTCCGGCCTAATGGCTATGTATAAATACATAGGTTGTATTAGGATTTCATTAAGGCTATGAATACAGACTTTTTCTCACTTAACTCTCTTCTTGTCTTCTTTCTAGAGTTGTCGCCATAGGGTTCTTGAAGAAGCCCTAGAGATGAGAGCATCTCCCTCAAGTCCAAGGAGGGAGGCACCCCATCATAGATCTAGGTGGAGGATCGGTGGTTTGCTGCCCATAGAGAATGTCATAGATTTCTTCAGGTCTATGATAATAATTAGGAACTTCTACAATATGATATTAGGGTGCTTGTGATGTCAAGGATGATTGGCGTTCGAGCGATATCATGGGTCTATAATTTGGTATCAGAGCTAGGTGATGCCTAGAATATTATGGACGATAATTGATAGATCCCTTATTGATGCAATCCAATTCCTACAATGAACGTACTATAGCCAACATACACCTTGGGATTTTGAATGGCTAGGAGACCGAGTTATGGTATAGTCAAACTACAACACCCTCAAGGTGAATTGCCGATGCACCTCAGGTCAAAGAATCAGATACACTACAGTAACATCGAGCCAGTCATCGATGAGAAGATAGACTTTCTTATGAATGCTTGAGATGGTCACACTCAGAGCTCTCATTCTCTAATGAGTACCTATACTTTCGCTCCGGTGTCTCCACACCATAGACTCAAGACTCATCTACTCAAAGAAAGTGATCGTACACCAATCTTTCAGATCAATCACCATCCTTGTGATAATCCTACGATTGAGAGTAGTTTATGAGTTAATTATGAAAATTCATGTCTTAAACTTTAACTCTTTGAAAATATGAATTGTCATTACTATTAACTCAAAGAATATGTCACATACACTTTAAATACACACTATGATAGAAAATAATCTTTTTATTAATTTATAGTCGAAATTATAAAATTGCCCTTAGAAATGTATTGCAAGTATTAGCGAATCTGACTTCTAGGACATACATCTAACAAACTTCTACTTGACCTAATTTCAATTGGCTATAAATCTAAGTCTCATCTTCTCAAGATGGGCTTCAATCTTCTGCTGGCCTAAAGGCTTCATCAGTGGATCTACCGCATTGTCCACGGAGTCGACTCTCTTAACCTCGAGGTAACCCTTCTTAAGGTAATCATGGATGAGATGGAATTGCCGCTCAATGTGCTTAGATTTCTGGTGAGACCTTGGCTCCTTAGCTAGGGCTATGGGGCCATTATTGTTGTAGTATAGAGGGATGGCATCTAATGGCATCACTCTGAATTCTACGGTGAACTTCTTGTACTAGAATGCCTCCTTTGCTGCTTTCGATGTAGCGATGTACTCTACTCCTATGGTGGAATCTACTATCACAATCTACTTAAAACTCTTCTAGCTGACAGCACCACCATTACACACAAATAGACTACCAGATGTTGACTTTTGATCATCTATGTCATACATAAAATCTGAGTCTGTATAATCCTGGACCTAGAGTTCTCCATTACCAAAAATCAAGAACATATCCTTAGTCCTTCTCAAGTATTTAAGGATACGTTTCATAGAAATCTAGTGCTCTTCATCTGGATTCGACTGTTATCTACTCGTGACACTCATAGCATGGACGATATCAGGTCGTGTACATAGCATGGCGTACATGAGGCTCCCTATTGTCGAAGCATAAGGGATCTTGCTTATGCGTTCAATCTCCTCAAGTGTGTTGGGACACATCTTCTTGGAGAGATGAATGTCATGTCTGAAGGGCACCAATCCTCTCTTAGAGTTTTCCATTCTAAACCTTTTTAGTATCTCCTTTATGTACATCTTCTGTGAGAGACCCAGTATCCTATTCGGTCTATCTCTATAGACCTTAATTCCAAGAATAAAAGATGCCTCTTCTAGGTCTTTCATAGAGAACTCTTTTGATAACCATATTTTAACTATGGTCAACATTGGAATATTATTCCCAATAAGAAGGATGTCATCCATGTACAGTACGAGAAAGACAACAGTGCTCCCACTAATCATTTTGAATACACATGATTCCTCCTCATTCTTGATGTATCCAAATAATTTGATCACATCATTGAAATGAGCATTTCAGCTCTGAGATGCTTGCTTAAGTCCATAGATAGATCATTGTAGCTTGCTGACCTTATTATCAGCATCATTGGATGTGAAACCTAGCGGCTATTCCATATAGATATCTTCCTCAAGATATCCATTTAAGAAGACCATTTTTAAGTCTATCTGCTATATTTCATAATCAAAATAGACTGCAATAGCAAGCAATGTGTGGATAAATTTTAGCATGGCTACTGACGAGAAGGTATCCTGATAGTCAATGCCTTCGTGCTGACTATACCCTTTCGGCACTAACCTAGCCTTGAATGTCTCCACATTCCCATCTGCACCTATCTTTCTCTTGTAGATCCATTTACACCCAATAGGTATAATACCTTCAGATCGATCTACTCAGGTCCAGACTTGGTTCGAGCGTATTGAGTCAATTTCTGACTTCATTGCCTCTAACCATTTTTGGAGTCGATATCTAATATCGCATCATCATGGATTTTAGGATCATCACCATGAACCCCATTTTTCATGAGGAATATTTTTTTTATGTCCTCTGAGATAGTACCTAAGTACCTTTTAGGAGGATGAAAAATTCTTTTTGATCTATGAGGTGGAGGAGATAGTGATTGGACTGGATCAATCTGATTAGATTTTATAGGGTCCTTAGCTCGTTACTCTTAGGAGACTTTCTTCTCGAGCGTAATCTGCCTTCTGATGCCATCATCTTGAATAAACTATTTTTCAAGGAAGATGGTATATCGACTTATAATCATATTGTGGTCTTCTAGAATATAGAAATAATATCCTAATGACTCTTTAGGATATCCTATGAATCGAGCTCTAAAGGACCTATACTCTAACTTGTTCGCCTATTGTCTCTTGACATGAGCCAAACATCCCCAAATTCTTAGGTGACTCAAACTTAGTTTCTTACCATGCCATATCTCATACGATGTGGTAGGAATGGTTTTAAAGAAAATCCTATTCAGTAAATATATAGCAGTCATTAGGCTGTCTCCAAAGAAACTCAGGGAGGTCCATGAAGCTCAACATAGATCGGACCATATCTAATAAGGTCCGATTTCTCCATTTTGAAACACCATTGAGTTAAGGTATTCCAGGTGGAGTCCATTGAGAGACTATGCCATTTTGCTTAAGATAGTCTAGGAATTTTTGACTAAGTTATTCACCTCCTCGATCTGATCGAAGAACCTTAACGGATTTTTTAGTTTATTTTTCTACTTCATGTTTAAATTTTTTGAACTTTTCAAAAGCTTCAAATTTATGTCACATCAAATACACATATTCATATCGAGATAAATCATCGATAAAGGTGATAAAGTAGACATAGTTGCCTTTAGCTGGCACATCAAATGGGCCACACACATCAGTATGTACTAGGACAAGTAGGTCTGTGGCCCTTTCCCCATGTCCTACAAAAGGGAGCTTGGTCATTTTGCCATGAAGGCATGATTCATAAATCGGATATGACTCGAAAGTCAATAGACTCAATAGCCTAAATTTCTCCAATTTGTTAATCCTATCTTTTGCTATATGACCTAGCCTAAGGTGCCATAGATACCTATCATTTAGACTATCCCTAAGTCATTTTGATCCTATGGCATTCATGTTTTGCTCGATATTGAAAATAGAAAAATCAATATGTAACTGATAGAGACCATTTATATGGTAACCACTTGTAATTTTATTTTTTTTATAAAGAATATTATAATGGTCCTTAAGAAAACTAATTACATAGCCTTCCTATTCTAAACATGAAATAGAAATTAAATTCCTGCTTGCTGCAGGCACATAAAAATAGTCTCTAAAAACTAAATCTAAACCTAATGGTAATTACAGAGGATAGGTTCCTATGGCCACTGCAGCAACTCTTGCTCCATTTCTGATGCATAGAATCATCTCACCATCCCTCAGCCTCCTGCTATCCTCAAGACCCTGCATAGAAGTGCATAAGTGAGCACTAGAACTAGAGTCAAGCATCCAACTGGATGTAGAAGAAACCATAAGGTTAGATTCTATAACGAGCATACCTCCAAAATGACCTGCCTCCTTCTGTTCTTCAGGTTGGCTAGGTACAAGGGGTAGTTCCACTTCTAATGACCGTCTATGTTGCAATGAAAATATTTTTCTTTGTCAATGGCTTTCTTCTTCGGCTTTGCCTTCTTCTTCTTCCCACCATCCACCTTCTACTTCTTCATGGATTTTTTCTTCTTTCCAAAGGATTTTTTTTTGGAAGAAGTTCGCTCTACAGCAAGTACTGAGCCTTTAGAACCTTTCATAGAAAGCTCAGCAATAACCAGCATATTCTTATGTTCTGCTAGAGTATTCTATAGTTTATGCATATGATAGTTCATGATGAACTGCCCATAAGCATTAGTCAATGATTATAGAATTATATCAATCTACAAATCCTTGTCCAACTTGACACCGAGCTTCTCAAGCTTTTTCTAAGTCCTTGATTATCATCAGATAATGATCTTGGATCAACTACCCATCACGCATTTGAGCCTTAAAAAGTCTTCTAGTGACTTGATATTTGGCTGTGTGACTTTGTTCACTAAATAATTCTTACAGGTGAGCTAACATTTGGTGGCTAGTCTTAATATCTTCATGTTGGCACTAGAGCTCATTAGACATCGAGCCGAATATGTAATACCTGACTTTGTTATCATCATCTGTCCACTTCTCTAGAGATGCTCTCTGATCAGTGGATGGATGGACTGGTAAAGTGGGAGGGTCCTATTCCAACACATGAGTCAACTTCTCAGAACCCAAAATAATTTTGAAGTTTCAAAGCCAATCCTTGAAGTTGGGTCCAGTTAGTCTATGGGTGTCCAAGATACGGGCTAGTGGATTAGATGCAGATATTTTCCTATAGATTGTCAAAGTTTCTAGTTTGATTTTATAATTAGACTTAATTAATTTATTTAAAAATTTTATTTTTAAATAAATTAGGCTTCCACTATTTTTTCGAATCTCTACACTCTCTGGGCAGAGATGCGAAAATCTTCGCGATCAATTGATTTCTAGTGGATGGTGCAGTCCCATAGACTAGCCACCACCTTACCTAATAGTTATTGATGATGGATCAACTGATGAGTGGACAACTCTTATCTAATCATTCTCTAATCATGGTGCACCTAATCCTGATCTCTAATTCATGAATCTCACCATGTCTGAAATATTGATCTACTCCTTAGTTAAGTCAGACCCACCATTTGTATAAATTAGATTCTTAATTAGGTCCCTCACCATATCTAGAATATTGAGCCCAACTCATCCTCCAACCTGTAGCATCCAATGCCTAATAGATGTGATTGTGTCTTTCCAATGCCATTGAGCCACTATAACCAGCGGAGAATAATCAATCCTGGGAAGGGCCCGTAGGTCTATAACTATGGAAGATCAATTGACTTAATCTTTTCTTAAGGAGATTCAATTTAGGTCTCTTAGACTTGACTCAGTCATAACGGTTATGACAAGCCTAATAGCATGGATTAGCTCGAACTGTTAGCCACCTCAAATCAGAACTGGGCTGACACAAATGGCCAGGTAAGTGAGATCGGTGGAAGGGATATGCCATTAACTTGATAAGAACGCATTCAAGTCAAGTAGCTCCCAATTAAAAATCAATCAATCATATCTGTCAAACTTATCTTAGATACCAAATTATCGAACCAGAACTAATCGGATTAGCCTACAATCCAGGCTCGAACCACGGAGCTAAATTAGATCTTAATTGAATCGATCACATGTGGCTGTGAGTCAACCTTGAGCCAGACTTACAACTATTGAGCTGGTCAATTCTAAGCACTCTTGATCCCACCTAACCAACTCTTGATTCGATTTGATCAACTGTTAGACCTAATTAAGCTACCCAAGCCCGAACCCAATTTTTTGAAAACATCTTAGATATGAAAATTCTCAATTTTAGATCTAATTAGTTTTATAATCTTAATTCTTAATTAAGTTTGGATTCATAAACAAAAAAATATGTATCAAAATTTTAAGGTTTCAGGATCTAAGATTTTGTAGAAAAATAAGTTCTAATTTTTTATTAAGGATGAACGAGCAGCACCCCTACACACATAAAAATATCCCATTGAATGGAAGAAGAGGACCTTTAAATCTTACTTTTGTTCTTGTGATCGGACGGCCAAGTGGAATGCCTTAATCAGAAATATAATTGAATGTACAAAACTAGTTAGATCTAGATCATATATCACATATATAATTAATGATCTAACTAATACATGCTTTGCATACATCTCATGTATCATCACTAAATTAAACATGCAAATTTTTTAGATCTAAAATATCATATATAATATTTAAAAAATAGATTTAAATTTGATTATATCAAAATAAAATTATTCTAGATAATTTATAGAACTATTCTATAACTAGTCTAAACATGCATCTTTTCATACACATATGAAAAAATCAAAAATTAAAAACTTTATTTTTTATTTTTTCAATCTGATTATAACAACTATAATATCAAAAAAATAAAAATTAAATAGATCTAAAATCATATTTAATCAAATTAATAACATGATTATAGTAGACTACACATAGAACTATTCTATTCTCAGTCTAGTCATGCATCTCATACATATTAGATCTAAATAATTTAATTTTAATTTTTTGATTTTAGATCTAATCATATATGATGTGATATCTAAAACTTTTTAATATCAAGTCAAAAATAACAATAAAATTAGATCTAAAATAGATCTGAAGAACTGCAACCTAGCTCTAATACCAGTTGAAGGAAAAACCCAGCATAAGATCATTCAGATTTGATTGGATCTGAAGAAATATTTTAAAATTTTTTTAAAAAAAAATTAATTATATTTGAGACTTTTTGTATCTAATCATAGAGATCTAATATTAAAAGTTAAAAATAAAATTAAATTAGATTTAATTTAAAGCACCTGATATGGTAATCTAATTATCCTACAATGATCCATTTGATTCCTGAGGTTCTGGAAGGAGCCATGCATGCCTCTGGCCTCTACCAGTATCCCCTCAGGTAGGATCTGAACATCTTCTCCTCATGAATCTCTCTTTCAAAAATTAGATCTGAATCTAATTTGAAAAGCCTTCAAAATGACTTCTGAGGGTAGCCTGTTCGTCTCACAAACACCATCGCGTAGATGCTGAATCTTGTGCCAAAAATCTTGAATCTTCAACTCAGATTTATGCCTAACATTTTAGGAATGTAGAAGAGAGGGGGAGAAAGGATAGAGAGGGAGTGTATATTAGAGGAAAGGCTCCTTTGGGTGTGGAAAAAATAAATTACTTTGAGGCAATTTTGTGAGAAGAGTTCTTATACAAGACATAGTGCCATAAAGAGTCTTTTTTTGATTAAAAATATTATTAATTTGACCATTGGGACTAATGGACCTGATCTCCATGAAAAACCCCATATATCATCTAGTTTTGATGCTAAAAATCCATCTGGAAGGTGGCGGCATGAAAGGATAAGGAAGAGTCCATGTACGTTTAGGACTCTTCCCTCAAGAGTTTGATCTAAATCAAACTCTATCAAAACCCAGTCTAGGCACCTTCAAAAATCACAAAATTTTGCACACCCAAAGCATATATCATTCCCTATCATATATTAAAAAACTAAAGTAAAATAATTTCTAGAAAATTTACTAAAATTCTCTGATCATATGACCCTCAATTCTCTTAATTGGGTCAACTATTGACCCTAGTCCAATTGCACTAGCAATAAATTTAATTTTCATCATTAATATGACCTAAACTTGTTCCAGTCTGATAATAATAAACCCATTCAAGATACAAAAATAAGTCAAATCATATTCAACTTGGTTGTGATGAATTAAAATGATTATAGATGGGGAAAGTCAGGCTAAATCGTGTGCTAGCATGATTATCTTGAACCTGATTGGATCTAATCCAAATCAATCGAACTAGATTAGCTCAATTGATGACATCTAGACCCAAACCCTTATTTGTATGATCAGTTATATTCAATTTTATATGGTAATGACGCGTGTCATGATCTCCATCATCGACATCATCGAAAAACCTTTCGATGGATTAGAACTTTTCTGATTCATACAATTGAATGATTGATCATCAAAATCATTCTAATTGCTTCCAAAATTCACTAGTGACACCTAGCAGTATATGGTGGCAATCCATAAAAACTAAAAGTGAATCTCTCGATGCAGCTACCTGTGTGATTGGATTCTTCTATCTTGAGCCCCGATAGGATTAGGATTAAGGTGAACTCGTCAAACCCAATATCTGTCATATGAATTAATTATTCCATTTAAGTCCTATGTGAAACCCTTATAGAAACTCTTTCTATCATCTTCACTCTGCCATGGCCATGGGCTTATGGACTTGATTCTCATGATCATCATTGGGCTACTCCTCATCTACCGAGGTAGATAGATCCCTTATTAGTACAATCTAATTTCTACAATGAACGTACTATAGCCAACATACACTTCAGGATTCTAAATGGCTAGGAGATCGAGTTATGGTGTAGTCAAACTATAACACCCTCAAGGTGAATTCTCGATGCACCTCAGGTCAAAGAACTAGATACACTACTACAACATCGAGCCAGTCATCGATGAGAAGGTAGACTTTCTTATGAATGTTCAAGGTGGTCACGCTCAGTGCCTGTTAGATATATGTGCCCTAGAAGCCAGAATTGGCTGACACTTATAATACACTTCTAGGGGCAAAATTATAATTTTGACTAAAATCAATAAAATGGGTTATTTTCTATCACACTTGTGTATTTAGTGTCTGTGATACATCCTTTGAGTTAATGGTAATGATAATTTATATTTTCAAGAGTTGAAAATTTAAGATATGAATAATCATTATTAACTCATAAACATGCTCCCGACCATAGGATCATCACGAGGATGGTGATTGATCCGAAGGTTGGTGTACGAATCGCTTCTCTTTAGTAGATGAGTCTTGAGTCTATGGTGTGGAGACACCGAGCGAGAGTACAGGTACTCGTTAGAGAACGAGGGCACTGAGCGTGACCACCTCGAGTAGTCATTAGGAAGTCTACCTTCTCGTCAATGACTGACTCGATGCTGCAGTAGTGTGTCTGGTTCTTTGACCTGAGATGCATCGGCAGTTCACCTTGAGGGTGTTATAGTTTGACTACACCATTACTACTCGGTCTCCTAGCCATATGGAACCCTGAGGTGTATGTTGGCTATAGCATGTTCATTGTAGGAACTGGATTGCATCAAGATGGAATCTATCTACCTCGGTGGTAGAGGAGCAGCCCTATGATGATCATGAGAATCAAGTCCAGAAGCCCATGGCCATGGCAGAGTGAAATAATAGAAAGAGTTTCTATTTAGGTTTTCACATTGGACTCGAATCGAATGATTATATCATATGACAGAGACTAGGGTTTGACGAGTTCACCTTAACCCTAATCTGATCGGGGCTCAAGATAGAAGAACTTAATCACACAGGTAGCTGCACCAAGAGGTTCGCATTCAGCTCTGATGGGTTGCCACCATATACTGCTAGGTGTCACTGGTGGATTTTGGGAGCAATTAGAATGATTTAGATGATCGATCATTCTAGCTGTTCGAATCAGAAGAGTTCTGATCCATCGAAAGGAGTTTCGATGATGTCGATGATAGAGATCATGACATATCCCATTACCATACAGAACTGAACCTAACTGGGTCACACAAACAAGGGTTTGAATCTGGTGATCATCAATTGAACTGATCTAGTTCAATTGATCTGAATGAGATTCAATTAGGTTCAAGAAAATCGTGCTAGCACTCGATTGAACCTAACGTTCTTCTTTTACTATCATAAATAAGTTGTCCTGACTGAGCCAAAGGAGTTTGTGCTCAATCAGAGGCCTTCACTATGGTCTGACTGGAGGTTGTCCAAGTCAGAAAAGGTTTATCTTATTTTATAAGACAATACCTGCCATTTTTGGTCACCTGCCATTTTTTCGTCCTTTGACTTTGGTCAAAAGTTGACCTTTGACTGGTCAAATGTTGACCATTGACACTTTGACTTTTGTCCACATGTCATGCACCTATTGGAGAGCTGGTGGGGGCCTGTCCCCTCCAGAACCTGGCAAGGAGGAGGGTGCATGCCACGCCACCCTTGGCGTGCGCCCAAGTTGGAGGCGCCTAGGAGTCCTTGTTGGACAGGGACTCCACTCCCTTTTTGGATTCCAATTAGAGTTCTCCTAAGAACCAACTTTGACTGGTCTTAGGCACCCTCTAAGGAGGAATCCAGGGGACTCTATTCCACCAATCAGATTTAGATCTGATTTCACAAAGGGTTGTGATTGGTTGGGAAGAAGAGGAGTTGGATCATGCATAGTCTATAAATAAGACCCTGCGCCCAACTCAAGGAAATATAGAGATTTCCCATGCCCCAAGGCTGCCTCTCCCCTCCTCCTCCATGCCAAACTTCTATCTTCTCCTTCTCCTCTCACATCCAAAAGTAGTTTTGGATCTTGGTTGGTGCAATCCAGATCAAAGAAAGGCGATCAGAAAGCTAGAAGGCTGCGCTGCTGCAAAGGACGACTGCTGATCTTCAAAAGGAGTTTTGAAGATCCTCCAGATCAGATCCAGATCTGAATTTTTGGAGATGTGATAGAGAAGAAGAGGATCTCCAGATCCAACCCGAGTGGATACCGGTAGAGGCCAGGCGCTTGCGTGGCTAGATCCAGAACCTTCCGCTGCAATCACAGGATCATCAAGGGTAATAGGATTACCCAAATCAGGTAAATTAAATTTGATTTAATTTATCTTATTTTATTTTATTTATTAAAATAATAAGAAATTAGATCTAAAACATATCAGATCTTGATTGGGATCAAAGAAAAATTTTTTTTGAAATATATCTCTTGATCTGATCAGATCTGAACGAACCTGGATCCGAAAAATCAGGATTTTCCTTCAACTGGTATCAGAGCCAAGGTTCTAAAATTGTATTTAGATCTAATTTTAAATTTATTTTAATTAAAAAATAAGTGATTTTAGATGTCACATGAGATGTGATCAGATCTGAAATCAGAAAAAATTAAAATTAAATGATTTGGATCTAAGATTAGAAAATATGCATGACTAGTTCTAAAATAGAATAGTTCTATAGAATAGTCTTGCATGTTTTTAATTTAATTTGATTAAATCATATTTTAGATCTATTTATTTACTATTTTTTGATATTATAAGTTATTATAATAATATCTAAAAAATAGTAAATAAAAATTATTTAATTTTAAATATCATATGAGATATGATTGATGCATGTCTAGACTAGTTGTAGAATAGTTCTACATAATTGTCTAGATTAGAATTTATTTTGATTAGATCAATTTAAATCTAATTTTTTAGATTATTATGAGATAATTTAGATCTGAAAAATATGCATGATTCGATACATGAGATGTATGCAAAATATGCCATGATTAGATCTAATTTGTATATGAGATATATGATATAGATCTAAAACTGTTTTGTAGTATTACATGTTCCTGATTAAGGCATTCCTCTTGGCCGTCCGGTCATAAGAATGAAGAAGGGTTTAAAGGCCCTCTCTTCCCATTCGATGGGGTGTTCTTATGACGTGTAGGGGTGCTGCGTGTTCGTCCTTAATCAGAAACCCAAAACTTACTTTCTGCAAAACCCTAGATCCTGAAACCCTAGGATTTATTGTGCATATTTTATTTATGAACCCTACTTAATTAAGAATTAAGATTATGGAATATTAATTAGGTCTAAAATTAAGAATTTCAGATCTAAGACATATTCATAATACTGGGTTCGGGCTTGGGTAGCTCAATTAGGTCTAAGCGGTTGATCAAACCGAATCAAGAGTTGGTTAGATGGGATCAACAATGCTTAAATTGACCAGCCTAATAGGATTAAGTCTGGGTCAAGATCGAGTCACGATCAAGCAAGACCTAATTAGGCTCAGAGGTTAGAGTCTGGATTGTAGGCTAACCCAATTGGTTCTGACTCAATAATTTGGTGTCTAAGGTAAGTTTGGCACATACGACCGACTGATTTTTAATTGGAAGCTACTCGACCTGAATGCATTCTTGTACGAGTTAATGGCATATTCCTTCCACCGATCTCACTTACCTGGCCATATCTGTTGACACAGTTCTGATTTGAGGTGGTCAATAATCCGAGCTAACCCATGCCACTAGGTTAGTCATAATTGTTATGACTATGACAAGTCTAGTTTAATGAGACCTGAATCAATTCTCCTAAGAAAAGATTAAGTCTGAGGTCTTCCACCATTGTAGATGTGCGGGCCCTTCCCGGGGTTGATTGTTCTCGGCTGGATACAGTGGCTCAGTTGCACCGGGAAAGATGCAACCATGTCTATTAGGCATTGGATGCTATGGGCTGGAGGATGAGTTGGGCTCAATATTTTGGATACGGTGAGAGACTCAATTAGGAATTTAGTCTGTACAAATGGTGGGTCTGACTTAACTAAGGAGTGGATCAATATTTTGGATACGGTGAGATTCATGAATTAGAGACCAAGTTTGGGTGCACCATGATTAGAGAATCATTGAACAAGAGTTGTTCACTCATTGGCTAACCCATCACCAATAACTGTTAGGTGAGGTGATGAGTCAGTTGGTGAGACCGCACCATCCCACTAGAAATCATTAATCATGAAGATTTTCGCATCTCTACAGAGGGAGTGTAGGGATCCGAGAAAATAGTGGGAAGCTAATTTATTTAAAAATAAAATTTCCTAAATAAATTGGTCAAGTCATAATTACAGTATCTAACTAGAATCTTTGACTCTCTACAGAAAAATGTCTGCGTCCAACCCATTGGCACGTATCCTAGGACACACATAGACTGACTGGAACCCAATTATAAAGATTGGCTCAGGAACTACAAAATCATTTTGGATTTTGAGAAGTTAACCCATGTATTGGATCAGGACCCTCCCACCTTACCAGCCCATCCATCCACTTGAACAGAGAGCATCTCTGAGAAAAATGGATAGACGAAGATAATAAGGCCAGATATTACATGTTGGGCTCGATGTCTGATGAGCTCCAGCGCCAACATGAAGATATCGGGACTGCTCGCCAAATGTTGGCTCACCTGCAGGAGATGTTTGGTGAACAGAGTCGCGCAGCCAAATATCAAGTCACGAAATGACTTTTTAAGGCTAAGATGCGTGATGGGCAGTCAGTCCAAGATCACTGTCTGATGATGATCAAGGAACTTGGAAGAGCTTGAGAAGCTCGGTGTGAAGTTGGACTTGGATCTGCAGAATGATATTATTCTGCAATCCTTGACTGATGCATATGGGCAATTCATCATGAATTACCACATGCATAAACTTCAAAATTTCTTGGCCGAATTAATGAATATGCTGGTTACCGCTGAGCTTTCTATGAAAGGTTCTAAAGGCTCAGTTCTTGCTATGGAACGGAACTTCTTCCAAAAGAAAGTCTTTATGGAAAAGAAAAAGAAAGTCTGCGAAAAAGCAGAAGATGGAAGGAGCAAAGAAGAAGAAGGCAGAACCGAAGAAGAAAGTCCGATGTCAAAGGAAAGTGTTTCCATTGCAACAGCGACGGCCATTGGAAGCGGAACTGCCCTACTTACCTGGCCACCCTGAAGAACAAGAAGGAAGGTCCTTCTGGAGGTATGCTCGTTATTGAGTCTAACCTTACGATTTCTTCTGCATCCAGTTGGGTGCTTGACTCTGGTTCTAGTGCTCATCTGTGCACTTCCATGCAGGGTCTTGAGGATAGCAGGAGGCTGAGGGATGGAGACATGATCCTACGCATCGGTAATGGAGCAAGAGTTGCTGCAGTAGCCGTGGGAACATACCCTCTTCGATTACCATCTGGTTTAGACTTAGTTTTGAAAGACTGTTATTATGTGCCTGCAGCTAGCAGGAATTTGATTTCTGTTTCATGCTTAGCACTAGAAGGCTATGTGATTACCTTCTTTAAGGACCATTGTAACATTCTTTATGAAAGAAATAAAATTGCAAATGGTTTCCTTATTAATGGTCTTTATCAGCTACATATTGATGTACCTGTTCTAACTATCGAGCAAAACGTGAATGCCAAACGACCTAGGGATAGTCCAAATGATAGATATCTATGGCACCTGAGATTAGGTCATATAGCAGAAGATAGGATCAACAAATTGGAGAAAAATGGGCTATTGAGTCCATTGACTTTTGAGTCATATCCAACTTGTGAATCTTGTCTTCAAGGCAAAATGACTAAACTCCCTTTTGTTGGACATGGGGAGAAGGGCCACAGATCTCCTTGCCCTAGTACATACTGATGTGTGCGGCCCATTTGATGTGCCGGCTAGAGGCAATTTTGTCTACTTCATTATCCTTTACCGATGATCTGTCTAGGTATGGGTATGTGTATCTTATGAGACACAAGTCTGAAGCTTTTGAAAAGTTCAAAGAATTCAGACATGAAGTAGAAAAATAAACTGAAAAACCCATTAAGGTTCTTCGATCAGATCGAGGAGGTGAATACCTTAGCCGAGAATTCCTAGACTATCTCAAGAAAAATGGCATAGTCTCTCAATGGACTCCACCAGGAACACCTCAACTCAACGGGGTTTCAGAATGGAGAAATCGGACTCTATTGGATATGGTCCGATCCATGATGAGCTTCACAGACCTCCCTGATTTTCTTTGGGGACACTTCATTGTTAACTTCAATTTATCTACTGAATAGGGTTCCCTCTAAAACCGTTCCTACCACACCGTATGAGATATGGCACGGTAAGAAACCAAGTCTGAGTCATCTCAGAATTTGGGGTTGTCCGGCTCATGTCAAAAGACAACAAGCGGACAAGTTAGAGTTTAGGTCCTTCAGAGCTCGATTCATAGGATATCCTAAAGAGTCATTAGGATACTATTTCTACATTCCAGAAGACCACAATGTGATTGTGAGTCGACATGCCATCTTTCTTGAAAAATAGTTTATTCAAGATAGCGGCATTGGAAAGCAGATTAAGCTTGATGAGAAAGTCTCACAAGTACAACGAGCTAAGGACCAATTGGAACCAAATCAGGTTGAGCCAATAAGAACACTACCTCCTCCACCTCATAGATCGGAAAAGAGTTTTCCATCCCCCTGAAAGATACTTAGGTATTATTTCAGAGGAAGTAGAGGAAAATGTTCCTCGTAGGTAATGGTGCTCATGGTGATGATCCCAAAACCTACAACGAGGCGATATCAGATATCGACTCCGAGAAATGGCTAGAGGCAATGCAGTCAGAAATTGACTCGATGCACTCAAACCAAGTCTGGACCTTGGTAGATCCACCAGAAGGTATAGTACCTATTGGGTGTAAATGGATCTTCAAGAGAAAGATTGGTGCAGATGGGAATGTGGAGACATTCAAGGCTAGACTAGTGGCAAAAGGTTATAGTCAACGCGAAGGCATTGACTATCAGGATACCTTTTCCCAGTGGCTATGCTAAAATCCATCCGCACATTGCTTGCCATTGCAGCCTATTTCGATTATGAAATATGGCAAATGGACGTGAAAACGGCATTCTTGAAATGGATATCTTGAGGAAGATATCTATATGGAACAGCCGCTAGGTTTCACATCCAGTGATACTGATCACAAGGTTTGCAAGCTGCAAAGGTCCATATATGGACTTAAGCAAGCATCTCGGAGCTGGAACACTCGTTTCAATGATGTGATCAAAAAGTTTGGTTTCATCAAAAATGAAGAGGAACCATGTGTTTTCAAAAGGGTCAGTGGGAGCGCTGTTGTCTTCCTCGTATTGTACGTGGATGACATCCTCCTTATTGGGAATGATATTCCCATGTTGACATCAGTCAAGATGTGGTTGTCCAAGGAATTCTCCATGAAAGACCTAGGTGAAGCATCCTTTATTCTAGGAATTAAGGTCTATAGGGATAGACCGAATAGGATGCTAGGACTTTCACAGAAGATGTACATAGAGGAAGTACTAAAGAGGTTTAGTATGGAAAACTCTAAGAGGGGATTAATACCCTTCAGACATGGTATTCATCTTTCCAAGAAGATGTGCCCTAGCACACCTGAGGAAATAGAATGCATGAGCAAGATCCCTTATGCTTCTGCAATAGGGAGCCTCATGTATGCCATGCTATGTACACGACCTGATATAGCCCATGCTGTGAGTGTCACAAGCAGATATCAGTCAAATCCAGGTGAAGAACACTGGACTTCTGTGAAATGTATCCTTAAGTACTTGAGAAGAACTAAGGATATGATGTTGGTCTTTGGTAATGGAGAACTCCAAGTCCAGGGATACACAGACTCGGATTTCATGTCCGATATAGATGATCGAAAGTCGACATCTGGGAGTCTGTTTGTGTGCAATGGTGGTGCTGTCAGCTGGAAGAGTTCAAGCAAACCGTGATAGCAGATTCCACCATGAAAGCAGAATATATCGCTGCATCAGAGGCTGCGAAGGAAGCATTCTGGTACAAGAAGTTTGCTGCAGAAATTGGAGTAATGCCATCAGATGCCATTCCTCTATACTGCGACAACAATGGCGCCATAGCCCTTGCTAAGGAGCCAGGTCTCACCAAAAATCCAAGCACATTGAGCGGCGATACCACCTCATCCGCGATTACCTCGAGAAGGATTACGTCGAGGTCAAGAGAGTCAACTCCGCAGATAATGTGGCAGACCCACTTACAAAGCCGTTGGGCCAGCAGAAGATCGAAGCCCACCTTGAGAAGATGGGACTTAGACTTGTAGCCAATTGGCTTTAGGATAAGTGGGAGATTGTTAGATATATGTGCCCTAGAAGCCAGAATTGGCTGACACTTGTAATACACTTCTAGGGGCAAAATTATAATTTTGACTAAAATCAATAAAATGGGTTATTTTCTATCACATATGTGTATTTAGTGTCTGTGATACATCCTTTGAGTTAATGGTAATGATAATTCATATTTTCAAGAGTTGAAAATTTAAGACATGAATAATCATTATTAACTCATAAAATGCTTCCGACCATAGGATCATCACGAGGATGGTGATTGATCTGGAAGGTTGGTGTACAATCGCTTCTCTTTAGTAGATGAGTCTTGAGTCTACGGTGTGGAGACACCGGAGCGAGAGTACAGGTACTCGTTAGAGAACGAGGGCACTGAGCGTGACCACCTCGAGTAGTCATTAGGGAGTCTACCTTCTCGTCAATGACTGACTCGATGCTGCAGTAGTGTGTCTGGTTCTTTGACCTGAGGTGCATCGGCAGTTCACCTTGAGGGTGTTATAGTTTGACTACACCATTACTCGATCTCCTAGCCATATGGAACCCTGAGGTGTATGTTGGCTATAGCATGTTCATTGTAGGAACTGGATTGCATCAAGATGGAATCTATCTACCTCGGTGGTAGAGGAGTAGCCCTATGATGATCATGAGAATCAAGTCCAGAAGTCCATGGCCATGGCAGAGTGAAATAATAGAAAGAGTTTCTATTTAGATTTTCACATCGGACTCGAATCGAATGATTACATCATATGACAGAGACTAGGGTTTGACGAGTTCACCTTAACCCTAATCTGAACGAGGCCTCAAAGATAGAAACTTAATTACATGGTAGTACACCAAGAGGTCAATTCAGCTCTCTGATGGGGTGCCACCTATACTTGCTTAGGTGCATCTTGGTGGATTTTAGGAGCAATTAGATATGTTAAGCATGACGATCTTTCTAGCTGTCGAATCAAGAGTAGTTCCTGATCCATTCGAAAGGAGTTTTGATGATTCTATGATAGAATATTACATATCCCATTACCATATAGAACTGAACCTAACTGGGTTCACACAAAACAAGGGTTTGAATCTGGACATCAATTGAACTAATCTAGTTCAATTGATTCTGAATGAGATTCAATTAGGTTCAAGAAAATCGTGCTAGCACTCGATTGAACCTAACGTTCTTCTTTTACTATCACAAATAAGTTGTCCTGACTGAGCCAAAGGAGTTTGTGCTCAATCAGAGGCCTTCATATGGTCTAACTAGAGGTTGTCTAAGTTGAGAAGGTTGTCTTATTTTTAAGACATGACTGCCATTTTTGGTCACTGCCATTTTTGGTCCTTTGACTTTGGTCAAAAGTTGACCATAGATACTTTGACTTTTGTCCATGTGTCACGCACCTATTGGAAAACTGGTGGGGGCCTGTCCCCCTTCCAGAACTTAGCAAGGAGGAGGGCGCACGCCACCCCTATGCATGCACCCAAGTTGGAGGCGCCTTGGAGTCCTTGATTTGGACAAGGACTCACCCCCATTTTGGATTCCAATCAGAGTTCTACTAAGAATCCAGTTTGACTGGTCCTTAGGCACTCTAAGGAGGAATCCAGGGGACTCTATTCCAACCAATCAGATTTAGATCTGATTTCACAAAGGGTTATATTGGTGTGGAATAAGAGGAGTTGATCACAAGAGGTCTTATTAATAAGACCCTGCGCCAACCCAAAGAATATAGAGATTCCACACCCAAGGCGCTGCTTCTCCTCTTCCTCCATGCCTAAACTTCTCCCATCCTTCTCCTCTCACGTCAAAAGAGTTTTGGATTTTGGTTGCTTCCAGATCAGAAAGAAAGGCGATAAAAGAAGAAGCTGCACTGCTGCAAAGGACGACTCTGAATCTTCAAAGAGTTTTGAAGACCTCCAGATCAGATCCAGATCTAATTTTTGGAGACATGATAGAGAAGAAGAGGATCCTCAGATCCAAACGCCGAGTGGATACCGGTAGAGGCCAAGACGCTTTGCAGGCTAGATCCAGAACCTTCCGCTGCAATCAGATCATCTACAGGGTAATAGGATTACCCAAATCAAGGTAAATTAAATTTAATTTAATAATCTTATTTTATTTTATTTATTAAAATAATAAGAATCAGATCTGAAACATATCAAGATCTGATTGGGATCAAGTGAAAAAATTTTGAAATATATCTCTTGATCTGATCAGATCTGGACGAACCTAGATCAGAAAATCAGGATTTTCCTTCAGTGCCCTCGTTCTCCTAAATGGAGTACTGTACTTTGCTTTGGTATCTCCACACATAACTCAAGATATCTACTCAAAGAAAGTGATCGTTACACAACCTTTTGATCAATTCATTTCAATGCTCATGATGATCTAACGGTCAAAAGTAATTTATGAGTTAATTATGAAAATTCATGTCTTAAATTTTTACCTCTTTGAAAATATGAATTGTCATTACCATTAACTCAAATGATGTATCACATACACTTTAAATATACATTATGATAGAAAATAATTTTTTATTAATTTATAGTCAATAATAAAAATTGCTGTGAAAGTGCTATCAAGATTAGCCAATCTGGCTTCTAGGGCACACATCTAACATGCTGCTGAATTGCTAGAGATCCAATAGTATGGTGGCAGGAGATGAATGAAAGCATCAATTAGAATTCAACCATCAAAAGTGCCCAATCATCGAACTAGCGTCACTCGAGAGGAGTCGATCAGGACCAGGGCCTCCGGTGTGGATGATCCACCGGACGCTAGGCATGTTGTGTGACACATCACGATGAAGCGAGACCTCTTTCGGGAGGATCAAATTGCAAGTGTATCGACTAGCATCGCAACAAAGGTAACATGTTCTGAACACGTAGAGTAGTAAAACTATTTTACTGGTGGTAGATATTTTAGTTTTAGATTATATTGCATATATGTCACATTAGATCCTAGATTTATTGGATTTATAGATTTGGTCTATAGTTTTTAAAAAATTAATTAGATTAATTTTTAATTTTATTATATTTAATTTTTTAAAAAAATTTGAAAGTAGAGCTAGAAATCCTGCATGCAACCCACAAAAGATATCAGAGCAACTAGGTTGTTTAATATAATATATACACATAATTAGATTATTTATTTAGATTAGATCTAAATAATAATTTAATTTTTAATCTAAAAATAAATTTATGATCGCACGATTGAAGGTTGTCCTGCTGTAAGGTTTATCCCTTATAGTAAAAAGATTGTCATGATATATTATTGATCTAAAATTTTAATTTTAAATCTTTAGATCTGATCTAATATTTTTTATAATATGATTGAGTGATTTTAATCTAATTTTTAATCATGAATAAGTATTTAGATTAGATCTAAAATGATTCATGAGTTTTATGTATTGTACATAGATTTAGATTAAAACCTATAACTAGCAGCTACTTGTTAAAAGAGCTGACCCATTCTTGAAATGAGTCAACCCATTTAGTGAATAGTGCTAGCTTGTAAAAGAATCTTTCAAAATTTTAAAAAATATTTTTAAAATACCAAACCCCAACCCTTAGCCCAAAAAATTAATTAAGAATTAAATATTATAAATTAGGATCTAGAATTAAGAATTAAAGATCTTAAGTCATTGATCATAAAATTTGGCTTATTGAATTAGATGAATTAGGTCTATCAATTGGGTTAGACCTAAGGTAAGTTAAAGAATGGACTAAATTAAAGTAATTGATCAAATCTAACCAAATGTTGATTTAGATTAGATCAAGGACTCTTTAGACTCAATTATAATAATTGTAGTTGGTCAAGTCCATGCCTTTAATAAGAATCAATTGGACCTGATTTATGGCTACACAGTTAAACCCAAAATTGCTAGGTTGGTTAAATTAAAACTAATGAACCGGATGGTGTCTAAGGTAAGTTTGGAAGTTTAGACCAATAATTTTTAATTGGGAGCTACTTGGGCTGATTCGATCTTTGATAAGTTAATGGCATATCCCTTCTATTGATCTCACATACCTAACCATTTTGGTGAATTAGATTTTGATTAGATCACTTGATGATTTGGACTCACCCATGTCAATTAGGTAAATCAATGTGACTAATTTAGTTGCTCCTAATGCTAGTTTGCATTAGATCCTTTTTTATCTAACTTAGTGAACTCAATGAGAGGATTGAAATTGCTAGTTAATCCTTCTCTCCTCTTCTTAAAATTAATGAATAAAATCCTCTAAAATTACTAGGTCCTTAAAAATGATAAAATTTTATGATAACTAAGTCATAGCCTCCTATTAAGTTGAGTGATAATGGGTCCATTAGTTTAATAATCATTGGAGGCCCAAAGGCCCAGTGCTTATTGACTAATGAAATTATCATTCATAATATGATGATTTGGTTGTGTCTTTCTAAGGGTGGTCAGGTTGGCCAGTCAAAGTTGGGCCTGATCATTTGTTGGTCAAATGCATTAAATATGGTCATGTTAATGGTTAGACTTAACCAAATCTTTTCAGTGGAGACCAAAGCCTATTGGTTAGGTTTTCGAAGCAAAATTAAAATTACTAAAAGTTGTTTAGAGAAATAATTGATTATGAACCTACCCATAGATGCACATGGGTTGACCGACCAATGTCTGACTTGTGTGTAGTCTATGTGGATTCTAGTACCTACTAAAGAATTAAGATAATTCCTCAAATTGAAGGTAGAGGCTATCAGTTCATATAAAATAGTGGAAGAATCTTTAGACTAAAGTCTAAGTTTTTAAGCTAAGTAATTCATATACTAATTAGGTTATGATTTTTCTTTTTGTGCAGCTATGGCCACTACCCTATCGCTCCGATTATTATTGGACAATGATAAATTGATGGGACCCAACTTCAATAGCTAGTATCAAAAGTTGAAAATCATCTTGGAGCATGAGTGTATCCTATATATTTTGATAGATTCAGCATCTGAGGAGCCAGCTCCGAATGCTAGAGGTGCAGTCCGAGATACCTATCAGAAGTGGCTCAATGACCGCACTACTATTCGATGCATAATGCTAGTGACAATGAATGATGAGTTCAACTGTAGGTTCGAGAATGCCCAGCCACAGAAGATGCTTCAAATGTTGAATGACTTCTTTGGCATGCCTGATGATGTTGAGAGGCATAAGACTAGTTGTACTATTTTTAATGCTCGGATGAGGGATGGGGCATCAGTCACCGATCATGTATTGCACATGATCGAGATGATTGAGCACCTGAGTAAGCTGGGCTTTCTCCTATAGGAGAAGCTTGGGAAGGATGCGATCCTGAACTCTTTGTCCAAGTCCTTCCTCTCCTTCCTAACTCATTTTAGAATGATAAAGCCTGCAATGAACTACCATGATTTGTTGGGGTTGCTATAGAACTTTGAGAAGGATCACTAGTTCCACAAAGAGTTGGTGAATGTAGTGGAAGGATCTTCTTTCGATTGTCGATCCTTTAAAAAAAAAAAATGTAGATGAAGAAGAATAAAAAATGTAGTTGCATGCCAAGACGTCTATACAAGGTCAGACCAAGAAGCGCAAGCCCGATCAAAGCCAGGTGTAGTGCTTCTTTTGCAAGAAGTAGGGTCCCTAGAAGAGGAATTATCCTTAGTACATTGCCTACCTAGATCCAAATAGGTTGAGGAAGAAGTAAGTGATTGCCGGGTAAGATAATTATATGATAATTATTGCCCAGCAAGACAACCCAAGAAGGGGGGGGTGAATTAGATTTTTCAAAACTTAAAATAAGTTAGGTGCTATTTTCAAAAATAAGTGATGTGATGGTATATGCTTTAGTTCTAAGTATAAAGAACTGCGGAAATATAAATGCAATGGAATGAAGTAAATAAGACAATCATAAACACTAAAAAATTTATAGTGGTTTGGTGCCCCTTGCACCTACGTCCACTTCCCAATTTCAACATGAGAATTTTACTATAATCTCTCCAAGATTATAGCTGGATAATTTTCCAAGGCTCACTATCCAAAATTGTGAGGATTTATAGTACTCCCAAGCCTTGGAAGGCCATGGGAGGAGTCAGGGGGTTGGCTCCGAGGATTTTAAGGTCCTGGTTGGTGTTTCAAAGATCTGAGACATAAGGTGAAGTAAGAAACCAAAGTCAGAGAATCAAGATTGTAGAAAGAAAATTTTCTACAGGTTAGCCGACTTAGTTCAAAATTGGGTCGACTAAATCTCAGTGCACAGGCAAAATAGAGAGCTGCACGTTTAGGACTGCTGGCATAGCATAGGACTAGGCCGGCTCAATTTTGGACTGAGTCGACCTAGTGGAACTTAGCCAGCTCAGTGCATGAGCAGAGTTACACGAGGGTCTATTTTGGGCTAGGGTCTAGATTGATCCTAGGAGTTTTAAGGCCTGATTTGAGAGGTCTTAAGAGGGCTAACTCATGTATGGGTAGGATCTAGATTCAGAGGATAGAGGCAATGGATGACATTGTGTACAACTGCCGGTGAGTGCTTTAATCTATGTGATTAGCCGAGGAGTTTTTTGGTCGGGCCTAATGGCTACGTATAAATACATAGGTTGTATTAGGGTTTTCAAGGTTGAAATCAATACAGATCTTTTCTCCCTCAACTCTCTTCTTCTCTTCTCTCTAGAGTTGCCGTCCTAGGATTCTTGAAGAAGCCCTAAAGAAGGAGGCATCTCCCTCAAGCCTAAGGAGGGAGGCGCCCCATCATAGATCCAGGTGGTGGATTGGTGGTTTGCTACCCATAGAGAATGTCATAGGTTCCTTCAGATCCATGCTAAAGCTCAGGAGCTTTTGCAACATGATATCGGTGCTTATGATGTCAAGGATGATTGGCGTTCGAGCAATATCATAGGTCTACAATTTGGTATCAGAGCTAGGTGATGCCTGGGATGTTGTGGACAACAATATGGTATCAGAGCCAAGTTTCAGTGCCTGATGGTGCATGGAAGGGAAGGAGAAGTCACACAAGGTAAAATCAGAAATTTGCATAAGGATTTCATGGTATGTCTCAAATCTATCTTTGTTATTGCTGTGGTTTGGCCAACCAAGAGCAGTGAGCTGAAGGTGGAGGTTGAGAGGATTAACGGAAAGAGATTTTTTTTGGGATGGAAGGATTTGGTGCATGATTTGCTGATCGATCATGGTGGAAAGATCGGGGTGTATGATGGTTATTTGACAGGCAGGGAGCACTGGAGTGCTGCAGTAGCACTTCCTTGGAGATATAGGGCTGAGGGAGGCTCGATGATGCAGCAATCGAGGGAGGTATCTCAGTAGAGAGCATTAGGGTTCTCTATAAAGATGGGCAGTGTAGGGCTATTGAAGAGAGGTTTTCCAAGGGATAATGATCGAACGAAGGTTGAAGAAGTGACTATACGTCCTTCGATGTTAGAAAGGCGAGAAAGTAGTCGGAGATGTATTTAGCGGTTCGACCAGGGTATGGATTTGCGAAGTCTTGGGAGTGATGGAGATGGATGATCCATGGAGGTCCAGCAGGTTAGGGCTGGTTGGCTATAGAGCGGCACAGAGATGAGTCAGGGAATGCTGGAGTACTGCAGGAGCGCTTCTCTGGATGTACGAGATCGAGAGAGGCTTGATGGTGCAGCAATCGAGAAGTGTATCTCAGCAAAGAGTGTTAGTGGTATCTTAGAGAGATTGGGTGCAAGTCTTAGGGAGAGCCAGGAGGTCTTAGGGAATGCTAGAAGATCTCCAGCAGCTAGGAGTATCATGGATCAGGTTTCTTCTACAAGAGCACCAGGGAGAGTCACGGTTCAGGTGGAGCATGGTTCTCCGGGTGCAACTAAAGCGATGGCTGGTGTAGGGGTAGAAGAGGACTAGGATGGAATTCCCTAGGGTTCAGTCGCTAGATTCAGAAGAGTTGGATGAGCTCTTGGATTTTGAAGGTGCCCGTGGGTTGCGAAGGTATCCGAGATAGCTTCAAAGAGGGCCGTAGAGTGTGGAGGGTTCGAAGGGCAGCAACGGTGTTAGCTTACAACGGCAGGCTCAGTAGTCAGATTGAGTGATTGCCCTCGAGGACTCGATGAAGAGGTTGGCTTCTGCGACATCAGGTGAACTTCAGATATAGGTGGAGCTTCGGAGAGATGGCTTCACAATTAGAGAGGAATTTGACATGAGTTCAGAGCAGAGGGGTGCAGGAGGATCGATATCCTAGCACCAGCGTCAGTGATGCATAGTTTCAGGTGGAGCGGCATGTGCAGGAGGATAGGCATAGTTTTGAGGAGACCATGTCAGAGTTTGCAGCGAGTGCCGATACATGAATGTTGCAGGTTCTCTAGGAAGTCCAGAAAAAGTGATGTAGCTGCTAAGCAGAAGAGATCCTATAATTCTAGGGTGGTGCAGAGTTGCATGCCAAGGTCTTCAGCGGTGGAGGCAGTCATCTAAAAGGCCTCAAGAGTGCACAACAGCTGAAGAAGATTGGCTGAAGCAATGTTTGCACCGGTATTATCGAGTGCGTAGGGATAGTGTGATCGTGTAAGAGGGCATTGCTGAGAGGTTTGCCAAGGCTGGGAGCACCAAGGTGGGAGATTTGAGGATTGTGGTGCTCCAGCCTGGGAAGAACACGAAAGGAGTCAGGGGGTTGGCTCTGGGGATTCAAGGGCTGGTTGGTGCTTCAGAGACCTAGAAACAAGAGAAGCAGAAGTCATAAAGTCGAGAATCAAGACTTATGAAAGAAGATTTTCTATAGATCAAATTGGCTTAGTCCAAAAATTGGGTCGGCTAGTCTCAGTGCATAGGTAAAAATAGAGAGTTGCGCATTCGAACTACTAGATCAGCACCAAACAGCTAGCTTAGTTTTGATTGAGCCGACCCAGTAGACTTAGCCGGCTTAGGCTAGGACTGCCAGCTCATGCAGGTAGAGTACGCGAGGTTTGTTGGACTAGGGTCTGGGTTGATCCTAGGAGTCTTAAGCCTTAGTTTGAGTGGTCTTAAGGGGCTAACTCATGTATTGTCGGGTCTAATCCAGAGATGAGGCATGGGAGGATGGGTGTACATGGGCTCGGTAGTGCTTTTAGTATTGGGTTAGTCAGGGAGTTTTTGGTCGGACCTAATGGCTATGTATAAATGCATAGGTTGTATTAGGGATTTTAAGGTTGAAATCAATACAGATCTTTTCTCCCTCAACTCTCTTCTTCTCTTCTCTTTAGAGTTACTATCCTAGGGTTGTTGAAGAAGCCCTAGAGAAAGGGGCATCTCCCTCAAGCTCAAGGAGGGAGGCACCCCATCATAGATCCAGGTAGAGGATCGATGGTTTGTTGCCCATAGAGAATGTCACAGGTTTCTTCAGATCCATGCTAAAGATTAGGAGCTTCCGCAACATGACATCAATGCTTGTGATGTCAAGGATGATTGGCATTTGAGTGATATTATGGGTCTACAATTTGGTATCAGAGCTAGGTGATGCCTGGAATGTTATGGATGATAATAAAAATCTTGTTGGTTTTTACACTGGCTCACCAACCACAACCAACCCCTACGCCAACCCTTGAATTATAATCCAATTTTCAAGCTTGGATAAGCCTTCCCCTTAGCTTCAAAATCCTATTGAAGCTAAGTTACAAGAAAGAGAAAAGTTGAACAACAAAAATGAACAAAAAGCTTCTTTGATGAGCAAATAAGTCGATGAAGCTTTTTGGAGTCTTCTTGGAGGAAGGATTTTGAACTATTTGAGCTTGTCTTCTTGTAGAATGGAATCACTTGATTCGATGTTACTTAGAGTTGAGAGTGGAATACTCTATTTTTAGAGCTCTTATGACTCTTTTTCTTAACCTTTTGGTTTCTTTCAATGATTTTATATTCATGTCACTTCCTCTAGGTATTTTGTAGGTAATTTTCCATATTTGGAAGGCTGGAGAATACTATTTGACCATTGAAGAAGCAAAAATGATCATTTGAACTCAATCTGCATAGGTTCTAAACAGTCTACAGAAAGTAGTCATTGGAGCTCGAGTCAAACCAAAAATAATCATTTGAACTCAATCTACATAGTTCTGGATAGTCTACAGAAAGTAGTCGTTGGAGCTCGAGTCGAACCTCGAGTCGACATGAGCATCAGCTCAAGGCCATTTGCTCCGCTCGTTCCTCAGCTCGAGAGTTTTTGTTTGAAGATCAGTCTTTCTTTATTTTACTAAGACTTCAACTCATGGACCTTGAGTCGACTCGAGCCTCTGCTCGAGACTGTGCCAAATTTTGCTTCAAAATTATCGTCTTCTATATTTCTCCTGAGACTTTGACTCGAGAACCTCAAATCGACTTGAGCCTTTGCTCAAGATCTTACCCTAAAATCACCATTCTTTGGATTTTCATTGAGACTTCAACTCAAGAACCTCAAGTTGACTTGAGCCTTTGCTCAAGACCTTGCCCCGAAATCACCATTCTCTAAATTTTTACTGAGACTTCGACTCGAAAACCTCAAGTTGACTGGAGCCTCTGCTCAAGATCTTGCCCCAAAATCATCATTCTTTAGATTTTTACTGAGACTTTGACTCGAGAACATTGAGTCAACTCGAGCCTCCACTCAAGACTATTTCTTTTGAAACTTTTGCATGCCAGTCTGTGTATCAGCTCGAGCTGAACAACGAGTCAAACCATGAGTCGACTCATGGGCTTCTTAAGCTAAAAAATTTTAGTTTCCCCAAAGGTTTTTCTCTTCAATTCTAGTTTGGGGATATCCTTTACAAACCTTGTTTCACGTATGATTTATGCTTCCAAAGCCTCCAAATCTTCTCTATCAATTTTCAAGTGCGTTTATATGGAAGTTTTATTTGGTACTTTAAAATGCATCCTGAAACATGACCTCAACAACTTCATTAGTTTAAATATATACTCAAATATTTTATTACTCATCAAAATCAATCCTTGGGATCAACAATCTTCTCTATTTTGATGATGACAAAACTTTGAGTATATGAGTGAGAAATGTGCAATAACAATGCATTAAGGATATTTTCAGTAGATTAACAATTTAATCCCTTTTGTATTTTCATATTTGTCTCCCCCTCAATTTATGCCTATATTTTTAATATGTCTTTTCAATTCAAGGTTAAGTTTTATGCTCGTACTTATTAGAATGGTAAATTGCCAGCATATATCCATATGTATGTGCCAAGCATTAGTATTAAACAATCATACATAGAGTATATATTATGGCACAAACTCCAAACTTATAATGCACATCATATATGCTGAAAATTTCAATCCTTAACATATTCATGCTTAACACATTTAAGCTAAAAATTTTCATCTTAACACATTTATGTTGAAAATTTTAAATTTAACATATTCAAAGTAAATGAATTCAAGCTCATATATATATTACTCCCCCTTTTGTCATCAATCAAAAATATAAAGTTAAGGCAAATGTTCAGAACGAGTGTAAGAGTAAGTGATCATGAGTTTCATTGCATTAACAAAATGCACTATGATACAATGAAACATCAAGTTCAAAGCAACATCAGGTTAAGCAAGTTTACATCTATAAGTGCTAAGTACATAGAGTCAAATACAAGCACAGAATCAAATACAACCATATACTCCTAATAGATAGATCTAAGTAAAAGAAGTGGACAGGCACTAGAGCCTACGAGGCTACTCATCATTAGATGGAATCTCTAATGTCTGGGATGAGGCTTGTGAGGTAGAAGGTCTGGCTCTCCTACTCCTAGTCTTAGCAGAAGGTTCGGCTACCTACGAGGGAGGAGGCCCTCCATGAGTGTAGACTCTAAGTGGTGGTCTGCTCTCACTCGTGGATACCTAGATGGACTGACCAGGTGACATAGGTGGAGGAGGTGGAGGTCGAGGCATGGCTGCCCTAGCCATGGCATCTGCTGCTGTTGGTGGTGGTATAGCACTTGGAGCGAGTCTCTTTATTTTTTTTAATCAAACTGCCCATGGCTCCAAGTACTGAAATGATGTTCTACTGCTATGCCTGACCTAGGCAACTGATCATTGCCATCATCTCAGTGCCTCCAGACTCAATCTCTCCTTAAGCCGAGCAAGCTCCTCAATGATGCTAGAGTGATCAGTAGATGTGTCATGTGTGTGCTCCCTCTGCTCTAGAATAGAAAGCCTCTGAGAGATAGACCTCATCTCTATTTGTACAGTGTCTATTCTCTTAGATAGTTCCTGAATCTCTCTACTGACTTTGGTAGATATCAAGTTTGCCGGTCCCTCCATAGATGTAGAGTCAGCAGGTGGTGTCTATGGGAACCTCCCCATGGGTGGAGCTCGAGGTGTCATAGGTGTACCAGGGTTAGTGTCAGATGCATCTCAAGCTGCAACTGGAGTAGAGGGCTCTCTTGCCTCTACAACCCTAGGTGCTCTCCTCTCTTAACCAAAAATGTTCTTGACCCATCTTCCATCCTCTACATGATATTGCATTCTAGTCAAGGTTCTCATATCATAAACATCATAGTGAGACTACTTTTTGCTTGCTTCATTCTCTAGTGATGCTC
Organism: Cocos nucifera; assembly: GCA_006176705.1. Taxonomy (NCBI): domain Eukaryota; kingdom Viridiplantae; phylum Streptophyta; class Magnoliopsida; order Arecales; family Arecaceae; genus Cocos; species Cocos nucifera. Next base: position 173,315 of record QRFJ01000963.1, on the reverse strand, counting down.
CTGTAGTCTCAAAAATCCTAGTCAGGATCATTCCATAAGGCAAGCATACCTTGTTCCTTGATGCAGCCTCTCTTATCTAATGCATCATAATATCGGGCAGATTTATCTGCATCCCCTGAAGCATCAAATACATCATACATGGTTCTCTCTTAGATACAAAGTCATATCTACCTAGTTTGGGTATAAAAATCCCACTGATGATATGATGAAGAACCCTCATCTCCACTGATAGTGTGGGTGGCAGTACATCTCCTACAATATCATCCCTGCCCAAATTAGTTTCAAATCCCTCCTTTTGTTAGATAGCTTATCTGGCACAAATCCTTCCTTTGTGATTCCAAAGGTCTGGGTCAAACTCTCCTCTTTCACCTCAATTTGAACACCTTTGACTGTAGTTGTAATTTTAGAAAATCCTCTTTTAAGATTTTCATAGAACTCTCTAACCAACATAGAGTATGTGGGGATGTCCATTGTACAGAAATTTCTTCACCCCATCCTATCAATCCAAGTCCCAATGGAAAAATTATAACATTCAAAATAATTAAAATCGATTCTTCTCCCCATTGCTATGGCTATAATGGCCATTCTACCAATAGGTGGAGATGGTGGAGGAGGAGAGTTCAGTTTACCTTGATCCGATTGAGTTTCTTCCTGAATGGATTTTTTAGAGTGTTGAGAAATCCTAGATGGTTAGGATGTTGCTTGTTCCATTTAAGCTTTTCTTCTCCTCTCCTATTCTTCAGCTACACAGGTATTGCTAACCTTCCGCACTCCTTTCCATTCGCTAACCATTCTATCCAATGTCAGCCTTTGATTCTATGAATCAAAGGAAAAGGTTGGTAAGGAGACAAGTGAAATTATTGGATTGGGTTCTTGCGGGAATGAGAAGCCCTCTGCTCGTGGAAATGAAGACTTTCTAGGGCATTGTGAATAGTTATGATTCGTTTTAACCCCTGTGGCCTCCGACCCTCGAGTCGACTCATGGTTTTGAACTAGTTTACTCAAGTTGACTCGAGCAATAGTTCTGAAACTTCTAGAGTTTCAGAGAGAATTTGATATTTAGATAATGTTTAGTTATTTTCTAAATATTGATCATTAATTTTGTACATAAGATTTAATTCTTTTGGGTTTAATTTGATTTACTTAGAAATTTAGAGAATAAAATTAAATCAGGTTGGTAGCATAGTCCTAAGTCTCTTCTAATAATGCTAAATTTTTCTTCATTAAGTGGTTTTGTGAATGTGTCAGCTAATTATTTATCAATACTAAAAAATTTAAGCACCACATCATTGTTTTGTGTATGATCTCTTATGAAGTGATGTCTTATATTAATGTGTTTGGATCTTGGATGTTGAATTGGGTTCTTGGTTAAATTGATTGCACATATGTTGTCACATCTTATGGGTATCTTATTAAGTTTGAATCCAAAATCTTCTAATTATTGTTTAATCTAAAGAATTTATGTACAACAACTTCTAGCAGCTATATATTTGGCCTCGACCGTTGAGAGTGCTATTGTGTTTTATTTCTTACTAAACCAAGAGTATAAATTTACTCTTATGAATTGACATGTGCCACTAGTGCTTTTTTTATCAAGTTTGCATCCAGCAAAATCAACATCAGAGTAACCAATTAATTCAAATTGAGATACTCTATCATACCATAGTCCAATATTAAGTGTCCCAAATAAGAATCTAAAGATTCTTTTGATAGCAAGCAAATGTGATTCTCTAGAGTCTGATTGATACCATGCAAACATACAAACACTGAATACTATATCTGGTCTACTTACAGTAAGATAAAAAAGTGAGCCTATCATACCTCTATCTAATTTTAAATCTACTTTCTTCTCTTTCTCATCTTTGTCAAGTTTGCAGGATGTACTTATTGGTGTGCCAATTGGTCTTGAACTCTCCATCCCAAACTTCTTGAGTATTTTTTTTGTATATTTTATTTGGTTGATGGAGATCCCCTCTTCATTTTGCTTGATTTAGAGTTCAAGGAAGAAGTTTAACTCTCCCATCATGCTTATCTCGAACTCACCCTACATTAGCTTAGCAAATTTTTGACAAAGAATTTCATTAGTGGCACCAAAAATAATATCATCCACATAGATTTGTACAACTAATAGATTCTCATCTTTTCTTTTTAAGAACAAGATTTTATCTACATTTTCTCTAGTAAATTTATTATCTAGTAAGAATTTACATAATCTTTCATACCAAGCACGTGGGGCTTGTTTTAGACCATACAGGGCTTTATGTAATTTGAATACAAGATTTGAAAATGCATGATTTTTAAATCCAGGTAGTTATTCAACATACACTTCTTCTGCTATATAATCATCAAGAAATAAACTTTTTATATCCATTTGATATAATTTAAAATTCATAAAACATGCAAAAGTAAGCAATAGTCTAATAGCCTCTAATCTAGCTATAGGTGCAAAGGTTTCATTAAAATCAATGCCTTCTTCCTGATTATATTCTTTTGCTACTAATCTAGCCTTATTTCTTATAATGGTTCCATGTTCATCCAATTTATTTCTATATACCCATTTAGTTCTAATTATTGAATGGTCATTTGGTCTATCGACTAGGGTCCACACTTTATTTCTTTCAAATTGATTTAATTCTTCTTGTATGGCATTTATCCAATATGGATCATTTTTAGCTTTTTCTATTAATTTAGGTTCAATTTATGAAATGAAAGCTATGTAATTATTTATATTTCTTAGATAAGATCGTGTTCTTATCCCTTGTAATAAATCATTGATTATAAGATCTTTAAGATGTCCATGTGGGTACCTCCATTCTTTTGGCAGCTCTTCTCTTGGACTGTGAGAGGACTCTTCATTCTTCTCTTCTTCATTATTTTGAGGTGGAGCATCCTTGAGTGTTAGATTGTCCATCTTATCATAAAGATTTTCTACATTCTTATCTAAAGCATCTTCTTTTCTAACAAATTTGTCATTATATTTGTCAAAGATAATATGAATTTATTCTTCAACAATAAGAGTTCTCTTGTTGAAGACTCTTATGCCTTGCTTGATGAGGAGTATCCTAAGAAGATACCCTCATCGAACTTGGCATCAAATCTTTTCAGGTTATCTTTTTCATTATTAAGTATGAAGCATTTACAGCCAAACACGTGAAAATAATTGATATTTGATTTTCTATCTTTCCAAAGTTCATATGGTGTTTTCTTTAAAATAGGTCTTATTAGAATACGGTTTAATGTATAACATGCAATATTTATTATCTCAGCCCAAAAATATCTAGGTAAATTACTTCCACACAACATAGTTCGTACCATCTTTTCTAGTGTTCGATTTTTTCTTTCTACTACTTCATTTTGTTGTGGGGTTCTAGGTGCTAGAAAATTATGATTAATTTTTTTTCATTACAAAAGTTCTCAAAGTATTGATTTTCAAATTCTATACCATGATCACTATGTATGCAAACTATTGATATGTTCTTTTCATTCAAAACCTTTCGATAAAATTTAGAAAATGCATTGAAGGCTTCATTTTTTTGTGCTAAAAATATTACCCAAGTGAATCTTGAAAAATCATCTACAATTATAAGACCATACTTTTTACCTCCTAGATTAGTGGTCCTTGTAGGTCCAAATAAATCCATGTGTAGCAATTCTAAAGGTCTAGTGGTTGAAATTATTCCTTTTGGTTTGAAAGAATTCCTAGTTTTCTTTCCAAATTGACATGCATCATAAATTCGATTCTTTTCGAAACTTAGTTTTGGTAATCCTCTTACAATATCTTTCTTAACTAATTTTAAGAGTACCATACTAGCATGACCTAATCTACAATGCCACAACCAACTAGCTTCATTGACCTTGGCATCCATTGCCATAAGACATTGATCATTCTTCATGTGTAGATCATCAAGATCTACCATGTAGACATTATTATGTCGATGTCCTATGAACATGATGCCATTGTCATTTGGATTAGAAATAATACATAATAGAGATTCAAAAGTTATTTTAAATCTCTTATCACAAAATTGACTAATGCCAAACAAATTATGTTTTAACTCATCAATTAGGAATACATTTTGAATAGAAGTAGAAGGAGTGATATGAATGTTATCGATGTCAATGATACGTCCCTTTTCATTATCACCAAATGTAACTACTCCTCCTTTAGGCTCAGAAGTGAAAAATTGAGATTTGTCATCCATCATGTGCCTTGAATAGCCACTATCAATATACCAAAGTCTTTTTTTATCTCGAGCTGCAAGACACTCCTGCATAAGAAAATCAAGTTAAGTTTTTATGTACCCAAGTCATCTTGGGTTCTTTGGGGTTAGTGCTCATGGTTCCTTTTGGAACCCAAACCATTTTTTTCTATTTAATTTTTTGAAATCACATGCATAAGACATGACCAAATTTGCCACAATAAAAATATGAGATATTTCAAGTAGAGTTTGATGAAGCTTTAACAAATAAATTTTTGAATAATTTTTATTTCTTATGAGGTTTAAATTCTAATCTAGCCTTGTTAAAAATAGTTCTTTGCTCATTTAGTAGCATATTTAATTTTTTAAAACTATAGGTAAATCTTTCTATAAATGATTTGATTTTTGCTAGTTCATTATTCAATTTCTGATTTTCATTAGCAAGCAAATTCAACTTTTTGAAAAATATTTTCTTTTCATAAGTTCTGAATTTAACTTTCTTAAATCTTTATTTTTCAAACTTACATTCTTATATTCAGCCATAAGTTCAAAAAAATCTCTTGTAACTCATCAAAAGTAAAATCTACGAAGTTTTCAGCATTTATCTTCTCATGATGTGCCATCAGACAAAAGTTGGCTTCTTCTTGTGTTTCTTCCTCGGAGCTAGAGTCCTTACTATCACTCCAAATGGCCATCGTCACCTTCTTCTTGAGCTTTTTGGATGATTTCTTGAGAAGAAGGCAGTCTATCCTAAAGTGGCTGGATTTCTTGCACTCAAAGCAAATTGGTAGCTCCTTTTCTTTTTTCTTACTTGGTTCACCTTTGAAGGTCTTCTTCTTGAATTCTTGCTTCTTCTTTCTCATAAACCTCTTAAATTTTCTTGCAATCATGGCCAAGTCTTCTTCTTCCTCCTCTTCGTCGGATTCCTCACTCTCATCATCCTTGGAAGTAGTTGTGTTAAGAGCTATGGTCTTTTTCTTCTTGGTTTCCTCCTCTATGTTTTGCCTTATATTTAATTCATGAGTCATTAAGGACCCAAGAAGCTCTTCCAATGATAGCTTGTTAAGGTTTTTAGCTTCTTGGATGGCGGTGATTTTTGCTTCTCAAGCTTTCGGAAGTGACCTAAAATTTTATGAACAAGCTCACTGTTAGTGTAAGATTTATCTAAGCTTTTCAAACCATTAATAATATCAGTAAATCTAGTAAATATTTCAAAAATAGACTCATTTGACTTCATCTTAAATAATTCATATCGATGGATAAGCATATTTATTTTAGACTCCTTTACTTGATTGGTACCCTCATGGGTAACCTCTAGCCTATCCCAAATCTCCTTGAGCGAAGCATAAGTAAAAATTTTATTGAATTTATTAGGGTCTAATGCACAATATAGGACATTCATGGCCTTAGCATTTAATTCTATCATTTTCATATCATGCTCATCCCAATCCTCTTCTGATTTGGAAACATCATTATCCTCTATTTTGATTATGGGAGTGTGTGGGCCTTTGATTATCACTCTCCAAAGTTGATAATCAAGTGCTTGAATGTAAATGTGCATGCATACTTTCTAATAAGTAAAATTTATTTTATTGAATAAGGGTGGATGGTTGGTCGATTGCCCTTTGACAAGAGATTTACTCATATGGGTTGCCATTTGATCTTAACTCTTGATTGTTAAATCAAATGAAGTGAGTACCAAGCTCTGATACCACTTGTTGTCCAGCAAGACAATTCCAAGAGGGTGGGGGGGGGGGGGGGTGAATTGGATTTTTCAAAACTTAAAATAAGTTAGGTGTTGTTTTCAAAAATAAGTGATGTGATGGTGTATGCTTTAGTTCTTAGTATGCAAAAATATAGAAATATAAATTCAATGGAATGAAGTAAACAAGACAATTACAAACACTAGAAAATTTATAGTGATTCGGTGCTTCTTGCACCTATGTCCACTCTCCAAGGCCCACTTGAAAATTTTACTATAATTTCTTTAAGATTATAGCAAGATAGTTTTTCAAGTTTCACTATCCAAAATCTAGTTGATTTTTATACTGGCTCACCAACCACAACCAACCCCTAAGCCAACCCTTGGCTTACAATCTAATTTTTAGGCTTGCATAAGCCTTTCCCTTAGCTTCAAAATTTTATTGATGCTAAGTTACAAGAAAGAGAAAAAGTTGAACAACAAAAATCAACAAAAAGCTTCTTTGATGAGCAAATAAGTTGATGAAGCTTTTTGGAGTCTTCCTGGAGGGAGGATTTTGAACTATTTGAGCTTGTCTTCTTGTAGAATAGAATCACTTGATTTTATGTTTCTTAGAGTTGGGAGTGAAATACTCTCTTTTTAGGGCTCTTATGTCTCTTTTTCTTAACTTTTTGATTTTTTTCAATGACTTTATATTTATATCACTTCCTTCAGATATTTTGTAGATGATTTTCCATGTTTGAAAGGCTGGAGAATCCTATTTGATCGTTGGAGAAGCAAAAATGATTGTTTGAATCCAATCTACATAATTTTGGATAGTCTACAGAAACTAGCCATTGGAGCTCGAGTCGAACCTCGAGTCGACTAGAGCATCAGCTCGAGGCCATTTGCTTCGCTCATTCCTCAGCTTGAAAGTTTTTGTATGAAGATCGGTCTTTCTGTATTTTACTGAGACTTTAGCTCGTGGACCTCGAGTCGACTCTAGCCTCTGCTCGAGACTATGCCAAACTTTGGTTCAAAATTATCATCTTCTGTATTTCTCCTAAGACTTCAACTCAGAAACCTTGAGTTGACTTGAGCCTCTACTCAAGATCTTGCTTCGAAATCACCATTCTCTGGATTTTCATGTAGACTTCGACTCGAGAATCTTGAGTCGACTCAAGTCTCTACTCGAGACCTTATCCTAAAATCACCATTCTCTGAATTTTAACTAAGACTTTGACTCGAGAACCTTGAGTTGACTCGAGCCTCCACTCGAGACTGTTTCTTTTAAAAGTTTTGCATGCTAGTTTGCGTATCAACTTGAGCTGGACAACGAGTTGAGCCATGAGTCGACTCATGGGCTTCTTAAGCTGAAAAGTTTTAGTTTCCCCAAAGATTTTCCTCTTCAATTCTAGTTTGGGGTTGTCCTTTATAAACCTTGTTTCACATGTTATTTATGCTTCAAAAGCCTCCAAATCTTCTCTATCAATTATCAATTGAATTTATATGGAAGTTTTATTTGATATTTTAAAATGCATCCTAAAACATGATCTCAACAACTTCATTAGTTTAAATATATACTCAAATATTTTGTTACTCATCAAAATCAATCCTTAGGATCAACAATAATACCTTGCAACTTCTCAATGTATTATACTACTACCTAAGTATTAGATACTAAAAGCCCTTATCATATCTGTAATTTGATGCAGGATTTGTAGGTCAGTAGAAGATTTGATGAAGGCAAGAGGTTCCTGAAGATTGGAGATGGAAGATAAGTTCCACTTCTAGCTTTAGAAATCATGAATCTTGTAATTAATTCTTATAAAGTTATTCTTTGTTGATATCATTTTTGTCCAAGTTTTTTATTGAATGTTATTTCTATAGGCCTTCTTGCCAAAAATAGTTATGAATTTTTAATAAAAAAATTTATAATATTATTTTGAATGGTGTTACGATTTATGTTGCATAATTGAATAACGATATTTATTTACTATCACAGCCTATTAATGTGGTTCAATCCTTTAGTAAACGTCCTAGACTACATGATGTGTCAGAAGTTTAACTTTGGTACTGTAGGCTAGGTCACATTAACAAGAATAGAATAAATTGGTTGGCTCAAGAAAAAATTTTTGAAGTCGGTAATTGTAAATCACATTCGACCTATGAGTCCTGTCTCCTTAGTAAGATGCCAAGTCACCTTTTACTAGAAAAGATGAACAAGCTAATGAACTCCTCGATCTAGTGCATACTGATGTATGTGGACCCATGAGCTCAAGTGCTAGAGATAGATATTTCTACTTCATAACATTTATGGATGATCTATCGAGGTATGGGTATATTTACTTAATGAAGCATAAATTAGAGTCGTTTAAAATGTTCAAACTATTCTGTAATGAGCTAGAAAAGCAATCTAGAAAGAGTACTAAAACTCTTCGATCTGACTAAGGGGGTGAGTACCTTTCTAGTGAATTTTAGATATATCTTAGAAAAAATGGAATTCTCTCCTAATGGACTCCTCTTGGAACACCACAACATAATGATATGTTTGAAAGAAGGAATCAGACCTTGTTGGATATGGTTTGATCCATAATGGGATTTGTTAGTTTGCAGATCTCTTTTTGGGGATATGCACTCGAGTCAGCTTATTACATTCTAAATAGGATTTCAAGTAAGTCTGTAAGTAAAATACCATATGAGATGTGGACAGGACATAAGCTAGTACTATCGCACCTTAGGGATTGGAGGTGTCCGACTTATGTCAAATAATTAGTAATGGATAAGCTTGGACCTAGGTCTGACAAGTATATTTTTATAGGATACCCAAAAGAGACCAAAGAATATTATTTCTATCTTGCTGATGAGAAAAAGATGTTTGTCAGCCTTAAGATAATCTTTTTAAAAAAGAGTTCCTTGGAGAAGGAACTAATGCCTCTAAGGTCAAACTTGAGGAAGTTCAGAAGGTGAAAAAAGTAACATAAGTAGGTGAACTTGAACCATATTTGATTAGATCAAATCCATAGCCCATTGAACCTGCATCCTTAAGGCGGTCTCGTAGAGTACCATGTCAGTCGGATAGATACTTTGATTTCTTAATCCGATATGGTAATCTTGTCGAACTTGATGAGAATGATGATGATTTGATCACCTACATGGATGCAATGCAGAGACCCGACTTTGAGAAATGGCTTGAGGTCATGAAATCAAAAATGGAGTCCATAAAGGTCAATGATGTATGGGCATTGATTGATCCGCACAAAGGGGTAAAACCCATAGGATGTAAGTGGGTCTTCAAGAGGAAAAGAAGCATAGACAGAAAGGTAGAGACCTATAAAGCCCATCTGATTATCAAGAGGTATCGTCAATATTATGGTATAGACTATGATGAGATGTTCTCTTCTGTGGCAATGATCAAGTCCATTTGGATCATGCTTGCAATAGCTGTCCATCTAGACTATGAAATCTAGTAGATGGATATGAAGATAGCTTTTCTGAATGGAGAACTAGATGAAGAGGTGTATATAATACAACCTGAAAGATTCACATCCATAGATGAGTCTAAGGTATGCAAGCTTCAAAAGTCCATTTATGGTTTAAAGTAGGCATCTCAAAATTGGAACATATGTTTTGATAGGATGATCAAAATGTATGGCTTCATTAAGAATGGAGAAGAGCTCTGCATATACAAGTGGGGTAATGGTCCAATGGTTGTATTCCTAGTATTATATGTGGATGACATTCTCTTAATTGAAAATGATGTCCCTACTTTATAAGGAATAAAGATCTGATTATCATTATAGTTTTCCATGAAGAATCTGGAAGAAGTTTCCTACATCTTAGGGATAAAGATCTATAAAGATAGATCTAAAAGATTGCTTGGGTTATCCCAGTTCACATACATTAACATTATGCTGAAGTGGTTCAGCATGGAGAATTCTAAGAAGGACTATCTATCGATAGGCCATAGAATTTCTCTCTCGTAGAGAGATTATCCGACAACACCTCAAGAGAGAGAGTGTATGAGTAGAATTTCATATGCTTTGGTATTGATTTCTATCATGTATGCAATGACATGTGTGCGATCAGATGTGGTATACTCACTAGGGATAATGATTAGATACCAATTTGATCTAGAAAAGATTTATTGGAAGGTTGTTAAAATCATCCTTAAGTATTTAAAAAATACTAAGGACCAGTGGCTTGTTTATGGTGAGTAAAATTTGAGACTTATAGGATTTATAGACTCTAGTTTTCAATCGGACCATGATAATAGCAAAAGTATGTTGGGATATGTGTTTACCCTTAATGATGGAGCTATTTCTTAGAAGAGTTTTAAGTAGCACGATATGGCCAACTCAGTTTGCGAGGTGGAGTATGTCACTACATCAGATGCTGCTAAAGAAGCGATGTGGTTGAGAAAGTTCATCACCGAGCTTGGAGTAGCACCCTCCCTTGATGATCTAATTCTACTCTTCTGTAACAGTTCTAGAGTCATTAGTCAAGTGAAGGAACCAAAGGCACACCAATGGATGAAGCATATTTTATGCCGCTACCATCTTGTTTGGGAAATCATGGATCGAGGTGACATCGACCTTCAGAAAATCGATGGATAGGAGAACCTGGCTGACCCATTCACAAAGGCCTTTGTAGCGAAGGAGTCCAACAACTTCAAGTCGGAGATGGATATTAAATACTGGATCAATTGGCTTTATCTAAGTAAGAGATTATTAGGAATAGTGTCCCAAAGCCAATCATCAGCCTATTGATGGTTGAGCAAATTTTATATTTGTATATAAATTAATAAATGAATAAAAGTTATTTTGGCATTTTCATCATAAATTTCTTCATCTTCTAATAAACTCCTATGTTGTTGTGAAGTTCTTAGGACTATTTAGAATCGATGAAAGAGAATTTACCATTGAATCCTTAAACGTGTTCATGATCAATTAATACATTGCTATCAAGGATAACAACACTTATTGAGTATAGATCATTATGTGCCATATAGGTTGGTTGTCCTTTTAACCAAGAAGCATGCAGGTGAGATGTAGGGGTACATCTGCACTGAACATGACTGACTCTAGAGCTTTTCTACTGTTAATATTTGCTTCGATGGAATATTGGTATAAGTGTTCCTTCAATCTAAGAACATCATGGTGACTTTCAAGAAACTCACTATGCTTTGGTGCCAAACTACTTGAATTTCTAATTCAATGATGGAAAAGTTCTAGGCACAATCAAGTTGAGAAGTTGGTGCATAAATCAAGATGAGATTAACCACTTTGATTCAGGAGCTGTGTTCAATTATATTTCAATTTAGCAAAACCTTGGCCAGGATAGTCCTAGTGAGGAGTTACAAGATTGATTGTGTTAAGACATGATTTGGATGTTTTTTTTAGGGTTGACAGTTTAACTTTGTGTCATCTTATACATAGAAGTCAAAGGGATTTATTATGCAGTAATCATATTCGCGTAGGTTCTGAGTATTGCGATTGCGACTATTCAATCTATCCAAATATTGGGTACCATTGCTAGACAATCACTTCGATTAGTGCAGGAATTGATTTTTATGCTATCAGCTTAGGTTCGAACCTATAGGGTCACACACATTTGAGGTTCCTATCTAATCTGATGACTGATGAAGAGTCCCACTGGACTGGAACTCCATGGTCAAGAGTCCCACTAGACTGAAACTCTATGACCAAGAGTCCTACTACACTGAAACTCTTAGTTCTACTTATCTAGGACTCTATGATTGAGAGTCCTACTAGTCTTGGACTCTGTGATCATGAGTTCCACTCGTTTGGGATACTGGGGTCAAGAGTCTCACTGGTTTAGGATACTTCGATCAAGAGTTTTATTTTGATGGGACTCTATTGCCCGAACACCAACCGAATTTGGACTTTATGTTTATGAGATGTTTGATTAGTAATTTAATTACTAATTAACTTAATTTGATTGAATAATAATTTTTGGATCAAATCCAACTCAATTGGATTTGACCTAACTTGGTTTTAGATGACCTAATCACCAAGGAGGTTTGATCCTTTATTTAATCAGGGGTTGGGTTTAATCGATTCCTAATTTATTAGAATTTAATTGAGTCTAATTATGTCTATATAAGTTGGGTTTAATTTGGTCTACTTGGATCTAGAAAAATTAATTTGGGTTGGATCAATTGGATAAGATAAGTTCAAGACTAGTTTAACTAGTCTTCTCTTCCCATGCGCCACATAAGACTTGCACCCATGTTTTCTTATGAGAATGAGATTCTTCTTATTTTTTTCCACAAACTTGAGGATGTGCGCCTTGTCCTCTCATGCCCCAGATAGATAAGATTGATTTGGTTACCATTTGAATTCAAATAGGATTTGAATTCAAATGACTAACCACTTGATCTTATCTAATCCCTCACGCCATCTACTTGGTTTTGCACTATTTATTCTATGGATTTTTGGGACATGTGATATCTAAAAAAGGAGGCCTCCTCTCTGTGGGTGAGCCTCTTCTCTATATTAGAAAAATTTAGAAAAAAGTTTGGGAAAAAAAAATCGAGAAAAGGTTAGGCACAAGGTTTGGGTGATAATGTTGCTCTAGAATTTTGATCTAGGATTTGGCATGTGCTTTCATGAGTTGTGATTGTTAGAACATCATGAATTTTTTTGGAGAGCCTCCTCTACCTCTCCTCCACCTCTACTATTGATCTAGAATGTCTGATGAATCAGTGGAGGAAGATCAAAAGCATTCGATCAAATTCAGCCGTCAAAAGCATCCTTCATCGAGCTAGCACTTGGGAGGAGCTGATTGGGACTAGGACCTCATTTGGACAATCCATGGAGGCTAGACACACTATGTGGCAATGTCATGATGAGCGGACCTCTTCGATGGTGATCAAATTATGGTGATCGATGACTCGCATAAGATAACGTATTCTGAACATGTAGAGTAGTAAAATTATTTTACTACTGGTAGCTATTTTATTTTCAGATTTCATTACATATATGTCATATTAGATCCTAGATTTATAGGGTTTATAGATATGATCTATAGCTTTTAAAAAATTAATTAGATTAATTTTTAATTTTACTATATTTAATTTTTGAAAAAAGTTTCAAAAGTAGAGCTAGAAATCCTGTATGCAATTGACTTAGTGAAGTCAATGAGAGTAAATTAGTTCATGTCTTTTCTATCCTTAAATCATAAGTAACTTAAGTTTTCTAAATTATTAGGTCCTTAAAAATGATAAAGTTATATGAATAACTAAGTCATAGCCTCCCATTAAGGAGAATGGTAGTGAGTCTAATTTTTTAGGTGGACATTGGAGGTGCCTTACACCTGATGTTCATCTGGATATTGGAATTACTATCCCTCAAATGATAATTAGGTTGCACTCTCTGAATGGTGATCAGGTTGGCCAGAGCTTTTCTCAGACTTGATCATTGTTCGTTTGATGCATCAAACTTAATCATGTTAATGGTTGGACCTAATGAGATCTTTTTAGTATAGGCCATAGCCTACTGAATTAGTTTCTAGGATAAAATTAATTATTAAAAATTATTTAGAAAAATAATTTATTGTGAACATACCGATAGATGCACACGAGTTGGCTAGAGCCATTCTTCAGGCTCATTTGTATTCTCTATGGATTTCAGTATCCACTAAGGAGTTAGTGTAATTTCTCGAATTGGAGGTAGAGGCTACCAATTCGTAAAAATAATAGAAGAACCTTTAGACTAAAGTCCAAGTCTTTAAGATTAAATAATATGAGTACTGAAATGATCTTTTACTTTTTTCTCAAATAAATAGAATGGCTAGTGTTTGACCGCTTCGTTCACTATTGGATAGTGACAAGCTTATAGGACCTAATTATGAGAAGTCTAGTGTTGACCCTAATCAGGCAAAACTAAAGAGAAATGGTCCTCTTGACTTGAATCGGATGAATGGAAAAAAATAGCAAGAAGTTGCTAAGCAAGGATGTTATATGATAACACCTTGCAATTTTACTATTTGTGATACATCTACCTAAGTATTAGATACTAGGAGTCCATTTCACACATGTAATTTATTACATAGACTTCAAATTAATAGAAAGTTTGAGGATGGTGATAGGTTCCTAAATGTTAGGGATGGAAGAAATGTTCTAGTCTTAGCATTGAAAACTCTTAAGCTTGTTTTCAAAATAAATAATATCATTTTAAGTGACTATCACTATTGTCCATCCTTTATGATGAATATAATATCTGTTGGGCTTTTGGCCTAAGATGGTTATAGTTTATCAATAAAATTTTTTTTTGTGATATCATTATGAATGATGTCATAATAATGAGAGGACAATTAAAAGATGATATTTATATTTTATCACAGTCTATTAGTATAATGTACACATCAAATAAACATCCAAAACTAGATAATGCTTCCTATGCCTATCTTTGGCACTGTCAGCTCGGTCATATAAATAAGAATAGGATCAACATGTTAGTCAAGAAGCGTATCCTTAACATTGATGATTATGAATTATTAACTACCTATGAGTCCTACCTTCTTGGTAAGATGACCAAATCATCTTTTACTAAAAAGGGTGAATGAGCCATTGAACTTTTGGATCTAGTACATATTGATGTATGTGGACCTATGAACACATGCTAGAGGCAGGTTCTACTATTTCATTGTATTTACTGATGACCTATCAAGATATGGGTATATCTATCTTATGAAGAGTAAATCCGATTCGTTTGAAATATTCAAAGATATTGCATTGAGGTAGAAAAATAACTTGGAAAGAGTATTAAAGCTCTTCGGTTAGACAAAAAAGATGAATACCTTTTTAATGAGTTTTTGACATATCTAGAAGAGAATAAAATTTTCTTATAATGGATTCCTCTTAGAATACCACAGCATAATAGTGTATCTAAAAGGAGGAATCGAATCCTATTGGACATGGTTTGGTCCATGATGGGGTTTGCAAGTCTGCCAACTTTTTTTTTGGAGTTATGAACTTGAGACTGCTTGTTATGTTTTGAACAATGTTCTGAGCAAGTTTGTTGCAAAAACACCATATAAGATATGGACTGGGCATAGGTCGACACTTTCTCACCTTAGGATTTGGGAATGTCCAACTTATGTAAAATATTTGTAGGTGAAAAAGCTTGGATCTAGGTTCAATAAATGCTTGTTTATAAGGTATCTTAAGGAAACTAGGAAATATTATTTCTACCTTGCTGAAGAGCATAAGGTATTCATTAGCAATAGGGCAATCTTTTTGGAAAAAAAGTTTCTTAGGAAAGGAACAGCTACCTCTAATATTAAGCTTGGTGAAGTTTGATAGGTGGATGTTGACCCTAGATTGATTTTGATGATAACAAAAGCATTTAAGTATAGATTGTTAAATTACTAACGTTGTTTGTGAGGATGTGTAGCTGTAAATTTAAAGAGCTCGCAAACTCTAAGTATTTCCACTCATCCAAATGAAGATTCATGACTCAAGATTTTAGATAAGATACTTCAGTTTGGATATGTCTCTCAAAAGGTTATATTAAAGATTAAATTAAGGAAAAAAGGATAAGTTTAGCCTATAGAATAATTTGGAGAAGAAAGGATCACAAACAGTCTTTGACATGCATGGCACACAAACTGGGCTAACCCAGTCTAAGATTGAGTTAACCTAGTTTCAGTGAAAAGATAGAAAGTGTAGAAAGTCAAATTTTTAAAACTTAGAAGACTGAGCTGACCTAGTTTTCAACTGAGCCAACCTAGTGACAACTAGGCTGACCTAGTCAGAAAGGTTGCCGACCTAGTCTCAGAAGACAACGAAAGATAGAAATAGGTATTTCAGAATCACTGAGACTGAGCTGACCCAGCTGAAAACTAAGCCGACCTAGTTTGGATTGAGCTGATCCAGTCAAAAACTAAGTCGGCCCATTGACTGTAATGGCTAGTTTTTAGTTTCATAGCTTTTTTACTCCACATGCTTTTCAGTGGCTATTTTTGATTTTTCAAAGGCTAGATCACTTCTAGAAGCCCTCCAAGATGACTTGTAGTGATGGAAAATTTTAGGGATACTTAAGAAAATATTTGGAACATAAAGAACAACTTTTGAACCTACAAGAGAGAGCTTCCAAGCAGTTTTTTAGATATTCAAGTGTGTGAGCCAAATATTAAAAAGGAAAGAGTGTTTCTTAGAGTTACTTTTATTCTTCTGACATCCTCAATCTGAGAAGAAGTTAGGCCATTACTATCAAAGATCATCTTCTACTTTCCTCAAGCATTCAAAGAGAAGAAAATAAGCCTACAAGCCAAGCTCCCAGAATTTCTTCTCTTAAGCTTTAAAGAGTTTGTTTTTATTTTTGTTTATTATATTTTTTCTTTTATTTTAATTTTCTTGGGGTGAGAAACTTGGGTTAGTCCAAGCCTAGAGTTGGACATTGTATGGTTTGATTGGTGAGCCATAGTTAAAATCAATTAGGGTTGATTGTTAGCATGAAAAAGTAATCATTGTATGGTTGTGGTTGGTGAGCCAAGTCAAAACTAACTGGGTTAGATTATGAATCTAAGTAAAACAATCAGACTGTAATCAAGCTTAGTGATTATAGTTGAATTCTTAAGTAGTTTACATAGGGAGTGGACGTAGGTGCTGAATTTAGCACTAAACCACTATAAAACTAGTATATTTGTGATTGTCTGTTCTTGCTCTATTACTTTCATTTACTACACATTACAAAGCTTATTTCATTTAAGCTCTTAATTAATTTAATCAGCTCATATCTCAAACTTAAATATTAAACACCCAATTCAATCCCCTCTCTTTGGAAGCCATCCTTGGGCAATAAGTGGTATTAGAGTAGATGCTCTAATATTAGTTGTTGATCAAACTATCAAAAAGCTAAAGATTAAATGGCAACCCCAATTAGGACTCCATTGGTTAAGGGGCAATCAACCAATAGACCACTACTATTCAATGGGACTAACTATATCTATTGAAAAGCACGAATGAGGATATTCATCCAAGCACAAGATTATGACATGTGGAATGTTATAATGTTAGGGCCTCACACACCTACAATCATAGTTGATGGAATGTCCATCCCAAAACTTGAAAAGAATTTAGATAAACATGATAAGAACAAAGCTCAACTTAATACCAAAGCAATGAATGTTCTATATTATGCTTTGGATGCTAATGAGTTCAGTAGGATATCAACATATTCATTCATCAAAGAAATTTAAAATAAACTTGAAGTCACCCATGAGAGTATTAATCAAGTCAAAAAATCTAAGATAAATATGTTGGTACATAAGTATGAGTTATTTAGAATGAAATCACATGAAACCATCACTAAAATGTTCATTAGATTCACTGATATTTTGAATGGTTTGAAAAGTTTTGGAAGTGATTATACTAATAGTGATGTTGTGTGCAAAATTCTTAGATCTTTGCTAAAAAATTGGGAGCCAAAGGTGACTATGATTCAAGAGACGAAAAACCTAGACAATCATGCATTGGAGGAGTTAATTGGATCACTCATGACCCATGAGTTGAACATGAACCAAGGAAAAGAAGAGAAAGTGAAGAAAAAAAAGAGCATTACACTCAAAGCTGCTGCCATGTATGAAGAGGAAAGCAACTACAAAGAAGACTTGGAGGATGATGAAGAAATGACACTAATTACTAGAAGATTCAAGAAATTCATAAAAAAAAGAAGAAGTTTAAACCAAGAAAAAAAAATTTCAGCAAGGGCAAAGGTAGCAAAGAAAGGGAAAGAGAGAGAGAAGGATCAAATCATTTGCTATAAGTGTAAGAAGCTCGGACATTTTTGAATGGACTGTCCATTATTGAAGAAGAGCTCAAAAAAGTCAAGAAAAAAAGTATTAAAAGCAACATGGAGCAATGATGAAGATTTCTCTTCAAGCGAACAATAATGTCTAAGCGAAGAATAATCCAATCTTTATCTTATGGCATTAGAGGACGAGGTAAACAATGATTCAATTTCTAAATTTATATTTGAGGTATTGTATGAAGCTTTTAATGATTTACTTTCTCATTTTAAAAAGCTATTTCATAAAAACAAAGAACTAAGAAAACAAAATCAATCCTTAAAAATAGATAAAGCTCAAATAGAAAAAAATATGAAGGAAATACAAAGCAATCTAAATGAATCAAATGAAAAGATTGTGTCCTTACAAGATGAAGTGACAATATTAAGATCTATAGTAGATAGATATATGCTAAGCTCTAAAAATTTGTAGAAAATTATTGAGAATCAAAAGATGGTCTTTGATAAAATTGGTATAGGGTATAATCCATCACGAAAGCAAAAACTCTTTAAGAATCCATATGCAAAATCTCAAAATTATGGTAGAAGCATTACATATTACAAATGTAATAAAATTGGATACAAATTTATTGAATGCAAAATTTTTAATTCAAGCAAATCAAAAATAAAATAAATTTAAATTTCAAAAGAAACCATCTATGCTAACCCCAAAGGATCCAAGTTAGCTTGGATACCTAAGTTTGCTTGATTACTTATATAGATATGCTTGGTATCCATAAGAGCTAAAAGAAGATGGTACCTTGATAGTGGATGCTCAAGGTATATGATGGAAGATAAATCATAATTTATCTCTCTTGAAGCTAAAGATGGAGGTGTTGTGATATTTGAAGATAATGGTAAAAAAAAAATCATTGATCTCTGTAATATATTGATAACACCCTTTACTAGCATAGAAAATATTTTATATATTGAATGATTAATGCATAACTTACTTAGCATAAGCCAACTTTATGATAAAAGCTTTAATGTTTCATTCAAATCATCTCATTGTGTTATAACTAGTTCTTTAGATGAAAGCATTAAATTCATAGAAAAAGGATATGAAAATGTTTACATTATTGATCTTGATGAATTTAAAAATGAGAATATTGAGTGTCTTGTTGCTATAAATTCTAAACTAAATGAATCAAGTTAGATTTGACATAATAGATTAGATCATGTAAGTATGGACCCACTAGCAAGATTAATTAAACTTGATTTAGTAAAGGGTTTACCCAAAATAAATTTTAAAAAGGATAAAATTTGCAAAGCATGTCAACTTGGTAAATAAACAAAATTTTCTTTCAAATCCAAAAATATTGTTTCAACTACTAGATCTCTAGATTACTTCATATGGATTTATTTTGGATCTATTTCAACTACTAGTCTCGGAGGAAAAAGATATGGCTTTGTTGTAGTAGATAATTTTTCAAGATATATATGGATTTTATTTTTATCTCATAATGATAATACTTTTAATTTGTTTATTGATCTATTTAACAAAATGATAAAGAAAAAAGAATGCAATATTTTACATATAAGAAGCGATCATGGTATGAAATTTGAAAATTAAAAGTTTAAAAGTTTTTGCTCTAAGAATGGAATCAATCATAATTTTTTAGCACCTAGGACAATCCAACAAAATGAGGTGGTAGAAAAAAATAATAGAACATTAATTGAATGGCACGGACCATGAAAGCTATTAACATCGCATGCTATTGAAGGGAAATCTTGATTTCCCGGTCCAGGTTCGTCCAGATCTGATCAGATCAAGAGATATATTTCAAAAATTTTCTCTTGATCTCAATCAGATCTTGATATATTTCAGATCTGATTCTTATTATTTTAATAAATAAAATAAAATAAGATAAATTAAATCAAATTTAATTTACCTGATTTGGGTAATCCTATTACCCTGTAGATGATCCTGATTGCAGCGGAAGGTTCTGGATCTAGCCACGCAAGCGCCTGGCCTCTACCGGTATCCACTTGGGTTGGATCTGGAGATCCTCTTCTTCTCTATCACACCTCCAAAAATCAGATCTGGATCTGATCTGGAGGATCTTCAAAACTCTTTTGAAGATCTGCAGTCGTCCTTTTGCAGCAGCGCAGCCTTCTTGCTTTTGATCGCCTTTCCTTGATCTGAATCGCACCAACCTAAGTCCAAAACTCCTTTTGGACGTGGAGAGCAAGGGGAGAAGAGACTATGGCATGGAGAAGGAGGGGAGAGGCAGCCTTGGGGCATGGGGTTTCTCAATTGAATTGCATTCACTTTGAATTAGGGTTGGGCGCAGGGTCTTATTTATAGACCTCTTGTGATCCAACTCCTCTTCCTCTCAACCAATCACAACCCTTTGTGAAATCAGATCTAAATCTGATTGGTTGGAATAGAGACCCCTGGATTCCTCCTTAGAGGGCGCCTAAGACCAGTCAAAGTTGGTTCTTAGAAGAACTCTAATTGGAATCCAAAAAGGAGGTGGAGTCCTTGTCCAACAAGGACTCCTAGGCGCCTCCTACTTGGGCTCACGCCACCCTTGGCGTGCGCCCTTCTCCTTGCCAGGTTCTGGCAGGGGGACAGGCCCCCACCAGCTCTCCAATAGGTGCATGACATGTGGTCAAAAGTCAAAGTGTCAATGGTCAACGTTTGACCAGTCAAAGGTAGACTTTTGACCAAAGTCAAAGAACAAGAAATGGCAGGTGACCAAAAATGGCAGGTAATGTCTTACAAATAAGACAACCTATTTCTGACTTGGACAACCTCCAGTCAGACCATATGAAGGCCTCTGATTGAGCACAAACTCCTTTGGCTCAGACAGGACAACTTATTTATGATAGTAAAAGAAGAACGTTAGGTTCAATCGAGTGCTAGCACGATTTCCTTGAACCTAATTGAATCTCATTCAGATCAATTGAACTAGATCAGTTCAATTGATGATCACCAGATTCAAACCCTTGTTTGTGTGACCCAGTTAGGTTCAGTTCTGTATGGTAATGGGATATGTCATGATCTCTATCATCGACATCATCGAAACTCCTTTCGATGGATCAGAACTCTTCTGATTCGAACAGCTAGAATGATCGATCATCTAAATCATTCTAATTGCTCCCAAAATCCACCAGTGACACCTAGCAGTATATGGTGGCAACCCATCAGAGCTGAATGTGAACCTCTTGGTGCAGCTACCTGTGTGATTCAGTTCTTCTATCTTGAGCCCCGATCAGATTAGGGTTAAGGTGAACTCGTCAAACCCTAGTCTCTGTCATATGATGTAATCATTCGATTCGAGTCCAATGTGAAAATCTAAATAGAAACTCTTTCTATTATTTCACTCTACCATGGCCATGGATTTCTGGACTTGATTCTCATGATCATCATAGGGCTACTCCTCTACCACCGAGGTAGATAGATTCCATCTTGATGCAATCCAGTTCCTACAATGAACATGCTATAGCCAACATACACCTCAGGGTTCCATATGGCTAGGAGACCGAGTAATGGTGTAGTCAAACTATAACACCCTCAAGGTGAACTATCCGATGCATCTCAGGTCAAAGAACCAGACACACTACTGCAGCATCGAGTCAGTCATTGACGAGAAGGTAGACTTCCTAATGACTACTCGAGGTGGTCACGCTCAGTGCCCTCGTTCTCTAACGAGTACCTGTACTCTCGCTCTGGTGTCTCCACACCGTAGACTCAAGACTCATCTACTAAAGAGAAGCGATTGTACACCAACCTTCCGGATCAATCACCATCCTCGTGATGATCCTATGGTCAGGAGCAATTTATGAGTTAATAATGATTATTCATGTCTTAAATTTTCAACTCTTGAAAATATGAATTATCATTACCATTAACTCAAAGGATGTATCACAGACACTAAATACACATATGTGATAGAAAATAACCCATTTATTGATTTTAGTCAAAATTACAATTTTGCCCCTAGAAGTGTATTACAAGTGTCAGCCAATTCTGGCTTCTAGGGCACATATATCTAACAATCTCCCACTTGTCCTAAAGCCAATTGGCTACAAGTCTAAGTCCCATCTTCTCAAGGTGGGCTTCGATCTTCTGCTGGCCCAACGGCTTTGTAAGTGGGTCTGCCACATTATCTGCGGAGTTGACTCTCTTGACCTCGACATAACCCTTTTCAAGGTAATCGTGGATGAGGTGATATCACCGTTTGCTTGGAACTCTTCCAGCTGACAGCTCCACCATTGCACACAAACAGACTCCCAGATGTCGACTTTCGATCATCTATATCGGACATGAAGTCCGAGTCTGTGTATCCCTGGACCAGGAGTTCTCCGTTACCAAAGACCAGCATCATATCCTTAGTTCTTCTCAAGTACTTAAGGATACATTTCACAGAAGTCCAGTGTTCTTCACCTGGATTTGACTGATATCTGCTTGTGACACTCACAGCATGGGCTATATCAGGTCGTGTACATAGCATGGCATACATGAGGCTCCCTATTGCAGAAGCATAAGGGATCTTGCTCATGCATTCTATTTCCTCAGGTGTGCTGGGGCACATCTTCTTGGAAAGATGAATACCATGTCTGAAGGGTATTAATCCCCTCTTAGAGTTTTCCATACTAAACCTCTTTAGTACTTTCTCTATGTACATCTTCTGTGAAAGTCCTAGCATCCTATTCGGTCTATCCCTATAGACCTTAATTCCTAGAATAAAGGATGCTTCACCTAGGTCTTTCATGGAGAATTCCTTGGACAACCACATCTTGACTGATGTCAACATGGGAATATCATTCTCCAATAAGGAGGATGTCATCCACGTACAATACGAGGAAGACAACAGCGCTCCCACTGACCCTTTTTGAAAACACATGGTTCCTCTTCATTTTTGATGAAACCAAACATTTTGATCACATCATTGAAACGAGTGTTCCAGCTCCGAGATGCTTGCTTAAGTCCATATATGGACCTTTGCAGCTTGCAAACCTTGTGATCAGTATCACTGGATGTGAAACCTAGCGGCTGTTCCATATAGATATCTTCCTCAAGATATCCATTTAGGAATGCCGTTTTCACGTCCATTTGCCATATTTCGTAATCGAAATAGGCTGCAACAGCAAGCAATGTGCGGATGGATTTTAGCATAGCTACTGGGGAAAAGGTATCCTGATAGTCTAATGCCTTCGCGTTGACTATAACCTTTTGCCACCAGTCTAGCCTTGAATGTCTCCACATTCCCATCTGCACCAATCTTTCTCTTGAAGATCCATTTACACCCAATAGGTACTATACCTTCTGGTGGATCTACCAAGGTCCAGACTTGGTTTGAGTGCATCGAGTCAATTTCTGACTGCATTGCCTCAAGCCATTTCTCGGAGTCGATATCTGATATCGCCTCGTTGTAGGTTTTGGGATCATCACCATGAGCACCATTACCTATGAGGAACATTTCCTCTACGTCCTCTGAAATAATACCTAAGTATCTTTCAGGGGGACGGAAAACTCTTTCCGATCTACGAGGTGGAGGAGGTAGTGTTCTTATTGGCTCAACCTGATTTGGTTCCACTTGGTCCTTAGCTCGTTCTGCTTGTGAGACTTTCTCATCAAGCTTGATCTATTTTCCAATGCCGCTATCTTGAATAAACTATTTTTCAAGAAAGATGGCATGTCGACTCACAATCACATTGTGGTCTTCTGGAATGTAGAAATAGTATCCTAATGACTCTTTAGGATATCCTATGAATCGAGCTCTAAAGGACCTAAACTCTAACTTGTCCGCTTGTTGTCTTTTGACATAAGCCGGACAACCCCAAATTCTGAGATGACTCAGACTTGGTTTCTTACCGTGCCATATCTCATACGGTGTGGTAGGAATGGTTTTAGAGGGAACCCTATTCAGTAGATAAATTGAAGTTAACAATGAATGTCCCCAAAGAAAATCAGGGAGGTCTGTGAAGCTCATCATGGATCGAACCATATCCAATAGAGTCCGATTTCTCCGTTCTGAAACCCCGTTGAGTTGAGGTGTTCCTGGTGGAGTCCATTGAGAGACTATGCCATTTTCCTTGAGATAGTCTAGGAATTTTTGGCTAAGGTATTCACCTCCTCGATCTGATCGAAGAACCTTAATGGGTTTTTCCAGTTTGTTTTTCTACTTCATGTCTGAATTCTTTGAACTTTTCAAAAGCTTCAGACTTGTGTCTCATAAGATACACATACCCATACCTAGACAGATCATCGGTAAAGGTAATGAAGTAGACAAAATTGCCTCTAGCCGGCACATCAAATGGGCCGCACACATCAGTATGTACTAGGGCAAGGAGATCTGTGGCCCTCTTCCCCATGTCCAACAAAAGGGAGTTTAGTCATTTTGCCTTGAAGACAAGATTCACAAGTTGGATATGACTCGGAAGTCAATGGACTCAATAGCCCATTTTTCTCCAATTTGTTGATCCTATCTTCTGCTATATGACCTAATCTCAGGTGCCATAGATATCTATCGTTTGGACTATCCCTAGGTCGTTTGGCATTCACGTTTTGCTCGATAGTTAGAATAGGTACATCAATATGTAGCTGATAAAGACCATTAATAAGGAAAACCATTTGCAATTTTATTTCTTTCATAAAGAATGTTACAATGGTCCTTAAAGAAGGTGAATCACATAGCCTTCTAGTGCTAAGCATGAAAACAGAAATCAAATTCCTGCTAGCTGCAGGCACATAATAACAGTCTTTTAAAACTAAGTCTAAACCAGATGGTAATCGCAAGAGGGTATGTTCCCACGGCTACTGCAGCAACTCTTGCTCCATTACCGATGCGTAGGATCATGTCTCCATCCCTCAGCCTCCTGCTATCCTCAAGACCCTGCATAGAAGTGCACAGATGAGCACTAGAACCAGAGTCAAGCACCCAACTGGATGCAGAAGAAACCGTAAGGTTAGACTCAATAACGAGCATACCTCCAGAAGGACCTTCCTTCTTGTTCTTCAGGGTGGCCAGGTAAGTAGGGCAGTTCCGCTTCCAATGGCCGTCGCTGTTGCAATGGAAACACTTTCCTTTGACATCGACCTTCTTCTTCGGTTCTGCCTTCTTCTTCTTTGATCCTTCCACCTTTTGCTTTTTCACAGACTTCTTTTTCTTTCCATAAGACTTTCTTTTGGAAGAAGTCCATTCCATAGCAAGAACTGAGCCTTTAGAACCTTTCATAGAAAGCTCAGCGGTAACCAGCATATTCATTAACTTCGGCCAAGGAATTTTGAAGTTTATGCATGTGGTAATTCATGATGAATTGCCCATATGCATCAGTCAAGGATTGCAGAATAATATCGTTCTGCAGATCCAAGTCCAACTTCACACCGAGCTTCTCAAGCTCTTCCATGTCCTTGATCATTGTCAGACAGTGATCTTGGACTGACTGCCCATCACGCATCTTAGCCTTAAAAAGTCATTTTGTGACTTGATATTTGGCTGCGCGACTCTGTTCACCAAACATCTCCTGCAGGTGAGCCAACATTTGGCGAGCAGTCCCGATATCCTCATGTTGGCGCTGGAGCTCATCAGACATCGAGCCCAACATGTAATATCTGGCCTTATTATCTTCGTCAATCCATTTTTTCAGAGACGCTCTCTGTTCAATAGATGGATGGGCTGGTAATGTGGGAGGGTCCTGGTCCAAAACATGGGTTAACTTCTCGAAACCCAAAATAATTTTGTAGTTCCTGAGCCAATCTTTATAATTGGGTCCAGTCAGTCTATGTGTGTCCAGGATACGTGCCAATGGGTTGGACGCAGACATATTTCCTGTAGAGAGTCAAAGATTCTAGTTAGATACTGTAATTTTGACTTGACCAATTTGTTTAGGGATTTTATTTTTAAACAAATTAGCTCCCACTATTTTCTCAAATCCCTACACTCCCTCTATAGAGATGCGAAAATCTCCACGATTAATGATTTCTAGTGGGTGGTGCGGTCTCACCAACTGACTCATCACCTCACCTAACAGTTATTGGTGATGGGTTAGCCAATGAGTGAACAACTCTTGTTCAATGATTCTCTAATCATGGTGCACCCAAACTTGGTCTCTAATTCATGAATCTCACCGTATCCGGAAATATTGATCCACTCCTTAGTTAAGTCAGACCCACCATTTGCATAGACTGGGTTCCTAATTGAGTCTCTCACCGTATCCAAAATATTGAGCCCAACTCATCCTCCAGCCCATAGCATCCAATGCCTAATAGACATGGTTGCATCTTCCCGGTGCAACTGAGCCACTGTATCCAGCCGAGAACAATCAACCCCGGGAAGGGCCCGCACATCTACAATGGTGGAAGACCTCAGACTTAATCTTTTCTTAGGGAGAATTGATTCAGGTCTCATTAAACTAGACTTGGCTTAGTCATAACAATTATGACTAACCTAGTGGCATGGGTTAGCTCGGATTATTGACCACCTCAGATCAGAACTGTGTCAACAGATATGGCCAGGTAAGTGAGACCGGTGGAAGGAATATGCCATTAACTCGTACAAGAACGCATTCAGGTCGAGTAGCTTCCAATTAAAAACCAGTCGGTCGTCTATGCCAAACTTACCTTAGACACCAAATTGTTGAGTCAGAACCAATTGGGTTAGCCTACAATCCAGACTCTAACCTCTGAGCC
This sequence comes from Cocos nucifera, assembly GCA_006176705.1. Classification (NCBI taxonomy): domain Eukaryota; kingdom Viridiplantae; phylum Streptophyta; class Magnoliopsida; order Arecales; family Arecaceae; genus Cocos; species Cocos nucifera. The sequence goes on along the minus strand of QRFJ01000963.1, from coordinate 146,981 downwards.
TAATTAGGTCTTGCTTGATCGTGACTCGATCTTGACCCAGACTTAATCCTATTAGGCTGGTCAATTTAAGCATTGTTGATCCCATCTAACCAACTCTTGATTCGGTTTGATCAACCGCTTAGACCTAATTGAGCTACCCAAGCCCGAACCCAGTATTATGAATATGTCTTAGATCTGAAAATTCTCAATTTTAGACCTAATTAATATTCCATAAACTTAATTCTTAATTAAGTAGGGTTCATAAACAAAATATGCACAATAAATCCTAGGGTTTCAGGATCTAGGGTTTTGCAGAAAGTAAGTTTTGGATTTCTGATTAAGGACGAACACGCAGCACCCCTACACATCATAAGAACACCCCATCGAATGGGAAGAGAGGGCCTTTAAACCCTTCTTCATTCTTATGATCGGACGGCCAAGAGGAACGCCTTAATCAGGAACATTCAATACTACAAAACAATATCAGATCTATATCATATATCTCATATATAAAGTTAGATCTAATCATGGCATATTTTGCATACATCTCATGTATCATAATCATGCATATTTTTCAGATCTAAATTATCTCATAATAATCTGAAAAAATTAGATTTAAATTGATCTAATCAAAATAAATTCTAATCTAGACAATTATGTAGAACTATTCTACAACTAGTCTAGACATGCATCAATCATATCTCATATGATATTTAAAATTAAATAATTTTTATTTGCTATTTTTCAGATGTTATTATAACACTTATAATATCAAAAAATAGTAAATAAAAGATCTAAAATATGATTTAATCAGATTAAATCAAAGACATGCAAGAACTATTCTATAGAACTATTCTATTCTAGAACTAGTCATGCATATCTTTCATGTTCTTAGATCCAAATCATTTAATTTTAATTTTTTCTGATTTCAGATCTGATCACATCTCATGTGACATCTGAAATCAATTTTTATTTTTCTAATTAAAATAAAATTAAAATCAGATCTAAACAATTTAGAACCTAGGCTCTGATACCAGTTGAAGGGAAATCCTGATTTCCCGGTCCAGGTTCGTTCAGATCTGATCAGATCAAGAGATATATTTCAAAAATTTTTCTCTTGATCTTAATCAGATCTTGATATGTTTCAGATCTGATTCTTATTATTTTAATAAATAAAATAAAATAAGATAAATTAAATCAAATTTAATTTACCTGATTTGGGTAATCCTATTACCCTATAGATGATCCTGATTGCAGCGGAAGGTTCTGGATCTAGCCACGCAAGCGCCTGGCCTCTACCGGTATCCACTCGGGTTGGATCTGGAGATCCTCTTCTTCTCTATCACACCTCCAAAAATCAGATCTGGATCTGATCTGGAGGATCTTCAAAACTCCTTTTGAAGATCTGCAGTCGTCCTTTTGCAGCAGCGCAGCCTTCTTGCTTTTGATCGCCTTTCCTTGATCTGAATCGCACCAACCTAAGTCCAAAACTCTTTTGGACGTGGAGAGCAAGGGGAGAAGAGACTATGGCATGGAGAAGGAGGGGAGAGGCAGCCTTGGGGCATGGGGTTTCTCAATTGAATTGCATTCACTTTGAATTAGGGTTGGGCGCAGGGTCTTATTTATAGACCTAAGCTTGTGATCCAACTCCTCTTCCTCTCCAACCAATCACAACCCTTTGTGAAATCAGATCTAAATCTGATTGGTGGAATAGAGACCCCTGGATTCCTCCTTAGAGGGCACCTAAGACCAGTCAAAGTTGGTTCTTAGAAGAACTCTAATTGGAATCCAAAAAGGAGATGGAGTCCTTGTCCAACAAGGACTCCTAGGCGCCTCCTACTTGGGCTCACGCCACCCTTGGCGTGCGCCCTTCTCCTTGCCAGGTTCTGGCAGGGGGATAGGCCCCCACCAGCTCTCCAATAGGTGCATGACATGTGGTCAAAAGTCAAAGGGTCAATGGTCAACGTTTGACCAGTCAAAGGTAGACTTTTGACCAAAGTCAAAGAACAAGAAATGGCAGGTGACCAAAAATGGCAGGTAATGTCTTACAAATAAGACAACCTATTCTAACTTGGACAACCTCCAGTCAGACCATATGAAGGCCTCTGATTGAGCACAAACTCCTTTGGCTCAGTCAGGACAACTTATTTGTGATAGTAAAAGAAGAACGTTAGGTTCAATCGAGTGCTAGCACGATTTCCTTGAACCTAATTGAATCTCATTCAGATCAATTGAACTAGATCAGTTCAATTGATGATCACCAGATTCAAACCCTTGTTTGTGTGACCCAGTTAGGTTCAGTTCTGTATGGTAATGGGATATGTCATGATCTCTATCATAGACATCATCGAAACTCCTTTCGATGGATCAGAACTCTTCTGATTCGAACAGCTAGAATGATCGATCATCTAAATCATTCTAATTGCTCCCAAAATCCACCAGTGACACCTAGCAGTATATGGTGGCAACCCATCAGAGCTGAATATGAACCTCTTGGTGCAGCTACCTGTGTGATTCAAGTTCTTCTATCTTGAGCCCCGATCAGATTAGGGTTAAGGTGAACTCGTCAAACCCTAGTCTCTGTCATATGATGTAATCATTCGATTCGAGTCCAATGTGAAAATCTAAATAGAAACTCTTTCTATTATTTCACTCTACCATGGCCATGGATTTCTGGACTTGATTCTCATGATCATCATAGGGCTACTCCTCTACCACCGAGGTAGATAGATTCCATCTTGATGCAATCCAGTTCCTACAATGAACATGCTATAGCCAACATACACCTCAGGGTTCCATATGGCTAGGAGACCGAGTAATGGTGTAGTCAAACTATAACACCCTCAAGGTGAACTGCCGATGCATCTCAGGTCAAAGAACCAGACGCACACTACTGCAGCATCGAGTCAGTCATTGACGAGAAGGTAGACTTCCTAATGACTACTCGAGGTGGTCACGCTCAGTGCCCTCGTTCTCTAACGAGTACCTGTACTCTCGCTCTGGTGTCTCCACACCGTAGACTCAAGACTCATCTACTAAAGAGAAGCAATTATACACCAACCTTCCGGATCAATCACCATCCTCGTGATGATCCTATGGTCAGGAGCAATTTATGAGTTAATAATGATTATTCATGTCTTAAATTTTCAACTCTTGAAAATATGAATTATCATTACCATTAACTCAAAGGATGTATCACAGACACTAAATACACATATGTGATAGAAAATAACCCATTTATTGATTTTAGTCAAAATTACAATTTTGCCCTTAGAAGTGTATTGCAAGTGTCAGCCAATTCTGGCTTCTAGGGCACATATATCTAACAGCTATGTGCTAGATAGAGCATTAATTAGACCAATCTTAAAGAAAACTCCATATGAACTCTATAAGGAAAAAAAATTAAATATTTTATATTTTAAAATTTTTGGATGTAGATGTTTCATTTTAATAAATGGTAAAGATAAGCTAGAATAGTTTGATGCAAAATTAGATGAAAAAATTTTCCTAGGATATTCATCACATAGTAGAGCATATAGAATATTTAACAAAAGCACATTAATTATGGAAGAATTCATGCATGTTACTTTTGATGAAACTAACTTTATTAAAATAAGAGAAGAAGAGCTTGATGTGGATGTAGAAATTCTTGAAAAGAAATTGAAAGATATATCATTTGAAGATACTTCCTCCCAAAAAAAAGAAGACAGAGCAAGAGGCTGAAGAAGAGTTGCCATGATCTTAAGGTGATCAAGGTATATCCAACTTACCAAAGGAATAGAAGTATGATCATAATCATCCTAAGAAATTAATAATAGATGATCCATCTTATAGAGTTAAAACAAGATCATCTCTTAGGAAAGCTATGAATCATATTGCATTTGTATCTTATCTACCACCTAAAAATATAATTGAAGCAAAAAAGGATCCAAATTTGATATTAGCAATGCAAAAAAATTATACTAATTTGAAAGAAATAAAATTTGGGAGCTAGTTGAAAGATCTAAAAATTTTCTTGTAATTGGTACAAATTGGATCTTTAGAAATAACTTGATGAGAAAGGTAATGTAATTAGAAACAAGACTAGATTGGTTGCACAAGGATACAATCAAGAAGAGGGTAATGATTTTGATGAGTTCTTTGCATCCGTAGCTAGACTTGAAGCTATTAGATTGCTCTTAGCATTTGCATGCTTCATAAATTTTAAACTTTTTCAAATAGATATGAGGAGTGCATTTTTAAATAGTTTAATTGATGATAAGTTTATGTAGAATAACCTCTAAGCTTTGAAAGTCAAGAGTTACCTAATCATGTATATAAACTTAAGAAAGCTTTATGTGGATTAAAATAAGCACCTGGGGCTTGGTATGATAGATTGAGTAAATTCTTACTAAAAAATTATTATAAATGAGGTAATATAGATAAAATATTATTTATTAAAAGAGAATCGAATAATTTATTGATTGTACAATTATATGTGGATGACATTGTATTCAGTGCTACTAATGAAACTTTGTATAGAGAATTTGCTAGTAGGGTGAGTTTGAGATGAGCATAATGGAAGAGCTCAATTTTTTTCTTAAACTTCAAATCAAGCAATCAAATGAGGGATCTTCATCAACTAAAGCTAATACATCAAAGAAATGATAAAAAAATTTGGGATGGAGAATGTCAAAAAAAGTGGCACCCCCATGAGCATAAGTTGCGAGCTGGATCAAGATCCAAAAGAAAAAGTAGTAGATCCTAAGCTATATCGAGGTATGATTGGATCTTTGCTATATTTAACTACAAGTAGGCTGGACATAATGTTTAGTGTATGCATGTGTACTCGTTATCAATCAAATCCTAAGGAATCACATTTATTAGTAGTTAAAAGAATTTTTAGGTATCTAATAAATACTCAAGATGTTGGTTTATGGTACTCCAAACTATCTTCATTGGACTTAATTAGATACAGTGATTTAGATTTTGCTGGTTGTTGCTTAGATAGGAAAAGTATAAGTGGTACATGTCAATTTCTAGGAGTGAATTTGATCTCTTAGTTTAGCAAGAAACAAAATTCGGTAGCCTTGCCTATGGTGGAAGCCAAATATATTACTAGTGGGAGTTGTTGTGCTCAACTGTTGTAGATCAAACAACAACTAGAAGATTATGGTATTATTTGTAATAACATTCCTATTCGATGTGATAACATAAGTGCCATAAATTTGACTAAAATCCTATATTATACTCAAGAATAAAATATATAGAAGTAAGATATTATTTTATTAGAGAGCATGATCAAAATAATGATATACTTCTTGAATATGCATCTACTAAAAATCATGTTGCAGATATCTTTACTAAATCCTTGAATGAAGAAAGATTTTTCATAATTAGAAAGCAACTAGGTTTATTTGATCCAATTTATTAAATAAATATCTTATGATAATTGGTTTTCATATAATAAAATGATTGATTTTGATATAGTAAATTTTTTTTATATTTGTTCAATTTTTATCTCATTTAGAAAAGAAAAATAGATGGCAAAATTTCTAGCCTTAAAACTTAGAAGATTTAGCTTTGTGCCAAACTGAGCCATCCCATAGTTTTTCTTCTAAAAAACTTAGTTGGCCTAGTACTGGGCCGACTCAATTTTTTTTCACAAAAAATTGGGCTGGCTAAGTTGTCGAGATTTCTATTTCTAAAATGGAAAGATCGATGACTTTTTGAGGACTCATTGTTGTGGTATCAACTCGCTTTGATACCAAATAGTTAGGATATCAACTACTCTGATACTACTTGTTAAGGATTTAGTATAAAATTATTATGGCAGAAAGAAGAAAAAAATAAAATAAAAAAATAATCAAGTACGTGGATTAGCTTAAAGGCTCGTCTCCATAGGGCATGCATAGCTTCACTATGAAATAGAAAAATAGGTACAAGAGGAGAATACCCACTCTCAACTCACTGTATACAAATCTCTTTCAACTAGAAGCTACCCTCATAAAAGTTCTCTCAGAATTCTAAAGAGATCCATAGAAGCTATAAGATGCTCTATCCTCACAGCCTCCTCACCGGATGCTATGCACCTATTGCTTCTCTCTTTCATGGGCTACACGTACTCGACACTCTGCCAAGCTCCTTTTGGTGACTATCTGAGCCTTTCTACGTGCCTCTCATGCTACACGCACCATCTTTTTCTACTCCACAGCACCTCAGTCCTTTAAATAGGATGAGAATCCTCTTCTCAGTAGTTCACAGGAGTCCTAATAGGGCTCATTCTCTTAATATGAGTCGAACATGTCCTTGATGGAGTCTTAGAATATTTTTTGACCTTCACATTATGACCGCAACCCTTTATGACCACTATATCCTATGGTCCACATGCAACTCCCATAGACCCCTTGGATTAATCACAATCGAAATCTAAATAAAAAAAACCCATCATTTTTTGTTCGCCTCCATTGAGCCGACTTGGTCAGGAGTCAAGCTGGCTCAACTGCGTCTCACCTGAACTCCTACTGTCTATCTGACTGAGAGATCCATCTCGATCTCAATGAGCCGACTCTAATCTCAATCTGAGCCGGCTCAATCATGTATTAGAGTCGGCCTGACTAATATGCTAAAAACTAATTCTCTTCTTAGTGTGGGTCGATTTCAAAATATCAAATCCTAACAATCTCCATCTCGACTTGATATTCGACCTCCACCTAACTTTGAGAGCTTGTGATCCATCTTGCCCCCATGCCCTGGGGCACGCTTGCTGATCATGGATGGGCAAATATGGAAGTTGAGCCAGGCACTCGATCCCACCTCTAACATGGATTGTGTCCACTTTGACCAAAGATCTGCTCGAAAAATTCTCCTACGGTAATAAAAACTTCACTCTACGACATCACCTGTCATCCTTTCGAGTCTCCCATCTCATGCCCTATCCATCTCCACTTGGAGCTCCATCTTGCACTGGGCTCCCTCTAGCTCCTGGAGCTCCACCTCTCACTGGGCTTCCTGCCAGATAGTAATGTCCTCTTGTCTTCTTCTCCTCGAATATCACTCTATCATCATGCATGACCTTCAGAATTTCATCATCAGCTACCCACCTATATCTATTTAAATCTAGTCTGCTCAGTGAGATAAGATTTCACCTAAAATTGGGTATGTATAGGACCTCCCCAAATCTCCTCACTGCACCATCATATACCTTCCAGCTGAACATGTCGATGCCTCTAATCACACAGCTCGATCCATCTGATAGATAAACAGTGCCATCACTGCTCTTCAGAAAGTCAAATTGCTCCTTTTTGCAACAAACATTATATGTGCATGCAGAATCTAAAATTCACTACTGAAAAGAATAAGATACCTCCTCAGATATCTCCAGGACATCATCCTCTAACTTGCTATTGATCGTCGCTGCAGTAGCCCTCATTCAATCCTTGAGTTGTGGCCAATCCTTGACTCGATGTTCTAACTCATAACACCTATAGCATATGATCGTGCTAGGAACCCTCATCTTGGACTTGGATCGTCTTCCTTGTGATCCTCTATCGCTCCATCTACTGCCTTCTACTCCTCCAGAAACTACCAAAGTTAAGTTATCACCATCTAAGCTCAAAGTTGGGTTCTTCCTCCTAAGAACCTCATTTTGGAGTATCGCTATAGTGACTTCGTCCATCTTGATGGTGCTTTTTCTACTAGAAGAGCAGTCACCAAGGATTTATGCGAAGGAGGGAGCGATGCTAACAAGACCAATGTCCTGGTCTTCTCTTCAACTTTTTCACCAATGTTGAGGAGGTCGGTGAGGATCTTGTAGAAGTTGAATAGATGCTCCAGCACACTCTGGCCTTCGTGCATCTATAGCTAGTAGAACTGCCTCCAAAGAAATAGCATATTGGTGAGTGACTTTGCCATGTACAACTTCTCAAGCTTCGACCATAGCACCATCAAAAATGTCTTGCCAAGTATATGAATCATCACATCATCCGCTAGGTATAAGCAAATCGTGCTAAGTACCTGCATCTGGATTCGCTTCCAATCCTTCACCTCTATGGTGGCTGGCATCTCATCACATAAGAAAGCATCGATCAACCCATGTTGGATGAGGACATCCTTTATCCTTACTTGCCATAAGGAGAAATTATCTTTCCATCGAACCTATTGATCTCCACCTTGATTGTGTTTGTCTTCTCTATATTCTTCAATCTCTATCTACTACTACAATCTATGCTCTGGTACTATCTAACTCTGATACCAATTATTGTGGTATCAACTCACTTTGATATCAAACTATTGGAAAATCAGCTACTTTGATATTGCTTGTTAAGGATCTAGTACCAAATTATTATGACAAAAAGAAGAAAGAAGGAAGAAATAAAATAAAAAATAATTAAGTACGTGGATTAGCCTAAAGGCTCGCCTCCATGGGGTATGCAAAGCTTCACTATAAAAGAGAAAAATAGATATAAGAGAAGAACATCCACTCTCAATTTACTGTACATAAATCTCCCTCAGCTAGAAGCTATCCTCACAAAAGCTCTCTCAGAATTCCAAGGAGACCCACAGAAGCTATAAGATGCTTTATCGTCATAGCCTCCTCATCAGATGCTATACACCTGTTGCTTCTTTCTCTCATAGGCTGCACGTATTTGGTGCTCTGCCAAGCTCCTTTTGATAGTTGCTTGAGCCTCTATACGTGCCTCTCATGCCACATGCACCATCTTTTTCTACTCTACAGCACCTCAACCCTTTAAATAAGATGAGAATCCTCTTCTCAATAGTTCACAGGAGTCCTAACAGGGCTTATTCTTCTAATATGAGTCGATCATGTCTTGATAGAGTCTTGAAATATTTTTCGATCTTTAGATCATGACTATAATCCTCCATGGCTGCTGGATCTTGTGGTCCACATGCAACTCCCATAGATACCTTAGATTAATCATAATCTGAGTCCAAATAGAAAAAATCCTATCATGTTTTGTTCACCTCCGTCGAGCTAGCTCGATCAGGGATCGAGCTGGCTTGACTGCATCTCATCCAAACTCCTATTATCGTCTGTCTGAGAGAGTCGGCTCAATCTCAATCTGAGCTAGCTCAGTCATATATCAGAGCTAGTCCGACTGCTATGTTGAAAACTGATTCTCTTCTTACTGTGGATTGAATTTGAGGCATCAAATCCTAACACTCATCTCTTAGCCATCTGACAAGAAAACCCTAAAAACCTAAAACCCTTTCCTAAAAATCCATTTCCACTAGTTTAGGATGGGATTTTAGAAGCATGCCGCCCAAAAAATGAACCATAACTCCTCAGATTAAGAATGCATGTCCAGTTCTACCATCTAGCAGAGGGATTTACGATGAAGAATGGTGGACAAAGTTCCAAGAAGATCATTCATCTAGGTTGTCTCAGTCTTCCTCACCTCCTCCGAGACCATCCACTCTACCTCCTCAGCCTCCTTCTCTAGTTTCCTTACCATCTCCCTCTTCCACACCTATTCCTCTTTCCTCTAGGGTAGTGACAACTAGTAGAAGGGTGGAGTTTGATTTTTTGGAAAAGGGTTTGAGTTTGGAGATGGCTTGAAGTGTCAAGGATGGGAATACTTATGCTTTGGGATCAATCTTCCAACCTATCCGAATCTCGTAAGGAAGTTCTATGGTAATGCTAGGGTTAGACCAAATTTGTTTGTGATAGAGGTAAAAAGAGTCAAGATCAATTTGACCTTTGAGAAATTTGATAGTTTACTTAGAGCACCCACTGAAGGAGCTGATAGATTAGATGATCAAACAAGTGGTTTGTGATTATTATTTGGTAGGGATGATGACATGCACTTTGAAGAAATCTATATTAGAGATCTATCCATGGAGAATAGACTACTTCATCACATTTCAGCTAGGATTCTAGTCTCCAAAGTAGGAAGGTTTGATTTTCTCAACAAAAGCAACATAGCAGTGATCTATCATATTCTAATGAGAAAAAAGTTTAACCTTTTAGCTTTAATTTTGAGGGTGATGCAAGAAGCATCCCAAAGAGGAAAACCTGCTTTGCCATATGGGATGTTCTTGACATTGGTATTTCAAGACTTTGGAGTTAGTCTAGAAGGTAAACCTAGTAGGAAGCTACAACATTATGATACCTAAAATTTGAAATCGATGCATAGGATGAAATTTAAGAAGGTCAATGGCAATTGGGTGAAGCTAGATGAAGAAGGGAAAGAAAGATATGAGCCAGAGCCTGTGCCACAACATCCTGTGCCTGCTCCATTTTCGTCTACTATCAGACTTGATGAGGATCAGATTGAGGAGATTGTGCAGTGCGTGTCGTATAGAGTATATGATAGGATTTTAGTTGGATTTCCTACTTTAATGAAAAATACTATGTTCGCCGAACAGCATACTTCAGCAACCATAAATCTAGCCTCCTCCAACCCTCTATAACCTAGTGTTGATTAGGATGCATATAGTTATACTTAGAACATTTTGGCTGTAAATGTCCATGTTATGTGATATTCAAACTTCAACATTTTGTGAATTTAGAACTTTTTGTATCTAATGAATGAATAAAGTTTGATTTTGATTTACATTGTATCAAATTTGTCTTATGAATGAATGAAATTTATATCTTTTCATGTTTGATCAAATCTCTTTTTATATGATATGTTTAAGTTTTTTTTTGATAATAACAAAAAGGGGGAGAAAAATAAGTATAAAATGGCAATTGAAATACAATTAAGTGAAAAGAATGGGTACAATTTAAGTAAAGAACTAAATAAAGAATGAGCAAGCAATTGCAATTCAATTGTAATAACTCAAATTGTTACATTGAAACCTCTTGAATTACTAAATTAAAATCTCGACACATAGCAAGGGGGAGCAACATAAAATTATAAGTAAATTAAACATAACTATCATATTCAGAGGAGCATATGTAAATTGATAAAATCTAAATGAATATGATGTATAAGTTAAATGATAAAATTGAATGAACATATCACTTTGAAATATGAAGGAAAGGCTATACTCAAAAGATTTTATTATCATGAAAAAGGAGGAGATTATTGACCCTAGATTAATTTTGATGATAACAAAAGCATTTGAGAATAGATTGTTAAATTACTAATGTTGTTTGTGAGGATGTGTAGCTGTAAATTTAAAGAGCTCACAAACTTCAAATGTTTTCACTCATCCAAATGAAGATTCATCACTCAAGATTTTAGAGAAGATACTTTAGTTTGGATATATCTCTCAAGAGGTTATAATGAAGAATAAATTAAGACAAAAAGATCAAGACTAGCCTACAAAGTAATTTGGAGAAGAAAGGATCACAAATAATCTTTGGCATGTATGGCATGCAAACTGGATTGAGCCAGTTTGAGATTAAGCTGACCTAATCTCAGTGAAAGCAAAAGATAGAAAGTGCAGAGAGATTTTCAAGACCCAGGAGACTAAGCCGATCTAGTGACAAATAGGCCAATCCAGTCAGAAAGGTAGCTGCCCTAGTCTCAGATGATAGCAAAAGATAGAAATAGTTGTTTTAGGATCACTGAGACTAAGCCAAACTAGCTGAAAATTGAGTCAACCTAGTTTGGACTGAGCCAACCCAGTCAAAAATTAAGCCAGTCTAGTGAGTGTAACGGCTAGTTTTCAGTTTCACAGTTTTTTCACTCCACATGCCTCCCAATGGCTAGATCACTTCCAAAAGCCCTCCTAGATGACTTATAGTGGTGGAAAACCTCAGGGATACTTAAGAAAATATTTGGAACATAAAGAACAACTTTTGTGAAAGAAATATGCTCTCCAGTCAATCAAAATATGTATTTTGATGGGCTACTCTTTTATCATTCAAACTCATGTAATGATATTTTTATATTAATAAAGGCATTTATTTCATCATATGCTGTATCTTAATTATATATTTAAAATTATGATGAATCCTATAAATTAGGGCTATATCATTTGGATTATGATGAGATCATACCAGTGAGATCTAAAATCTTAAAATCCTAATTTAAATATTTTAAGTCAATGAAACATTAAATTGGGGATCAATGTTTCTGGTAAGACTAGCGCATCCTATGTATCCTCGATAGAGAGGATGATTGATTTCATAATCACTTGTATATGATATTAATACAAGAATGTGGGTGCTCATTAGAGAACAAGTTTACTGAATTGATCCAACTTGAGAACTTCTAATGGAGTCTTATCTACATGTCAATAGATGGTTCTCATAGTGGGAGTTATGCATGTAATCCTTCGACCTGAGACTACCATAGAATCTTATATGTATGAATCCATATTTTGATTCATACTCATTCATGATTCAGTCATGTACAGGATGATCTGGATATGGTAGATTACATATAGAGGTTGTAAGTAAGTCAACATGGAATCGATCACTCCTAGTAAGAAGAGATCAGATCCTACTTGCTTCAATGAAATAATGATTCAGAAAGACTTTGATCAAAGCATGATGAAAATTAGAAATAGTTTTTAATATTTTATTTATCGAATCATCATCATAAGATAAGAGAAATATGAATATGACATTGGGTTTAACATATTTTCATACCTAGAGTCATATTCGAGATGTAGGGAGATCAAAGGATCCTGTTGCACGGTAACTTTTCACTGGATGGTATTTTTGATATTTTCATCAAAGTTTCATATCTTCATGGTAGATATGATATATTGCTAGACGTCAATCTTGTCTTGTGGGTTCGATCGAATTAAAATGTTTAATTTGATCATTAATTAGAAAGTGTTCTAATTGATTGAATCGGGTTAGCTTAATTTGAACTAAATCAGTTTGGTTGAGTTCTAACCAAATTGGGTCAAATTGCATCCAGACCCACTGCTGACTAGATGTGGAATCCAATGGGTCATACACAGAGAATTGATCAAGGGTTTAATTGGATTAAATCACGTTTGCAAATTAAATATGCTAGCACATATTGCAAACCCTAGCACCTAGATTCAAATTAGATTCGAATTGGATTCCAATTTGGGCTAATTAAATCCAATTTGAGTTAAATCAAATTTGGCTAATTAGTTGGGTTGACCTTTGGCTTGCTGACCAAGGAATTAGGCATGATAAATAAGCAACCCACATACTAGAGACTCTTTCTTTGGCACATGGGATTTGGTTCATGCGCTAGGGATACATGGCGCATTGATAAGTTTGATGCCAATTTCCTTCCTTTATTTCTAGGTAATTTTTTGTTACATATTTTTTGATCTGAGAAGGGGCATAGAAGAGTCTTTCTGTAGGTGAAATTCCTTGTAGGTTATCTAGAATTTAGATAAGAAAGGAGTCTTTGCCATCCCAACCTCCTTGGTGCCCCTTGGATCAAGTCAAAGCCTTTGAAACTTTGACTTTTCCATGCCAATTTTCTCCACACCTTCTTCTGATGTGGTACCCCCTTTCCTAGCCATTGGATGGCCATCTAATTTGATAAAGTCCTTAATAATTAGTGCCATTTGTTAATAGTTGTGACTCTTCATAAGAAAACTTACATCGATTTTTTTGAAGAGTCCTACTTTAAGGCACCTTTTCAGAATAACTCTACGTAATTCCATGTGGCTTGAAAATTAGAAGGGGGCATGAGATTATGAGTGGGCATGAGATATGCCTAGGGAGTGGGCATGAGATATTCATGAAGGCACCCTTACGTACATTATAAATAGGGGTGCGCTCCGAGAGTCCAAGTCATTCAGAACTCTTCTTTCTTTCTTACCACTCTCTCTAGTCCAATTTTCTTCTTCCTTTCCTTGTTAAGATAAATCCTAATTAAGGATAAAAGGTTTGCTTTAGGATAAGGGCTTAGGAAGATAGTAAAGGAAGACAAGGAGAAAAGAAAGATAAGAAAGGGTAGGCTAGAAGGGTGACAACAAAAGGCTAGAAAAGGTTCTGCCCAAATAATTAAAGTTTTTATCATAAGAATTTTAATTAAAATAATCAAAGATGTTGGTGTCTTGATCAAGTCTCCATGTGGATCAACATTGGTGGGTAAACACATGGGCACCTAGTAGAACCCTTGATGGACTACTGTCGGCGATCAGGGTCAAATTAAGGTTAAGTGATCAGAGGTATGTTCCAATACCCTAATTTATGTTATAGATGCATATTATATGATTTAAATTCTAATAAGATGGTTTTAGGATTTGGGTTTGATTTTATGATTTCATAATTTTGCTTTGAAATCCATGCTTTCATCCGGTACACCAAACCCTATAGTGGTATCAAAGCAAACCTTATTAGGTTAAATCATATATTACTTTGTTTATGTTTAATGGCATAATTGTAAATATGATATGATCATATTTAATTATTTAACATGTTATTACTATGTTGTGATCATATTTATTTTATCATAATTAGATTATGATGTATATATCATTCTGTAAGGTTGCCCTGACATAATGGCAAGTGTTCACTATGTGATGATGGTTGTCCTAGAATGATATTATATGCTAATATATTTTATATGTTATGATTGATATAATCAATTCATGTGTATTATTTGGTTATAATTAGATTGTGCATAGAGACTAATTAAAGCTCTCGATAAAATTATATTAAGTTGTAGTGTAATTAACCAATAGCAGAACCAGTCTTGATGTCTAATTGATCAATTGGTATCTAGAAAAGTAATTCATGATTGATAAAGAGAACATGGTTTATAATTAATTTTATTGTCTGACCTAGTCAATTTATTGGTGTCGATGAAAAGCAATGGAAGGATCCCCACCTCTCTCCCACTTACCTGGTCGATTAGATTAATTTAAATTTTGATTGGGGTGCTTAGTATTATATTCACTATATTAAGATCTTTCTTCATGCTAGTTCATTATTATGTCACGAACCATATTAGGTTTGTTGTGCAACCGCAAGACCTATTATGGGGACTGATATAATATTGTTCTAGTGTATTAAGATACTTACAGCATTTTGGATATACTGCTTTATTGTACAACCACAAGAACAATTATATTCCTTTATGACTATACAGAAATGAAGCATCCTACTTAACTAAAACATTATAGTTTGTTGTGTAAACACCATACTATTAATATTTTAGAGGCCAGGGTTATATTGAGAATTGCATAAGATGCAATTGAAAAGAGTTTCCTATCTTTGAACTTATAAAAGATTTGTGGTGCAACTACAAGATTTTTTTATAAGGAATTAGGATCTCAATCCCACTAAGCAAACTAATAAGATTTTCTCGATTATCATATTGGAGGATTATGATTTTTGATAAAATAATAGGAGATATAATTAAATTAAAGTTCTAATTTTAATTGTGTATGTCATCATGAGTTGTTTGCTTATGTAATGTTCTTTATTATGTAGATTAAATGGCTTCTTCACTATCATTGCATTTAATTTTGGATTCAAATAAATTTATTAGTCCTAATTATGTGGATTGACTGAGAAATCTAAAAATAGTACTTAATTAAGAAAAACTCTTCTATATTCTTGATGCCCCTAATCTTGAGCCATTAGGAGAAGATGCCATAGAGGAAGAAAAGTCTACATACAAGATGTGGCAAAATGATTCTCTTACTGTCATGTGCATCATACTTGCCTCCATGAGTAATGAATTATAGAGGCAGCATGATGGTATGAATACTCAGTCCATATTGCTCAACCTAAAAGAGCTTTACGGAGAATAAAGTAGAACTGCTAGATATGAGATATCTAAGTAGTTATTCCATGCCAGGATGGTAGAAGGTTCATCCATGCAAGATCATGTGTTGATGGTAATTGACCTGATCACTCGATTAGGCCAATTAGATTTTATCATGGATGGAGAGTTAAGTCAAGATCTGATCCTGCAATCACTTTCAAAATTATTTTCTTAGTTTATCATGAACTATCACATGAACAAACTGAATACTTTTTTGCCTGAGTTATTAAATATGCTCAAAATAGCAGAGAGCCATATCAAAAAGAATAAGGCTCCTCTTCTTCTTGTAGATGGAAACTCCAAGAAGAAGGTAGGCAAAAAGGGTTCTAAGAGGAGGCTGAATCTTAAAGGTCACATAAATAAGAAGAAGATGGGGAAGAAGGCCTCTGGATAGACGACCTGCTTTCATTGCAGAAAGACAGATCATTGAAAGAGGAATTATAAGGCTTATCTTACAACTATGAAGACTGGTGCAAATAATGTACCAAAAGATATGTATGAGATACATACAATATTGTCATTGAATTTTTTTATTTCAAACTCTTAGATATTGGATATTGGCTGTGATTTTCATATCTACAAATCATTGCAGGGGGTGTAGAAAATTAGGAGTTTGAAGAAGGATGACTTCGAGCTCTATGGCATTGGAGGAGAGTCTATCCAAGCAGAAGCTATAGGAACAAATATCTTGAAGTTACCTTCTGGGAAGATCTTAAAGCTAACAAATTGTTATTATATACCTAAGATCATTAGAAATATTATATCTATATCCTTGTTATTAAAATAAGGTTATAGTCTTGATGTAACGAGCAAAAGTTGCTCAATTAAATATTCTAATGAAATAATATGTTTTCGCATTTTTAACAATGGTCTATTGGCTCTATGTTTGGATGATAATATATTTTATATTGATGAAAATAGAAAACGTAAGAGAGAAGAAATAAATAATACTTTACTTTGACATTATCGACTTGGTCATATTAATGAGACCAGGATTAACAAGTTATACAAAGAAAAATTCTTTGATCCTTATGATTATGAATCATAGAAACTTTTGAATCATGTCTCATGGGTAAAATGATCAAGACTCCATTTAGTGGACATGGAGAAAGGACAAATGAGTTATTAAGACTTATACATATAGATGTATGTGGTCTTATGACAACTCAGGCTAAAGGAGGACACTCTTATTTTATAATATTCGCTGATGATTTATCTAGATTTGGATATGTGTATCTTATGAAACACAAATCTAAAGCCTTTGATAAATTCAATGAGTATCAATGTATGGTCGAGAAATAAACTGAAAAGAGTATAAAAATCCTTCGATCTGATCAAGGAATAGAATACTTATCTAGAGAGTTTCTAGACTATCTTAAAGAAAAAAAAATTCTCTCTAAATGGATCCCTCCTTATACACCATAGTTAAATAGTATAGCCGAAAGGAGGAATCATACCTTATTGGATATGGTACGGTCCATGATGTGCTTTATACAGTTATCTATTTTTTTCTGGAGTCATGTCCTAGAGACTTTAGTATACATCTTGAATAAAGTACCTTCTAAGTTTGTATCTAGAACTCCATATGAGATATGGAGAGGTAAGAAACCTAATCTTAAGTTTCTTAAGATATGGGATTGTCCGGTATATGTCAAGAGAAATTTTGGAGATAAGCTAGAAGCTAGAGCAGATAGATGTCTATTTGTAGGATATCCTAGAGATAATATGGAATATATATTCTACCACCCTACTGAATAAAAAGGTATTTGTAAGTAGGCATGCTACTTTCATGGAGAAAGAGTTTATCCTAGAAAGTGGTAGTGGGAGAAACATTGAACATAGTGAAGTTCAAGAAAAATAAATAAAAATTTCTCATCCAAGTGAAAACATAAATAGAAAAGAACCAGAACACACAACTCCTATCTGAAGATCTGATAGAGTGCGACATGCACCTAAGAGGTACGGGCTCATTATTGAAAATAATGAAGCCCAAATCATTGAGAATGATGAACCTCTGACCTATACGGAAGCTGTCATTAGTAGGGACTCAGATAAATGGTTGGCTGCCATGCAATCTGAAATGAACTCCATATATACCAACAAAGTATGGACTTTGGTGGATGCACCAGAGAGTGTGAACCCTATTGGGTGTAAATGGGTCTATAAGAAAAAGATTGGAGCGGATGGCCAAGTTAAAATCTATAAAGCTAGATTGGTGGCTAAGAATTTTTGGCAAAAATAGGATATAGATTATGATGAAATATTTTCACCTATTGCCATGCTCAAATCTATTTGGATTATGCTTGCTATAGCAGCATAATATGATTATTGTAGGTAGTGTGGTGCTCCCAAGCCTTGGAAGGCCACAGGTGGAGTCAAGGTGAGGGCTCCGGAGAGGCTAGGACAGGTGTGGTCCTAGAGCTAGGATAGGAGTTATCTTAGGATGGAGGCGGCATGTAACTCTCCATGGGCTTGAGGTTCGGATATTGAGGGCCTCAAGGGGCTTGGTTGGTGCTTCGGTGATCTGGTATTCAAGGTGGAGCAAGAAATCAAACTTGGAGAATTAAGACTACAGAAAGAAGATTTTTTGTAGGTTAACCAACTCAGTCCAAAACTGGGTTGGCTAAGTCTCAAAGCATAGGCAAAATAGAAAGGTTGAGTTTCGGGACTACAGGCATGGCATAGAACTAGGCCAGCTCAGTTTCAGACTGAGTCGACTTAGTGAAACTTAGCCGACTTAATACTGAGACTGAGCTGGCTCAATGCGCGAGTAGAGTTATGCGAGGGTTTATTTTGGGCTAGGGTCTGGGATGATCCTAGAGGTCATAAGGCCTTGTTTGAGAGATCTTAAGGGGGCTAATTCATATATGGGTTGGGATTAGATCCAGGGGATGAGAGCATGTGAGACTTGGGCTCAGTGAATGCTTTCATGTATTGGGTTAGCCTAAGGGAGTTTTTAAGCTGGGATTTATTAGGGTTCATGTGGAAACTCTAGGGTATATAAACTAGGATATTGTAACTTTTAGAAAAACAAAGGGAATACAATTAAGCTTTTCTCCCTAACTCTCTTCTCTCTTCTCTCTGATTCCAACACCAAAACCCAAGCTTCTCTCATCTTTCATAGATCTTCTTCAATTTGCCGGATTCATACCTAGGTTTACGCAAGAGATCGGATCTATAGCTATGGCTCTGAGTAGCCATAGGAACAACAATTGGTATCAAAGTCAGGTTGAGCATGAAGGAGGAAGAAGATCAATTTTTAGCAGAGATCAGTAGCGAGATTCAGATCTAATGACTTTTTTCAGGCTTCATGAGGAAGGAAGAGATCATAGAGTTGCTGTCCACCTTCCCTAGTCAAGGTATTTCTCAGATCTATCTGTTTGCTATTATTTGATTTGGATTGATCATGAAAAATAGCAGGTTGAAGGTAGGATTAGAGAAGTTTGATGGAAAGAAAAGTTTCATGATGTGGATGGTAAGGGTGGAGGATCTACTAGTTCAGATAAGGTTGGATTCAGCCATGGAAGATAGGTTGGAGGAGATGACAAATAAGGAGTGGGTGTCCTTGGAGAAAAGGCATGTGCCACGATTAGGACTTGTTTGGTAAATGAGATTTTGTATGGTGTGTTGGAGGATAGAACACCCAAGGGATTATGGTCGAGGTTGTAGTAGTTGTATATGGGGAAGAACATGTGCAACAAGTTGATGTTGAAGAAACAACTGTATAGGCTTCAGATATAGGAGGGCGAGGATGTTGCGGGGCATATTCAGCAGTTCGATCGGATGAGCATGGACTTGCTCAATATAGGGATAGATTTAGAAGAGGAGGACAAGAGTCTATGGTTGCTATGTTCGCTACCCAGGAGCTTCGATCTATTGGTGATAACTTTGCTATATGGTAAGAAGACACTGATGTACGAGGAGATCATATCAGTGCTTAGGTCCAACGAGCAGCGAAAATGGATGACGAAGAGGGAGGTCTTCTAGGAGAGTCTTGTGGTTTCAAAGAAGCATAGGAAAGGAAAGAAGAAGGATGAACAGAGGGATAGTAAGGAGTCCAAGAGATGCTTTAAGTGTGGAGAAGCAGGGCACTTTAAGCGGGAGTGTCCACTTTGGAAGAAATGCAAGGGAGGAGAAAGCTCGGATTCCATCAGTACATTCGTTGAATGTGAAGATTCGAATGAGCTCTTGGTGGTCTTAGAGGAGCCCATAGAGTGTGGTGTATCTGAGATAGTTTTAGATAGGTCTGCAGAGTGCAGAGGGTTTGAAGGGTCAACGATGATTTTTGAGGTATAGCGGCAGGTCCAGCAGTGCAGGGGTGGTTGGCCTCGGAGGACTCAAAGATAGAGTCGGCTTCTATGGCATCAGGGGGACTTCAGTTCCAGGTAGAGCACCGAGCAGAGGTGGCTTCATGGGTGGAGGAAGCTGTGACACGGGTTTAGAGTAGAAGGGTGCATAGGGAGGATCTATATCTCAGCACCAATACCAGAGCTGTATAGATCCAGGTGGAGAGGATTGTGCAGGAAGGTGTGGCTCTATGGGGATAGTGTCAGGTGGAGCATCAGGATATACGACGAGTGCAGGTAAAGGAACGTTGCATGATCTCTAAAGAAGTTTTGGATAAGTGATGCAGCTGCCAAGCAGAAGGATATCTACAACTCCAAAGATGGTGCAGAGAAACAAGTCAAGGACTTTAGCTGTGGAGGCGGTCATCCCGAAGGCCTCAAAGGAAGCTCAGCAGTTGAAGAAGAATGATAGTGGTAAGATGAGCATGAGGGGCTATCAGGACATGTAGGGATGCCAAGATCGTATAGGAGGATGTTGCTAGGTGTGCCAAGGCTTGGGTGCACCAAGGTGGAGATTGTAGGTGGTGTGGTGCTTCCAAGCCTTGGAAGGCCACGGGTGGAGCCAGGATAAGGGCTCCGAGGAGGCTAGGATAGGTATGGTCCTAGGACTAGGATAGGAGTTTTCCTAGGGTGGAGGCGACATGTAACTCTCCACGGGCTTGAGGTTCAAGTATTGAGGGCCTTATGGGGCTTGGTTGGTGCTTCAAAGATCTAGGATTAAAGGTGGTGCAAGGAATCAAAGTCGAAGAATCAAGACTGTAGAAAGAAGATTTTTTGTAGGTTAGCTGGCTCAGTGCAAAATTAGATCGGTTAAGTCTCAGAGCATAGGCAAAATAGAAAGATCGAGTTTCAAAACTGTAGGCACAACAAAGAATTGGGCCGGCTCAGTCTGAGACTGAGCTGACCCAATGGAACTTAGCCGGCTCAGTGCACGGGCAGAGTTATGCGAGGGTCTATTTTGGACTAGGGTCTGGGTTGATACTATGGGTCTTATGGTTTGGTTGGAGAGATCTTAAGGGGGCTAATTCATGTATGGGTTGGGATTAGATCCAGGGGATGAGAGCATGTGAAACTGGGGCTCAGTGAGTGCTTTCATGTATTAGGTTAGCCTAAGGGAGTTTTTAAGCTGGGCTTTATTAGGATTCATGTGGGAACTCTAGGATATATAAACCAGGACATTGTAACTTTTATAAGAAGAAAGAAAATACAATTGAGCTTTTCTCTCTAACTCTCTTTTCTCTTCTCTCTGGTTCCAACACCAAAATCCTAGCTTCTCTCATCTTTCTTAGATCTTCTTTGGTTTGCTAGATTAACACCTAGGTTCACGCAAGAGATCGGAT
Organism: Cocos nucifera; assembly: GCA_006176705.1. NCBI lineage: Eukaryota > Viridiplantae > Streptophyta > Magnoliopsida > Arecales > Arecaceae > Cocos > Cocos nucifera. Next base: position 125,648 of record QRFJ01000963.1, on the reverse strand, counting down.
CTACGACTGTGGCTCCAAACAACTGTAGGAACAGCAATTATGAAATATGGAAAATGGATGTGAAGACCGTCTTCCTTAATGGTTTCCTTAAGAAGGAGATCTACATGTCACAGCCCAAGGGATTTATCTCAAGTAAGAGATCAAATTAGGTATGCAAGCTTAAAAGATCGATCTATGGATTAAAGCAAGCTTCACGAAGTTGAAACATCTGCTTTGATGTTGTAGTCAAAAAGTTTGGCTTTGTCAAGAATGTGGATGAATCATGTGTATACAAGAAGACTAGTGGTAGTGCCATAGTTTTCTTGATTTTGTATGTAGATGACATACTCCTCATTGGGAATGATGTCCCAATATTATAATCGGTCATATTATGGCTATCAAATACATTTTTCATGAAAGATTTGGGAGAAGCAACCTATATACTTGGTATAAAGATATATAAAGATAGATCTATGAGGATGCTAGGCTTGTCCCAGTCGAGGTACATTGACATAGTGCTGAAAAAGGTTCAGCATGGATGTGAGTAAACAAGGTTACTTATCCATGAGTCAAGACATACATCTCTCTAAGAAGATGTTTCCTAAGACATCTAAAGAGAGAAATAGAATGAGTTCTATTCTTTATGCTTCAGTTGTAGGATCAATAATGTATGCCATGTTATGTACTAGGCTTGATGTTACTTATGCCTTAAGCATAGCTAGTAGATTTCAGGTTGATCCAGAAGAGGATCATTGAAAAACTATAAAAAATATTCTTAAGTACTTGAGAAGGACTAATGATATTTTTTTAGTATATGGTGGATCTAATCTTAAACTAGAAGGATATTCTAATTCTAGTTTTTAATTAGATCCAGATGATAACAAATCCATTTCAGGGTATGTCTTTACTCTGAACAGTGGAGTAGTGAGTTGGAAGAGTATCAAGCAGCCGACTGTAGTTGACTCAACCATGAGTTCATAGGTATAAGTGAAGCTACCAAGAACACTGTCTAGATGAAGAAGTTTATCATTGAATTGGGTGTTGTTCCTGAGATTGAGAACCCAGTACCACTTTACTGTGATAATACTGAAGGAGAAATCCTGATTTTTTGGATTAGGTTCGTTCATATCTGATTGGATCAAGAGAGATATTTCAAAAATTTCTCTTTTGAATCAAGATCAGATCTAAGATATTTTAGATCTAATTTTATAGATCTAATAAAATAAAATAAAAGTAAATTAAATCTAATTTAATTTGTACCTTTTATTGGGTAATCAGATTATCCTATGATGATCTTGCTGATTGCCTGAAGTTCTGGATCTAGCCATGCAAGTGCCTGGTCTCTATAAGTATCCACTCAGACTGGATCTAAAGATCTTCTTATTCTTTATCACCTCTCTAAATATTAGATCTAGATCTGATTTGAAGGATCTTCAAATTTTCTTTTGAAGATCTGGAATCATCTCTTGTAGCAATGCTGCCTTCTTCCATTCTCGTCATCTTTCTCTTGCCTGGATCGCACCAAACTAGAGCCTAAATCTCCTTGGGCTTGGAGAGGAGAGAGAGAGCCAGAAGATGGCATAGAGGGAGAGGGGCAGCCTTGTGGCATTGGCTATTAGAGATTCTCATCTAGGCTTGGTGCAGACAGGGTTTTTATAGACCTTGCTACGCCATGCAGTGCCACATCATCCTGACCAATCATGTCGCTTCGTGCAATCAAATCTAAATCTAATTGGTGAGATGACATCACTTGATCCAATCAGATGAGAGCCTCCTCAAATCATCCTTAGGTGGTGCCAAGACTGGTCAAAGCTGAGTCTTTGGCACCTACCTAAGTTGATTTCAAGAAGCAACCTGGAGTCCCATCTGTATGGGACTCTAGGCATCCCTATCCAAGGGTGCACGCCTCCCTAGGCATGCACCCCCTCCTTTCCAATTTCTAGCAAGGGGACAAGCCCCTATCTACTTGCCTACAGGTGCATGACACATAGATAGATGTCTAAGTATCAAAGGTCAACGTTTGACCAAAGTCAAAAGACAAGAATTAGCAGGTGACGAAAAATAGCAGGTGTTGTCTCAAATTCATCTCATAAATTAAGACAACCCTTTTCTAACCTAGACAAGCTCCAATTAAACCAAATAATGGTACCTGAGTGAGTACAAACATATTTGGCTCAGTCGAGATAACTTTTAATGATAATTGAAGGAGAACATTAGGCTCAATCGTGTGCTAGCATGATTTCTTTGAATCTAATGGAATCTAATTCAAATCAATTGAACTGGGTTAGTCCAATTGATGATATCCAGATCCAAACCCTTATTTGTGTGATCCAATTAGATTTAGTTCTGTATGGTAATGGGATATGTCATGATCTCTATCATCGATATCATCAAAATACCTTTTGATGGATCAGAACTTTTCTGATTTAGACAACTAGAATGATCGATCATCCAAATCATTCTAATTGCTTCCAAAATCCACCAATGATACCTAGCAGTATATGGTGGCAACCCATCGAAATTGAAAATGAACCTCTCAGTGCAGCTACCTGTGTGATTAAGTTCTTCTATCTTGAGCCTCGATTAGATTAGGGTTAAGGTGAACTCATCAAATCTTAATTTCTATCATATGATTTAATCATTTGATTCAAGTTCGATGTGAAAATATTAATAGAAATACTTTCTATTATTTTACTTTGCCATGGCCATGGGCTTATGGACTTGATTCACATGATCATCATAGGGTTGCTCCTCATCTACCAAGGTAGATAGATTTCCTATTGGTGCAATCCAATTCCTACAATGAACATGCTATAGCCAACATACATCTTAGGATTTTGAATGTCTAGAAGACCTAGTCATGGTGTAGTCAAACTATAACACTCTCAAGGTGAACTATCGATGCACCTTAGGTCAAAGAACCAGACACACCATTGCATCTTCGAGCCAGTCATCGACGAGAAGGTAGATATTCTTATGACTGCTCGAGGTGGTCACTCTCAATGCCCTCGCTCTCTAACGAGTACCTGTACTCTCGCTCTGGTGTCTCTACACCATAGACTCAAGACTCATCTACTATAAAGAAATGATTATACACCAATCTTTTGGATCAATCACCATCCTCATGATGATTCTACGGTCAGGAGCATTTTATGAGTTAATAATGAAAATTCTTGTCTTAAATGTTCAACTATTGAAAATAAGAATTATCATTACCATTAACTCAAGGGATGTATCACAGACACTAAATACACATTTATGATAGAAAATAACCCATTTTATTATTTATAGTCAAAATTATAATTTTGCCCCTAGAAGTGTATTATAAGTGTTTGCCAATTCTAGCTTTTAGAGCATACATATCTAACAAACTCCCACTTGACATAAGCCAATTGACTATAAATCTAAGTTCCATCTTCTCAAGGTGGGCTTCGAGCTTCTGCTGGCCCAACGACTTTGTAAGTAGGTCCACCGCATTGTCTGCAAAGTCGACTCTTTTGACCTCAACGTAACCCTTCTCAAGGTAATCGTGGATGAGATGGTATCGCCTCTCGATGTGCTTGAATTTTTAATGAGACCTCGGCTCCTTAGCAAGGGCTATGGTATCATTGTTGTATCACTCCGGTCTCTATGGCAATCTTTTTGTACCAGAATGCCTCCTTCACAGCTTCTAACACAGCGATGTATTCTGCTTCCATGGTGGAATCTTCTATCACTGTCTGCTTGAAACTCTTCTAATTGATAGCACCACTGTTGGGGATAAATCCCACTCCCACCGAAGTCTAGTTTGGTGCTCAGCCTGAAGCGGTCGGTAGCCATGAAAGAGCTTCAGCGGATGGGCTTTAGCCGAACTCCTACAGTTGGCCGAACTGCTTAGCGACCGAGCTCCTTCGAACTCCCAGCGGCCGGGCTTTAGCCAAACTTTTACAGCCAACCGAACTACTTAGCGATCGGGCTCCTTTGGACTCCCAAACATCCCCTTCGATCGAACTCCTACACGGTCGAGCTCCTTCCGAGCTTTTCCTTCGGCCGAACTCCTCTACGAGTCCAAACTCCTCTGGACGAACTATCGCCATCAGTCTGCCACAGGTGACAAGATCGAACGACATGGCCGCCACTACTGACGACACCACTCTCTCCATAACCAATCCCATAAGAACCATGACTTGCCAGTATGGCTGTCACTATCCACCTGATGATGCCTTCCCCTCCGTACCGAACTCCATGCGGCCCCAATGGTTCGCTACCAGATGGTATGGCCGTCACCATCAATTAAGCTCCACCTATAAAGGACCCTCTAGATATGCTAACTCTAATCTCTAAACTCTGATCTCTAAGCTCTCCTCTCCTTCTCTAAGCTCTATGGAACTCATTCCCGAGCACTCCATTCTTATTGGCCAAAGCTAACTTGATCGTCGGAGGGTCCTGCCGGAGCCACCCCCCATCGGCTCTGGATGGGACTTCATTTTGCAAGTCCTCGATGGCGACCTCGTCCACCTTCGACTCTAGTGGATTTCGGTGACGACCAATTTCTACGTCAATAGATTGGCGCTAGAGGAAGGGCTTGAACCTCCGAGGTTCCTTTGTTCTTAAAGGAGTGCTCGACGATGATTTTTCTCTTCCTTCTCTGGAGATCTCTCTTTTCTTTTTCGAAGAGAAAATGCCTTCCAGGAGAGCCTCGACTCAGCGGTCGACGGCCTCCGTGCCCCAATCCCGTCCAGATCCATCTACTCCTACTTCAGCCCTGGCATCTTAGGTTCTACCTGTATCCATGGTAGATATGGAGTAGTTCAACCGACTTGTCCAGTAGGTCCGCGACCTCACCAAGGCAATGCAGGCCATATGGTAGCTCCCGGTGGTGGCTCCACCAGGAAACCCACCATCGAAATGTCGAAAATCGATCCCAAGGAAGAGTATCCGGGCCAACGCACCCGTCGTCCCTGAGAAGGGGAAATGGAGAGCCGAGGATCCATGTTTGGATCATGGTTCTCCTTTGGAGGAGTCCTTTCCCGTTTGTAGCTGGAAGTCCCCCAAGATCTACAGTCAGGACGACGCCCTTGATCACAGACTATGGAAGATGGACCGACGAATTGAAGAGCTCGACCACGTCGCCCCTGGCTCATCATGTCGACGTCCGCACCAATTCCCCTTTCTCCCTCTAGATTATGCAAGAGCCCATCCCACCAAACTTCAAGCTCCCTCAACTTGAAATCTATGATGGAACCTCTGATCCGATTGACCATCTAGAGGCCTTCCGGACCATGATGCTACTCCATGGTGCTTCGAATGCCATATTGAGCCGAGCCTTCCCATCTATCTTAAGGGGAGCAGTGAGAAATTGGTACTCAAAATTAAAGCTGGGTACGATTTTCTCTTTCGACCAGATGAGCCATCAGTTCGTGGCTCACTTCATCAGCAGCCAACGTCTGCACCGAGGTTCGGATTTCCTAATGAACGTCAAGTAGAAGCAAGGACAATCCATCCAGGCTTACGTCACCCAGTTTAATGCCACGGCATTAGAAGTTCGAGACCTCGACCAGTCTGTTGCGATGGCCGTACTTAAGGGCGGCCTTCAGAAGAATGACTTGCTGTTCTCCCTAGAAAAAAAGTATCCCAGGGACTTCGCCGATCTACTGGCTCGAGCCGAGGGATATTCCTATGCGGAAGAAGTCTTCAATTTGAAGGATGAGGAAGCCTTAAAGGAGCGGCTGACAGACGAGTATAATAGACCTGCTACTGAAGGAGAGGCAAGCAAAGTTCGACCGCACTCGTGAATCCTCTTCGGGTGCAGGCGAGCCCAAACTCCTCAAGCTCGCCATCGAGGAAGCCCCGACAGAAGGGCACGAAGAAGTCCTCCTCCCGAAAGGTTCCACGACAACGCCCCCCTTAACGGTCCTCTAACTCAAATTCTCACCAAAGTTGAGAACCAGCTACCAAGACCAGAAAGATTACGATCTCCCCCAAACAAACATGATCAAAGGAAGTACTACCTTTACTATCGTGACCACGGCCACGACATTGAAGAATGCATTCAGCTCCGAGATGAAATTAAGGAGCTCATCAGAAAGGGGCAGCTAAGTAAATTCCTCCGGTGCCAGCATGAAGCAGGAGAAGATCGATCAAGGATGCTGCCATAGCCAAAAATGGCAAGGAGGTCGGCCACCTCATGGCATCATCAACATTATCCCTAGGAGGAGCTTGGTACATCGACGATCTATCATCTCCCAGCGTCAAAGCCAAGAGAAGCATGCTCCAAATTATGGAGGCCAGCATGACATGGAGGAGGTCGTTCGGCCCGGAGCTTATCGCCCAAAGAAATGCAGAGGAACAATGCTACCACGACCCTGAAACATAAAAAATTTAGGGATGCGCTGCCAGTAACTTCCTTTCAATAAAATTCTTTCCTTTCAATAGTATTATTTTTGGGTGCAGAAATTATGCGATGACAGAGAAGAAGCAGTCAATAGTTGCCATGTTAGGAACAGGAGGAGAACCTTATCCTAATACGAGCAGGTCAAAGACCATCAACCTCGGCCAGAGATAAGATCTCTCCCGAGCGATCGAGTCAACCTCGGCTAGAGATAAGATCTCTTCCGAGTGACTGTGGACAACCTCGACTAAAGATAAGATCTCTCCTGAGCGACCGAGTCAACCTCGGCTAGAGATAAGATCTCTCCCGAGACGCCTCGAGAGATAAGATCTCTCCAAGCGACCAGGTCAACCTCAGCTAGAGATAAGATCTCTCCTGAGTGACCAAGTCAACCTCGGCTAGAGATAGATCTCTTCCGAGCGACCACACAACCTCGGCCAGAGATAAGATCTCTTCCGAGCGATCGAGTCAACCTCGACCAGAGATAAGATCTAGCGACCGAGCTAGAGATAAGATCTCTCCCGAGCGACTCGAGTCAACCTCGGCTAAGAGATAAGATCTCTCCCGAGCGACGAGATAACCTCGGCCAGAGATAAGATCTCTTCGAGCGATCGAGTCAATCTCGGCTAGAGATAAGATCTCTCCCGAGCGACCAGCATCAACCTCGGCCAGAGATAAGATCTCTCCCGAGCGACCGAGTCAACCTCGGCTAGAGATAAGATCTCTCCCGAGCGAAGCTCAACCTCGGCCAGAGATAAGATCTCTTCCCGAGCGACCGAGTCAACCTCGCTAGGAGATAAGATCTCTTCCCGAGCGCGCAGTCAACCTCGACTGCAGAGATAAGATCTCTCCCGAGCGACAAACCTCGGCTAGAGATAAGATCTCTCCGAGCGACCGAGCTCAACCTAGCTAGAGATAAGATCTCTCCCGAGCGACTCGAGAGATCTCAACCTCGGCTAGAGATAAGATCTCTCCGAGTGACGCATCAAGCTCGCCAGGGATAAGATCTCTCCCGACCGACCGAGTCAACCTCAGCCAAAGATAAGATCTCTCTCGAGTGACCGCATCATGACCAGAGAAAGATCTCTCCGAGCGACCGAGTCAACCTCGGCCAAGATAGATCTCCTTCGAGGACCGCATCAACCTCGGTCAGAGATAAGATCTCTCCTGAGCAATCGAGTCAACCTCGGCCAAAGATAAGATCTCTCCCAAGCGACCGAGTCAACCTCGGCCAGAGATAAGATCTCTCCCGAGCGACCGTGGATAACCTCAACTAGAGGTAAGATCTCTCCTGAGTGAAGGCCTCGTTCATAAAGGACAAGATGGAGGGAGAGGCCCTGACAGCGGCCCTTATGTGCTCCCACAGCCCCTTAGGAACAGGAGGAGAACCTCATCCTAACACAAGCAAAGTCGAAGGCCTCGTTCATAAAGGATGAGATAGGGAGAGAGACCCTGACAATGGCCCTTACGTGCCCCCACAATCTATTACGAACAGGAGGAGAACCTCATCCTAACATGAGCAAAGTCGAAATCCGAGCTCTGAAGTCTAATAGAAGACAAGATCTCCATCAACCTCGGCTGCAGGAGATAAGATCTCCCCCGAGGTAACCCCGGGCGTAGGAGATAAGATCTCCCCTGAGTGACCGTGTCAACCTCGACTGAAGAGCTTCAACTTCAACCTCCGCTAGAGATAAGATCTCTCCCGAGTGGCCGAGATAACCTCGGCCAGAGATAAGATCGGAGACAACCTCGTCCTGAGATCAGATCTCTCCCGAGCTCCTGTATTAACCTCGGTTGCAGGAGATGAGATCTCCCCCAGTGCCCGCATCAACCTCGGCCGAAGATGAGATCTCCCCCGGACCTCAACTTCGACATCAACTTTGGCTGAAGACGAAATCTCCCCTCCGAGCTTCAACTTGAAGCAGCACGAAGCCCAGAAGAGGACTTCGGCAGTTGCCTTTTATGGACTCTCTTCCTTTGAGTTTCGAACTCGAAAGAGGAAGGGACAATTGTTAGGGATAAATCCTACTCCCGCCAAAGTCTAATTCGGTGCTCAGCCTGAAGTGGTCGGTAGCCATGGAAGAGCTTCAGCGGATGGGCTTTAGACAAACTCCTATAGTTGGCCGAACTGCTTAGCGATCGAGCTCCTTCGGACTCCCAATGGCCGGGCTTTAGCCAAACTCCTATAGCCAACCGAACTGCTTAGCGGTCAGGCTCCTTCAGACTCCCAGATATCTCCTTCGATCGAACTCCTCCACGACCGAGCTCCTTCCAAGCTTCCCCTTCGACTGAATTCCTCTACAAGTCCAAACTCCTCTGAACGAACTGTCGCCATCAGTTTGCCATAGGTGATGAGATTGGATGACATGGCCGCCACTACTGATGACACTACTCTCCTGTAACCAACCCCATACGGTCCATGATCTGCCAGTATGGCTGTCACTATCCACCTGATGATGCCTTCCTCTCCATACCGAACTCCATGCAGCCCCAACGGCTCGCTACCAGATGGTATGGCCGTCACCATCAATTAAACTCCACCTATAAAGGACTTTTCAGATATGCTAACTCTAATCTCTGAACTCTGATCTCTAAGCTCTCCTCTCCTTCTCTAAGCTCTATGAAACTTATTTCCGAGCACTCCATTCTTGTTGACCAGAGCTGACTTGATCGTTGGAGGGTCCTACCGGAGCCACCCCCCATCGGCTCCGGATGGGACTTTATTTTACAGGTCCTTGGCGGCGACCTCATCCACCTCAGACTCCAGTTGATTCCAACGACGATCAGTTTTTGCATCAACAACCACCATTACACAAACAGACTCCCAGATGTCGACTTTCAATCATCTATATCGGACATAAAATCTGAGTCTATAAATCCCTGAACTTGGAGTTCTCCATTACTAAAGACCAACAACATATCCTTAGTTCTTCTCAATTACTTAAGGATACATTTCATAGAAGTCCAATATTCTTCATCTGGATTTGACTGATATCTACTCGTGACACTCACAGCATGGGCTATATCAGGTCGTGTACATAACATGGCATATATGAGGCTCCCTATTGTTGAAGCATAAGGGATCTTGTTCATGTATTCTATTTACTTAGGTGTGCTAGGGCACATCTTCTTGGAAAGATGAATGCCATGTTTGAAGGGTACCAAACCTCTCTTAGAGTTTTCCATGCTAAACCTCTTTAGCACTTCCTTTATGTACATCTTCTGTGAAAGTCCTAGCATCCTATTCGATCTATCTCTATAGACCTTAATTCCTAGAATAAAGGATGCTTCTCCCAGGTCTTTCATGGAGAATTCTTTAAATAACCATATTTTAACTGTGGTCTACATTGGAATATCATTTTCAATAAGGAGGATATCATCCACGTACAATACGAGGAAGACAATAGCACTCCCACTGACCTTTTGAAGACACATGGTTCCTCCTCATTCTTGATGAAACTAAATAATTTGATTACATCATTGAAATGAGTATTCCAACTTCGAGATGCTTGCTTAAGTCCATATATGGACCTTTGCAGCTTGCATACCTTGTGATCAGTATCACTGGATGTGAATCCTAGCAGCTGTTCCATGTAGATATCTTCCTCAAGATATCCATTTAAGAATGCCATTTTCACATTCATTTGCCATATTTCATAATCAAAATAGGCTGCAATAGCAAGTGATATGCGGATGGATTTTAGCATAGCTACTGGCAAAAAGATATCCTGATAGTCAATGCCTTCGTGCTGACTATAACCTTTTGCCACTAATCTTGCTTTGAATGTCTCCACATTTCCATCTACACCAATCTTTCTCTTGTAGATCCATTTACACCCAATAGATACTATATCTTCTAGTGGATCTACCAAGGTCCAGACTTGGTTTGAGTGCATCGAGTCAATTTTTGACTTCGTTACCTCTAACCATTTCTCGAAGTCGATATCTGATGTCTCCTCGTTATAGATTTTGGGATCATTACCATGAACTCCATTACCTACGAGTAACATTTTCTCTATTTCCTCTAAAATAGTACCTATGTACCTCTCACGAGGATGAAAAATCCTTTTCGATCTATGAGGTGGAGGAGGTAGTGATTGTATTGGCTCAACCTAATTTGGTTCCATTTGGTCCTTAGCTCGTTGCTCTTGTGAGACTTTCTCATTGAGCTTGATCTACTTTCCAATGCTGCCATCTTGAATAAACTATTTTTCAAGAATGATGGCATGTTGACTCACAATCACATTGTGATCTTCTGGAATGTAGAAATAATATCCTAATGACTCTTTAAGATATCCTATAAATCGAGCTGTAAAGAACCTAAAGTCTAACTTGTCCGCTTATTGTCTTTTGACATGAGTCGGACAACCCCAAATTTTGAGGTGACTCAAACTTGATTTCTTACCATGCCATATCTCATATGGTGTGGTAGGAACGATTTTACAAGAAACTCTATTCAGTAAGTATATTGCAGTTTACAAACAGCATCCCCAAAAAAAATCAGGGAGGTCTGTGAAGCTCATCATGGATCGGATCATATCTAATAGGATCCGATTTTTTCATTCTGAAACTCCACTGAGTTGAGATATTCCAGGTGGAGTCCATTGAGAGACTATGCCATTTTTTTTGAGATAGTCCAAGAATTCCCGACTTAGGTATTCACCTCCTTGATCTGATCGAAGAATCTTAATGGATTTTCTAGTTTGCTTTTCTACCTCATGTCTGAATTTCTTGAACTTTTCAAAAGCTTCAGACTTATGTCTCATAAGATACACATACCCATACCTAGATAAATCATCGGTAAAGGTTATAAAGTAGACAAAGTTGCCTCTAGTCGGCATATCAAATGGGCCATACACATTAGTATGTACCAGGGCAAGAAGATCCTTGGCCCTTTCCCCATGTCCTACAAAAGGAAGCTTAGTCATTTTGCCATGAAGATAAGATTCATAAATCAGATATGACTCGAAAGTCAAGGAACTCAATAGCCCAATTTTCTCCAATTTGTTAACCCTATCTTCTGCTATATGACTTAGTCTTATGTGCCATAGATACCTATCATTTGGACTATCCCTAGGTCATTTCATGGTATTCATATTTTGCTCGATATTAAAAATAGATACATCAATATGTAACTGGTAAAGACCGTTAATAAGAAAATCACTTGTAATTTTATTTTTTTCATAAAGAATGTTATAATGGTCCTTAAGAAAACTAATTACATAGCCTTCTAGTGCTAGGCATGGAATAGAAATCAAATTCCTGCTTGCTGCAGGCACATAATAATAGTCTTTTAATACTAAGTCTAAACCAGATGGTAGTCAAAGAGGGTATGTTCCCACGGCCACGGTAACAACTCTTGCTCCATTTTCAATATGCAGGATCATCTCACCATCCCTCAGCCTCCTACTATCCTCAAGACCCTGCATATAACTGCACAAATGAGCACTAGAATGAGAGTCAAGCACCCAACTGGATGTAGAAGAAACCATAAGATTAGACTCAATAACGAGCATACCTCTAGAAGGACCTACCTTTTTCTTATTCTTTAGGATGGCTAGGTAAGTAGGGCAGTTCCACTTCTAGTGGCCATCATTGTTGCAATGGAAATACTTTCCTTTGTCAGCGGCCTTCTTCTTCAGCTCTGTCTTTTTTTTCTTTCCTCCTTCCACCTAATTTTTCACAGACTTCTTCTTCTTTCTAAAAGATCTTCTCTTGGAACAAATCCATTCCATAGCAAGCACTGAGCCTTTAGAACCTTTCATAGAAAATTCAGTAGTAACCAGCATGTTCATAAGTTCGACCAGAGAATTTTGAAGTTTATGCATATGGTAGTTCACGATGAACCGCCCATATGCATCAGTCAAGGATTGCAGAATTATATCATTCTACAAATCCAGGTCCAACTTCACTCCAAGCTTCTCAAGCTCTTCCAAGTCCTTGATCATTATCAGACAATGATCTTGGACTGACTGTCCATCATGCATTTTAGCCTTGAATAGTCGTTTAGTGACTCGATACTTGGCTGTGCGACTCTGTTCACCAAACATCTCTTGTAGGTGAGACAATATTTGGTGGGCAGTCTTGATATCTTCATGTTGATGCTGAAGCTCATCAGACATCGAGCCCAACATGTAGTATCTAGCCTTGTTATCTTCATTCATCCACTTATCAAGAGATGCTCTCTATTCAGCGAATGGATGAGCTGGTAAGGTGGGAAGGTCTTGGTCCAATACATGAGTTAACTTCTTGAAATGTAAAATAATTTTGAAGTTTCATAGCCAATCCTTATAATTGGATCCGATCAGTCTATGGGTGTCCAGGATACGTGCTAGTGGGTTGGATGTAGACATTTTTTCTATAGAGAGTCAAAGTTTCTAGTTAGATATTGTAATTAAGACAACCAATTTATTTAGGAGTTTTATTTTTAAATAAATTAGCTTCCACTATTTTCTTGGATCCCTATACTTTCTTTGTAGAGATGCAAAACTCTTCATGATTAATGATTTCTAGTGGGTGGTGCATCCCACCAACTGACTCATCATCTCACCTAGCAGTTATTGGTGATGGGTCAGCCAATGAGTGAACAACTCTTATTCAATGATTTTCTAATCATGGTGCATTCAAACTTGGTCTCTAATTCATGAATCTCACCATGTCTGGAATATTGATCCACTCCTTAGTTAAGTCAGACCCACCATTTGCATAGATTAGATTCCTAATTGAGTCTCTCATCATATCCAAAATATTGAGCCCAATCCATCCTCGAGCCTATAGCATCCAATGCCTAATAGATATGGTTGCATCTTCTCGGTGCAACTGAGCCACTATAACCAACCGAGAACATCAACCCCGAGAAGGGCCCGCACATCTACAATGGTGGAAGATCTTAGACTTAATCTTTTCTTAGGAAGGTTTGATTTAGGTCTCATTAAACTAGACTTGACATAGTCATAACCATGATGACTAACCTAGTGGCATGGATTAGCTCGAATTATTGACCACGTCAGATCAGGACTGAGCCAACAAATATGGCCAAGTAAATGAGATCGGTGGAAGGGATATGCCATTAACTCAACAAGAATGCATTCGAATCGAGTAGCTCCCAATTAAAAATCAGTCGATCGTATCTACCAAATTTATCTTAGATACCAAATTATTGAGCCAGAACCAATCGAATTAGCCTACAATCCAGACTCTAACCACTGAGCCTAATTAGGTCTTAGCTTGATCGATCACTCACATGACTCGATCTTGACCCAGACTTAATCATATTAGGCTAGTCAATTTAAGCACTATTGATCCCATCTAACCAACTCTTGATTCGGTTTGATCAACCACTTTGACCTAATTGAGCTACCCAAGTCCGAACCTAATTTTATGAATATATCTTAGATCTAAAATTCTCAATTTTATATCTAACATATATTTTATAATCTTAATTCTTAATTAAATTTAGGGTTCACAAACAAAACATGTAAATAAAATCCTAAGATTTCAGGATCTAGGATTTTGCAGAAAGTAAGTTCTTGATTTTTGATTAAGGACGAACGCGTAGCACTCCTACACATCATAAGAACACCCCATCAAATGGAAGAAGATGGTATTTAAACCCTACTTTATTCTTATGATCGGACGGCCAAGGGGAATGCCTTAATCAAAAATATAAATCTACAAAACTAGTTAGATCTACATCATATATCTCATATATAAAAATTGATCTAACTTTATACATATTTTGCATACATCTCATGTATCATATCATGCATATTTTTAGATCTAAATTATCTCATAATTATTTAAAAAATTAGATTTAAATTGATCACATCAAAATAAATTTTAATCTAGATAATTATGTAGAACTATTCTACAACTAGTCTAAACATGCATTCATCATATCTCATATGAACCAAAAATTAAATAATTTTATTTACTATTTTTTAGATCTTATTATAATAATTATAACATCAAAAAGTAGTAAATAAATAGATCTCAAATTATAACTTAATCAAATTAAGTTATGATCATGGAAGACTATGTATAGAATAATTATATTTTACAACTAGTCATTCATCTTATAAAACTTAGATCTAAATTATTTAATTTTAATTTTTCTAATTTTAAATCTAATCATATCTCATGTGACATCTAAAATCACCTAATTTTTAGATCAAAATAAATTTAAATCAAATCTAAATAGTTTATTAGAATCTAGCTCTGATACGAGTTGAAGGAGAAATTCTAATTTTTTGGGTCAGGTTCGTTCAGATTTGATTGGATCAAGAGAGATATTTCAAAAAAAAATTTTTGAATCTAGATCAGATCTAATTTTATAGATTTAATAAAATAAAATAAAAGTAAATTAAATCTAATTTAATTTATACCTTTTATTGGGTAATCAGATTATCCTATGATGATCCTACTGTTTGTCTGAAATTCTTCATCTAGCTACGCAAGTGCCTGACCTCTATCAGTATCCACTTAGGCTGGATCTAAAGATCTTCTTCTTCTTTTCATCTCTTCAAATATTAGATCTAGATCTGATTTGGAGGATCTTCAAAACTCCTATTGAAGATCTAGAATCGTCTCTTGCAGCAATGCTGCCTTCTTCCTTTCTCGTCACCTTTCTCTTGCCTGGATTGCACCAAACTGGAGCCCAAATCTCCTTAGGCGTGGAGAGGAGAGAGAGAGCTAGAAGATGGTATGGAGGAGGGAGAGGGGCAGCTTTGTGACATTGGCTATTAGAGATTCTCATCTAGGCTTGGCGTAGATAGGATTTTTATAGACCCTACAGCGCCATGCAGTGCCACATCATCCCGACCAATCACATCGCTAGGTGCAATCAGATCTAAATCTGATTGGTGGGATGACATCACCTGATCCAATTAGATGAGAAGCCCCTCAAATCATCCTTAGGTGCTGCCAAGACTGATCAAAGCTAAGTCTTAGGTGCCTACCTAAGTTGTTTCCAAGAAGCAACCTAGAGTCCCATCTGTGTGGAACTCCAGGAGTCCCTATCCATGGGTGCATGCCTCCTAAGGTGTGCACCCCCTTCTTTCCAATTTCTAGCTAGGGGATAAGCCCCTATTTGCTCTCGTACAGGTGCATGACACATGGACAGATGTCTAAGTGTCAATGGTCAACGTTTGACTAAAGTCAAAAGATAAGAATTAGCAGGTGACGAAAAATGGCAGGTGTTATCTCAAATTTATCTCATAAATTAAGACAACCCTTTTCTTACCTGGACAAACTTTAGTTAGACCAAATAAAGGTACCTGAGTGAGCACAAACATATTTGGCTCAGTCGAGATAACTTTTAATGATAATTGAAGGAGAACATTAGGCTCAATCGTGTCCTTGCATGATTTTCTTGAACCTAATTGAATCTAATTCAAATCAACTGAACTAGGTTAGTCTAATTATTGATATCTAGATCCAAACCCTTGTTTGTGTGATCCAGTTAGATCTAGTTCTATATGGTAATGGGATATGTCGCATTCTCTATCATCGACATCATCGAAACTCCTTCTGATGGATTAGAACATTTCTGATTCAGACAACTAGAATGATTGATCATCCAAATTATTCTAATTGCTTCCAAAATCCACCAATGACTCCTAGCAATATATGGTGGCAAACCATCAAAATTAAAAATAAATCTCTCTGTGCAGCTACCTATGTGATTAAGTTCTTCTATCTTGAGCTTCAATTAGATTAGGGTTAAGGTGAACTCGTCAAACCCTAATTTCTGTCATATGATTTAATTATTTGATTCAAGTCTGATGTGAAAATCTTAATAGAAATTATTTCTATTATTTTACTCTGCCATGGCCATGTGCTTATGGACTTGATTCTCATGATCATCGTAGGGCTGCTCCTCATTTATCGAGGTAGTTAGATTCCCTCTTGGTGCAATCCAATTCCTACAATGAACATGCTATAGCCAACATACACCTCAGGATTTTGAATGGCTAGGAGACCGAGTCATGATGTAGTCAAACTATAACACCCTTAAGGTGAACTACCGATGTACCTCAGGTCAAAGAACCAGACGCACCACTATAGCTTCGAGCCAGTCATGGACGAGAAGGTAGACTTCCTTATGACTGCTCGAGGTGGTCACGCTCAGTGCCCTCATTCTCTAACGAGTACCTATACTCTTGCTCTGATTCTCTACACCATAGACTCAAGACTCATCTACTATAAAGAAGTGATTATACACCAACCTTTTGGATTAATCACCATCCTCATGATGATCCTATGGTCAGGAGCATTTTATGAGTTAATAATGAAAATTCTTGTCTTAAATTTTCAACTCTTTAAAATAAGAAATATCATTATCATTAACTCAAGGGATGTATCACAAACACTAAATACATACTTATGATAGAAAATAATCCATTTTATTTTTTATAGTCAAAATTATAATTTTGCTCCTAGAAGTGTATTACAAGTGTCAACCAATTATGGCTTCTAGGGCACACATATCTAACAAATACAAGAGTGGTTGCTCAAGCAAAGGAACCAAGGTCTCATCATAAATTCAAGCATATTTTGTGATGCTTCCATCTCGTTTGAGAAATAATTGAAGGACAAGATATTGTCATTAAATGAGTAGATACAAAGAACAATGTTGATGCAGAAATCCATCTCGAGGTCAGATCGCTGGAGTTGCATGATGGTGGTGAGTCAGCAACGATGTGACGGAGGTGGCCATACCTGCAAGAGAAGTCCTCAATAGGAGTTGGCTCCGATGGGAACCCTCGGGACCCTCCGACGCTCAAGTCAGTTTTTCATTCAATAGAGAAAGGAACATGAGCATTTGGAAGAGAAGAGTTGCATACCTTGGGATCCCTCTTTTTTTCCTTTTATAGAAGGGTCTGAAGTTTGTTAGGATGGGTTGTAGGTTATTAGTCGTGGGAGATCAGTGGATTGTTAGAGATATTTTGTTTGCCCAATAAAATATTCTCAGGAATTATGTCAGCTATTGTCCCCTTATGGCATATAGGGGAAAGTTGACAACCTAGAGTAGTTCATCCTGGGAGAGTTCATCCTAAAGAAGAAAGTTCATTCTAGGGGAGTTCATCCTAGAGGAGTTCATGTTATAGGAGTTCATCCTAAGGGAGTTCATCCCGGAAGAGTTCATCCTACAGGATTTCATCCTAAGGGAGTTCATCCTACGGGAGTTCATCCTCGAGAAGTTCATCCCGAGGGAGTTCATCTTAGGGGAGTTCATTTTGGAGGAGTTCATCTTGGAGGAGCTTATCCTAGGAGAGTTCATCCTGGGAGAGTTCATCTTGGAGGTGTTCATCTTGGAGGAGTTCGTTTTGGAGGAGTTCGTTCTAGAGGAGTTCGTCCTGGAGTGGTTCATCCTGGGAGAGTTCATCCTGGAGATGTTCATCCTGAGAGAGTTCATCCTAGGAGAGTTCATCCTGGATGAGTTCATTATGGAGGGTTCATCCTTTCGGTAACTTCATGTTCGGCCTAAGATAGAAACTCAGCCTTAGCCTTTTGAAGACCTCCAATCAGCCCATATTATGACCGACTTCCATCTCTTGATGAACTCAAGTTCGATCTTAAATAGGACCTCGGTCATAACCTTCTGAAGACCTTCAATTAGCCTTCATCGTGACTTTGGCTTCCATCTTTTGATAACTTCAAGCTCAGCCTGAGATGGAACCTCGGCCTTAGCCTTTAATTGCCTTCAATTCAAGCTTTCAAAGATCTTGGCTCTCCTTTTTTGATAACTTCATGCTCGTTCTGAGATGGGACCTCGGCCTCGGCCTTCAATGGCCTTCAATTCAGCCTTTCGAAGATCTTAGCTACCATCTTTTGATAACTTCAAGCTCGGCCTGAGATAAGACTTCAGCCTCAACCATCAATGACCTTCAATTCAGCCTTCTGAAGATCTTGGCTCTCCTTTTTTGATAACTTCAAGCTCGGTCTGAGATGGAACGTCAGCCTCAGCGTTCGATGGCCTTCAACTAACCTATATTTTGACCTTGGCTTCCCGCTTTTGATGATATCAAGCTCGGCCTGACTTAGGATCTTGGCCACAGCCTTCTGATGGCCTTCAATCAGCCTATATTTTCATATCTTTGGTAGGCATAAAAGTCTCCCAACAATAGCCCCCCTACTTCTGAGTCCGAGCTTTGGTTTGGATGAAGGTAGTATACTAAATCAGACTTGCCGAAGACATGTCCTTTTTTGTCATTTAAACTTAGGGCCTTTAGGTTTCTTATTGAAATTATTTGAAGGTCTTTAATTTTATCCTCAGCTTTTTGAGCTTAGATTTCTACTGACCTTTATTTTCTAAGGTCCGATTTCTATACATGTTGACCTTCTGAGCTCGGATTTCTATAAATTTTTGTCTTCTAAGGTCGGATTTATACAAATATTGATATTTGGAGCTTGAATTTCTATAGATCTTTATCTCATATTTAAAAATCGGAGGTTTTCATTCTCGCTAGGATGAGGTTATCCTCTTGTCTTAAATAATCAAAGGATTTCTCTCTATGTCGGGATGAGGTCCTTCTATTGTCCTTGACACAGCTGTAGGAGAATAAAAGGGCTATTGAAAGGACCTCTTCCCACATCTCATCTTAGATTAATGTGGTCTTCACTTTGCTCATGTTAGCATGACGTTCTCCTTCTATTTCTAATAGGATTGTAGGGACACAGTAGGACCGCTGGAGGGGCCTCTCTCCTCATCTCATCTAAGATTAACAAGGTCTTCACTTTGCTCATGTTAGGATGAGCTTCTCCTCCTATTTCTAATAGGACTGTAGGGCTATATTAGGACCATCGGAAGGGCCTCTCCCTTCATCTCATCTTAGATTAATGAGGCTTTCAGCTTTGCTCACGTTAGGTCAAGGTTCCCCTCCTATTCCTAACATGGCTGTAGGGGGCACATTAGGACTATTGGAAGGGCCTCTCTACTTATCTCATCTTACATTAACGAGGCCTTCAACTTTACTCATGTTAGGATGAGGTTCTCCTCCTGTTCCTAACATGGCTATAGGAGCACATTAGGACCGTTAGAAGGGTCTCTCCTCTTATTTCATCTTAGATTAATGAGGCCTTCGACATTGCTTACGTTAGGATGAGGTTCTTCTCCTATTCCTAACATTACTGTAGGAGCATATTAGGACCATTGGAAGGGCCTGTCCCCTCATCTCGTCTTAGCTCAACAAGGTCTTTGCTTTGGTCATGTTAGGATGAGGTTCTCCTTCTATTCCTAACATGGCTATAGGGGCGCATAAGGGACGTTGAAAGGGCCTCTCTCCTCATTCTGTCTATGGTTAATGGGGTCATTGTTTGGTTGATATTCTTATTAAGTTTGCTTTCTTGGCCTTGATTTTTTCTTGGCTTGAATTTGGGCTTGGTAGTTTGACCCTGGTCATGATTTTGACTCTGGTCTGATTGTGATTTTAACTTCAGTTTGATTGTGATTTTAACTTCAGCTTGATTGTGATTTTAGCTTCAGCTCATTCATGATTCTAACCTTAGCTTGGTCTTGAATCTGACCTTAACTCGACTTAGGCTTTAACCCCAGATTATTATTATTATTATTATTTTGGTGAGCTCGAATTACTGAGGTTGAATTTTTGTTTGCCTCAGTCTTTTGAGCTTGAACCTATGCAGACCTCAGACTTGTATGATCTTTGCCTTAGATTTGTCTTGCTTTCACATTGGATAGATCTTGAACTTGACCTTGGATTGGTTTGAGATCTAACTTCAGCTTGGCTTAGGTTTTGACCTTAGATTGGTATTTTAATGAGCTTAGTTTAGTGGGGTTGGACTTTTGTTGGCCTTGGATTTGTATGACTTTTACCTCAAATTTGTTTTGCTTGCACCTCGGATGAGTCTTGAACTTGACCTCAGACGGGTCTAGATTTCAACTTCAGCTTTAACATTTTTTTTTACTTCAACTTTAGCCTTGGTTTCTTGAACTAAAGTCTTAATTAGCTTTGGGTTCGATCATGGTTTTGGTATCCTATAGTCCTGCAAGAAAGAAAAGAGAAGAAAAATAAAATAAAATAATAATGGATAGAAGTTTGGAAGCTTTTCACCATGAGTTCTCTGTTTAGGAGATCTTAGCTTTTGTTTGATCCCTAGTTCAGATTAGACTTTGCCTTCTTCTTCTTTCTCTTCTTCTTCTTTTTTTCCTCTTTTTTTTTGCATTAACTTGGCTTTGGGTGAAATTCATGAGGAACTCGAGTGGTTCTAAGGTTATTCCAAGTCAGCTTCGATTGTTTAATGTGCATGGGAGGACTTCAAGAAAAGTCGAATGTATACATAGAACTTTGGCTATATTGGGAGTGCGCTGACTTTGGCACCTATGTACGAGGACATCAGGCGATGTGCTGGATGCGTAGAAGGGAGGAGATCAGAGTGGTCACCGCGTTGTGCCTGGGAGTGCAGGAAGGAGCTCGGTCGAATGGGCGAGATCAACTAGAGGGGCATCGGACAGGTGAGACCTATTGCACTTGGGTGCACGAGAGAGAAGACCGACCAGAGGTGCATTGGACGTGAGCGAGAGAGGAGACGAGATGCGCGGAAGAGAAGCTCGGCCGCAGGTGTGCCGGCTTTTCCTTCTTCTTCTGCTTTTCTTTTTGAAGAGGATAGCATCGCCTAAGCTTGTGATGGAGGACCTTGCCTTGGGTTGGAGAGAGAAATTAGCTAGATATCGATCGGAGGAGTGATGGGTGTGGATGAGAGACCTTGCCATCATGAGCCATAGGAGCGTGGGGGAGAAAGTCGGCCGGATGTCGATGGGTGCATGGGGGTTTCGCCTAGGAGCATAGGGGAAATATGTCAGAGGAGCTTGAATGCATGGAGGTCATGAGAGAGGGTCGAGGGCGAGAGGGGAAGTTGTCAACCCCGGCTCTCTTTTTGCTTCCTTTGCTTTTGATCGAAAAGCATAGTGGATTAGCATGTTCGAGAGGAGGCGGCCGGAGGGGTCCCATGGGTTCGAAAGAGGTTGGAGGGATGCCATGGGTTGGAGAAGGTTGGCCGGTTGGCCACGATGAACATGGGGAAGACTGGACAGTTGCACGACAGGCGCGGGGGAGGTTGGCTGAAGTCGTAGGCGCTGGGGAGAGGCCTTGGCATCGTGGGATGCACCTAGAAGCATGGGAGAGGAGGTCGTCAACATCTGGGATCAGGGGAAGGTTGTTGCATGGGAAAGGGATCCATTGGAGCCATCGCATAGGGAAGAATGAAGATCAGTCGGAGATCACTGGCGCCATCGTTGCCGCGCCTGGAGAATGGGGGAGGTCGATCGGACACACGCCAACGCACGGGAGAGGGGAGATCGGTCGGAGAGGTGCCAACTACTTCTTCCCCCTCCTTCTCTTCTTCTTCTTTTATGGGAGGAGGTCGGTGCCACTAGGATCGTGAGGGAGAAGGAAGTAATAGCTACCGAGATCGTGAGAGAGAAGGTCAGACGTGGGGAGGTCGTGAGAGGGAAGGTCATTGACCCCACCCCTACTATTTCCTCTGATTCTTTTTTTTCTTCTCTTTTTTTGAAGTCAGCGCCACCTAGGATCGTGAGGGATATTGGCCGAATGCATGCGCGAGAAGGACATCAGCTAGTTGGGTCGCCTGGGCTGGGGAGAGGCCTGTAGACATCGTTCTCGCCCCTCTTTTCTTCCTTCTAAAAGTCAAAATTGAGAAGAGCCAAATGCGATTGCATATAGTAAGAATTGGAGTAACATTAAAAGCATATAGGATTTCGGTGTTAAATATGACTAAGTGGAAACCACTTGAGGTAATAAGAGATCAAACAAAATTAATAGCATATAGAGTTCCAATAATAAATCCAACTTGTGAGTAGTATATAGCAATAAAACATCAATCATCAATATGAATATATGACATTTGAAGAAGAGCCATAAAACTTCTACCTAGTTGATGAGGACGATCCACAGTCCAGATAGTGCAGCTGTGTTTTTGGATCTACATATCCCATTTAATAGAGCAATGTATAAAAAATAATAAATAATTGTAGTAGTATCTAAGAAAATGGCACATCCCTTAGCTTGGAAAATATATCTCTAATTTGACCCAAATAGATAAAATTTATGATCTATGGGAGTAACGAATAGAAATGATATCATAGTCTCGAATGAAGATGTAATAAGTATAACAGTAGGATGCCAAAGTGACCACCATCCTAGGAAAGTCTCTCTTCATTCTCCTCTAATTTTTTATAATACCACTTCATTTTTTTTTCTCTTTCTCAGGACCTTTGTCTCTCTATTTCATTTTGGATTTTAGAGGTTGCTTTTATTTTGCCTAGTATATTGTAGTGCGAATGAAGATCTCTCCTTTCTAATATTTGATTCTATCTAGAACTCAAGAGAATGGATGAATAATCAAGAATATTGTATGACTAAAAAGATATTTGCATAATTATATTTCTTATCTAGATCCCATGGCATTTTTGCTACTTCAGATCATCATTGTCATGGTCTCCTTTCTTGCTTGGACCTTTTTCTCTGATTAAAATTTCTTCCTCATTCGAAGCCCCCTAGTTTAGGCTGGGTGAAAGAATTTGAATGTGAATGCTGAATCCCATCATTATTATCATTATTGGAGAAGCGCGATGTAGCTTCTCTCGCTGGATGCTCATTTTCTTGCAAAACGAACTCAAAGGACCATCCTTCTAGTGCCATCTATTGATGCAGAAATTCATCTCGAGGTCGGATCACTGGAGTTGCACAACGGTAGCGAGTTGGTGGCGATGGGATGGAGGTGGCCGTACCTATAAGAGAAGTCCTCGATCGAAGTTGATTCTAGCAGGGATCCTCCAATGCTCAAGTTAGTTTTTCATTCAATAGAGGAAAGAAGATGAGCATTTAGGGGAGAAGAGTTACGTACCTTGGAGTCCCTCCTTTTCTTCTTTCATAGAAGGGTCTGGAGTTTGTTAGGATGGGTTGTAGGTTGTTAGTTGTGGGAGATCAGTGGGTTGTTAGAGATATTTTGTTTGCCCAATAGAATATTCTCAAGAATCATGTTAGGTATTGTCCTCTCATGGCATGTAGGAAAAAAGTTGACAAACTGGAGGAATTCATCCTGGGGGAGTTTGTCCTGAGGGAGTTCATCCTGAGGGAGTTCATCTTGGAGAAGTTCATCCTAAAGGAGTTCATCCCACGGGAGTTCATCCTGGAGGAGTTCATCCTAAAAGAGTTAATCCTGAGGAAGTTCATCCTGGGAGAGTTCATCTTAGGGGAGCTCATCGTGGGGGAGTTCATCCTGGAGGAGCTCATCCTAGAGGAGCTCATCCTAGGGGAGTTCATCTTAGGGGAGTTCATCCTAGAGGAGTTCATCCTGGAGGAGTTTGTCCTACGAGTGTTCTGTAGGAAAATTCTGATTTCCCGGACTAGGTTCGTTCAGATCTGATCAGATCAAGAGATATATTTCAAATTTTTTTTTTTGATCTATATCAGATCTGGGATGTTTCAGATCTGACTCTTATTATTTTAATAAATAAAATAAAATAAAGATAAATTAAATCAAATTTAATTTATCTGATCTGGGTAATCCTATTACCCTATTGATGATCCTGTTTGCAATGGAAGGTTCTGGATCTAGCCACGCAAGCGCCTGGCCTCTACCGGTATCCACTTGGACTGAATCTGAAGA
Source organism: Cocos nucifera (assembly GCA_006176705.1). Lineage (NCBI taxonomy): Eukaryota > Viridiplantae > Streptophyta > Magnoliopsida > Arecales > Arecaceae > Cocos > Cocos nucifera. The sequence goes on along the minus strand of QRFJ01000963.1, from coordinate 101,650 downwards.
TCCTCTTCTTCTCTATCACGTCTCCAAAAATTAGATCTAGATCTGATCTAGAGGATCTTCAAAACTCCTTTTGAAGATCAGCAGTCGTCCTTTGCAGCAGCGCAGCCTTCTTGCTTTTGATCGCCTTTCTCTTGCTTGAATCGCACCAACAAAAATCCAAAACTCCTTTTGGACGTGGAGAGCAAGGGGAGAAGGTGGTTTGGCATGGAGAAGGAGGGGAGAGGCAGCCTTGGGGCATATGGAAACTCTTTTCTCAATCTCATATATCAATCTGAGTTGGGTACAGGGTCTTATTTATAGACTAGCTGTGATCCAACTCCTCTTCTTCCCAACCAATCACAACCCTTTGTGAAATCAGATCTAAATCTGATTGGTGGGAATAGAGTCCCCTGGATTCCTCCTTAGAGGGTGCCTAAGACCAGTCAAAGTTGGTTCTTAGAAGAACTCTAATTGGAATCCAAAAAGGAGATGGAGTCCTTGTCCAACAAGGACTCCTAGGCGCCTCCAACTTGGGCACACGCCTAGGGTGGCGTGCACCCTTCTCCTTGCCAGGTTCTGGCAGGGGGACAGGCCCCACCAGCTCTCCAATAGGTGCATGACATGTGGTCAAAAGTCAAAGTGTCAATGGTCAATGTTTGACCAGTCAAAGGTAGACTTTTGACCAAAGTCAAAGAACAAGAAATGGTAGGTGACCAAAAATGGCAGGTAATGTCTTACAAAATAAGACAACCTTTTCTGACTTGGATAACCTCCAGTCAGACCATATGAAGGCCTCTGATTGAGCACAAACTCCTTTGGCTCAGACAGGACAACTTATTTATGATAGCAAAAGAAGAACGTTAGGTTCAATCGAGTGCTAGCACGATTTCCTTGAACCTAATTGAATCTCATTCAGATCAATTGAACTAGATCAGTTCAATTGATGATCACCAGATTCAAACCCTTGTTTGTGTGACCCAGTTAGGTTCAGTTCTGTATGGTAATGGGATATGTCACGATCTCTATCATCGACATCATCGAAACTCCTTTCGATGGATCAGAACTCTTCTGATTCGAACAGCTAGAATGATCGATCATCTAAATCATTCTAATTGCTCCCAAAATCCACCAGTGACACCTAGTAGTATATGGTGGCAACCCATCAGAGCTGAATGCGAACCTCTTGGTGCAGCTACCTGTGTGATTAAGTTCTTCTATCTTGAGCCCCGATCAGATTAGGGTTAAGGTAAACTCATCAAACCCTAGTTTCTGTCATATGATGTAATCATTCGATTCGAGTCCAATGTGAAAATCTAAATAGAAACACTTTCTATTATTTCACTCTGCCATGGCCATGGGCTTCTGGACTTGATTCTCATGATTATCATAGGGCTGCTCCTCTACCACTGAGGAAGATAGATTCCATCTTGATGCCATCCAGTTCCTACAATGAACATGCTATAGCCAACATACACCTCAGGGTTTCATATAGCTAGGAGACCGAGTAATGGTGTAGTCAAACTATAACGCCCTCAAGGTGAACTGCTGATGCACCTCAGGTCAAAGAACCAGACACACTACTATAGCATCGAGTCAGTCATTGATGAAAAGATAGACTCCCTAATGACTACTCGAGGTGGTCAAACTCAGTGCCCTCGTTCTTTAACGAGTACCTGTACTCTCGCTCCGGTGTCTCCACACTGTAGACTCAAGACTCATCTACTAAAGAGAAGCGATTGTACACCAACCTTCTAGATCAATCACCATCCTCGTGATGATCCTATGGTCCGGAGCAATTTATGAGTTAATAATGATTATTCATGTCTTAAATTTTTAACTCTTGAAAATATGAATTATCATTGCCATTAACTCAAAGGATGTATCACAGACACTAAATACACATGTGATAAAAAATAACCCATTTATTGATTTTAGTCAAAATTACAATTTTGCTCCTAGAAGTGTATTACAAGTGTCATCCAATTCTGGCTTCTAGGGCACATATATCTAACAATATCCCACTTGTCCTAAAGCCAATTGGCTACAAGTCTAAGTCCCATCTTCTCAAGGTGGGCTTCAAACTTCTGCTGGCCCAACGGCTTTGTAAGTGGGTCTGCCACATTATCTGTGGAGTCGACTCTCTTGACCTCGACGTAACCCTTCTCAAGGTAATCACGGATGAGGTGGTATCGCCGCTCAATATGCTTGGATTTTTGATGAGACCTCGGCTCCTTAGCAAGGGCTATGGCGCCATTATTATCGCAGTATAGAGGAATGGCATCTGATGGCATTACTCCGATTTCTATAGCAAACTTCTTGTACCAGAATGCTTCCCTCGCAGCCTCTGATGCAGCGATATATTCTGCTTGCATGGTGGAATCTGCTATCACGGTTTGCTTGGAATTCTTCCAGCTGACAGCACCACCATTGCACACAAACAGACTGCCAGATGTCGACTTTCGATCATCTATATCAGACATGAATTCTGAGTCTGTGTATCCCTGGACTTGGAGTTCTCCATTACCAAAGACCAACATTATATCCTTAGTTCTTCTCAAGTACTTAAGGATACATTTCACAGAAGTCCAGTGTTCTTCACCTGGATTTGACTGATATTTGCTTGTGACACTCACAGCATGGGCTATATCAGGTCGTGTACATAGCATGGCATACATGAGGCTCCCTATTGCAGAAGCGTAAGGGATCTTGCTCATGCATTCTATTTCCTCAGGTGTGCTAGGGCACATCTTCTTGGAAAGATGAATACCATGTCTGAAGGGTATTAATCCCCTCTTAGTGTTTTCCATACTAAACCTCTTTAGTACTTCCTCTATGTACATCTTCTGTGAAAGTCCTAGCATCCTATTCGGTCTATCCCTATAGACCTTAATTCCTAGAATAAAGGATGCTTCACCTAGGTCTTTCATGGAGAATTCTTTGGATAACCACATTTTGACAGTCGTCAACATGGGAATATCATTCCCAATAAGGAGGATGTCATCCACGTACAATACGAGGAAGACAACAGCGCTCCCACTGACCTTTTTGAAAACACATGGTTTCTCTTCATTTTTTATGAAACCAAACTTTTTGATCACATCATTGAAATGAGTGTTCCAGCTCCGAGATGCTTGCTTAAGTCCATATATGGACCTTTTCCGCTTGCAAAACTTGTGATCAGTATCACTGGATGTGAAACCTAATGGCTATTCCATATAGATATCTTCCTCAAGATATCCATTTAGGAATGCCATTTTTACGTCCATTTTTCATATTTCATAATCGAAATAGGCTGCAATGGCAAGCAATGTGCGGATGGATTTTAGCATAGCCACTGGGGAAAAGGTATCCTGATAGTCAATGCCTTCGCATTGACTGTAACCGTTTGACACTAGTCTAGCCTTGAATGTCTCCACATTCCCATCTGCACCAATCTTTCTCTTGAAGATCCATTTACACCCAATAGGTACTATACCTTCTGATGGATCTACCAAGGTCCAGACTTGGTTTGAGTGCATTGAGTCAATTTCTGACTGCATTGCCTCTAGCCATTTCTCGGAGTCGATATCTGATATCGTCTCGTTGTAGGTTTCGGGATCATCACCATGAGCACCATTACCTACGAGGAACATTTTCTCTACTTCCTCTGAAATAATACCTAAGTATCTCTCTGGGGGACAGGAAACTCTTTCCGATCTATGAGGTGGAAGAGGTAGTGTTCTTATTGGATCAAACTGATTAGGTTCCACTTGGTCCTTAGCTCGTTCCACTTATGAGACTTTCTCATCAAGCTTGATCTATTTTCCAATGCCGCTATCTTGAATAAACTATTTTTCAAGAAAGATGGCATGTCGACTCACAATTACATTGTGGTCTTCTGGAATGTAGAAATAATATCCTAATGACTCTTTAGGATATCCTATAAATCGAGCTCTGAAGGACCTAAACTCTAACTTGTCCACTTGTTGTCTTTTGACGTGAGCTGGACAACCCCAAATTCTGAGATGACTTAGACTTGGTTTCTTACCTTGCCATATCTCATACGGTGTGGTAGGAATGGTTTTAGAGGAAACCCTATTCAGTAGATAGATTGAAGTTAACAATGAGTGTCCCCAAAGGAAATCAGGGAGGTCTGTGAAGCTCATCATGGATCGAACCATATCCAATAGAGTCCGATTTCTCCATTCTGAAACCCAATTGAGTTGAGGTGTTCTTGGTGGAGTCCATTGAGAGACTATGCCATTTTCCTTTAGATAGTCTAGGAATTCTCACTAAGGTATTCACCTCCTTGATCTGATCGAAGAACCTTAATGGGTTTTCCTATTTGTTTTTCTACTTCATGTCTGAATTCTTTGAACTTTTCAAAAGCTTTAGACTTGTGTTTCATAAGATACACATACCCATACCTAGATAGATCATCGGTAAAGGTAATGAAGTAGACAAAATTGCCTCTAGTCGGTACATCAAATGGGCTGCACACATCAGTATGTACTAGGGCAAGGAGATCTGTGGCCCTTTCCCCATGTCCTACAAAAGGGAGTTTAGTCATTTTGCCCTGAAGATAAGATTCACAAGTTGGATATGACTCAGAAGTCAACGAACTCAATAGCCCATTTTTCTCTAATTTGTTGATCCTATCTTCTGCTATATGACCTAGTCTCAGGTGCCATAGATATCTGTCGTTTAGACTATCCCTAGGTCGTTTGGCATTCACGTTTTGCTCGATAGTTAAAATAGGTACATCAATATGTAGCTGATAAAGACCATTAATAAGGAAACCATTTGCAATTTTATTTCTTTCATAAAGAATGTTACAATGGTCCTTAAAGAAGGTGATTACATAACCTTCTTGTATTAAGCATGAAACAGAAATCAAATTCCTGCTAGCTGCAGGCACAAAATAACAGTCTTTCAAAACTAAGTCTAAACCATATGGTAATCGAAGAGGGTATGTTCCCACGGCTACTACAGCAACTCTTGCTCCATTACCAACACGTAGGATCATATCTCCATCCCTCAGCCTCCTGCTATCCTCAAGACCCTGCATAGAAGTGCACAGATGAGCACTAGAACCAGAGTCAAGCACCCAACTGGATGTAGAAGAAACCGTAAGGTTAGACTCAATAACGAGCATACCTCCAGAAGGACCTTCCTTCTTATTCTTCAGGGTGGCCAGGTAAGTAGGGCAGTTTCGCTTCCAATGGCCATCGCTGTTGCAATGAAAACACTTTCCTTTGACATCGGCCTTCTTCTTCGGCTCTGCCTTCTTCTTCTTTGATCCTTCCATCTTTTGCTTTTTCACAGACTTCATTTTCTTTCAGAAGACTTTCTTTTGGAAGAAGTCAGTTCCATAGCAAGAACTGAGCCTTTAGAACCTTTCATAGAAAGCTCAGCGGTAACCAGCATATTCATTAATTCGGCCAAGGAATTCTGAAGTTTATGCATGTGGTAATTCATGATGAATTGCCCATATGCATTAGTCAAGGATTGCAGAATAATATCATTCTGCAAGTCCAAGTCCAACTTCACACCGAGCTTCTCAAGCTCTTCTATGTCCTTGATCATTGTCAGACAGTGATCTTGGACTGACTGCCCATCATGCATCTTAGCCTTAAAAAGTCATTTCGTGACTTGATATTTGGCTGCGCAACTCTGTTCACCAAACATCTCCTACAGGTGAGCCAACATTTGGCGTGCAGTCCCGATATCCTCATGTTGGCGCTGGAGCTCATCAGACATCGAGCCCAACATGTAATATCTGGCCTTATTATCTTCGTCTATCTATTTTTTCAGAGACGCTCTCTATTCAACAGAATGGACGGGCTGGTAAGGTGGGAGGATCTTGGTCCAAAACATGGGTTAACTTCTCAGAACCCAAAATAATTTTGTAATTCCTGAGCCAATCTTTATAATTAGATCTGGTCAGTCTATGTGTGTCCAGGATACGTGCCAATGGGTTGGACGCAGATATTTTCCTGTAGAGAGTCAAAGATTCTAGTTAGATATTGTAATTTTGACTTGACCAATTTATTTAGGGATTTTATTTTTAAACAAATTAGCTTCCACTATTTTCTCGAATCCCTACACTCTCTCTGTAGAGATGCGAAAATCTCCATGATTAATGATTTCTAGTGGGTGGTGCGGTCTCACCAACTGACTCATCATCTCATCTAACAGTTATTGGTGATGGGTTAGCCAACGAGTGAACAACTCTTGTTCAATGATTCTCTAATCATGGTGCACCCAAACTTGGTCTCTAATTTATGAATCTCATTGTATTCGGAATATTGATCCACTCCTTAGTTAAGTCAGACCCACCATTTGCATAGACTGGGTTCCTAATTGAGTCTCTCACCGTATCCAGAATATTGAGCCCAACTCATCCTCCAGCCCATAGCATCCAATGCCTAATAGACATGGTTGCATCTTCCCGGTGCAACTGAGCCACTGTATCCAGCCGAGAACAATCAACCCTGGGAAGGGCCCGCACATCTACAATGGTGGAAGACCTCAGACTTAATCTTTTCTTAGGAAGAATTGATTCAGGTCTCATTAAACTAGACTTGGCTTAGTCATAACAATTATGACTAACCTAGTGGCATGGGTTAGCTCGGATTATTGACCACCTCAGATCAGAACTGTGTCAACAGATATGGCCAGGTAAGTGAGACCGGTGGAAGGAATATGCCATTAACTCGTACAAGAATGCATTCAGGTCGAGTAGCTTTCAATTAAAAACCAGTCGATCGTATGTGCCAAACTTACCTTTGACACCAAATTGTTGAGTCAGAACCAATTGGGTTAGCCTACAATCCAGACTCTAACCTCTAAGCCTAATTAGGTCTTGCTTGATCGTGACTCGATCTTGACCCAGACTTAATCCTATTAGGCAGGTCAATTTAAGCATTGTTGATCCCATCTAACCAACTCTTGATTCGGTTTGATCAACTGCTTAGTCCTAATTAAGCTACCCAAGCCCGAACCCAGTATTATGAATATATCTTAGAACTGAAATTCTCAATTTTAGACCTAATTAATATTCCATAAACTTAATTCTTAATTAAGTAGGGTTCATAAACAAAATATGCACAATAAATCCTAGGGTTTCAGGATCTAGGGTTTTGCAGAAAGTAAGTTTTGGGTTTCTGATTAAGGACAAACACGCAGCACCCCTACACATCATAAGAACACGCCATCGAATGAAAAGAGAGGGCCTTCAAACCCTTCTTCGTTCTTATGATCGGACGGCCAATAGGAACGCCTTAATCAGGAACATTCAATACTACAAAACAATATCAGATCTATATCATATATCTCATATACAAAGTAGATCTAATCATGGCATATTTTGCATACATCTCATGTATCGAATCATGCATATTTTTAGATTTAAATTATCTCATAATAATCTAAAAATTAGATTTAAATTGATCTTATCAAAATAAATCCTAATCTAGACAACTATGTAGAACTATTCTACAACTAGTCTAGACATGCATCAATCACATCTCATATGATGTTTTAAAATTAAATAATTTTATTTACTATTTTTTAGATGTTATTATAACCATTATAATATCAAAAAATAGTAAATAAATAGATCTAAAATATGGGTTAATCAAATTAAATTGAAAACATGCAAGACTATTCTATAGAACTATTCTATTCTAGAACTAGTTATGCATATCTTCTAATCTTAGATCCTAATCATTTAATTTTAATTTTTTCTTTCTAATTTTAGATCTGATCACATCTCATGTGACATCTAAAATCAATTATTTTTAGATTAAAATAAATTTAAAATCAGATCTAAACATTTTTAGAACCATGGCTCTGATACCAGTTGATGGAAAATCCTAATTTTCCGGACCAGGTTCGTTCAGATCTGATCAGATCAAGAGATATATTTCAAATTTTTTTCTCTTTGATCTATATCAGATATAGGATGTTTTAGATCTAATTCTTAGATTTTAATAAATAAAATAAAATAAAGATAAATTAAATTAAATTTAATTTACCTGATCTGGGTAATCCTATTATCCTATTGATGATCCTGTTTGTAGCGGAAGGTTTTGGATCTAGCCACGCAAGCACCTGGCCTCTACCAATATCCACTCAGGCTGGATTTGGAGATCCTCTTCTTCTCTATCACATCTCCAAAAATTAGATCTGGAGGATCTTCAAAACTTCTTTTGAAGATCAGCAGTCGTCCTTTGCAGTATCGCAGCCTTCTTGCTTTTGATCGCCTTTCTCTTGCTTGAATCGCACCAACAAAAATCCAAAACACCTTTTGAACGTGGAGAGCAAGGGGAGAAGGTGGTTTGGCGTGGAGAAGGAGGGGAGAGGCAGCCTTGGGGCGTATGGAAACTCTTTTCTCAATCTCATATCAATCAGAGTTGGGTACAGGGTCTTATTTATAAACTAGCTGTGATCCAACTCCTCTTCTTCCCAACCAATCATAACTCTTTATGAAATCAGATCTAAATCTGATTGGTGGGAATAGAGTCCCCTGGATTCTTCCTTAGAGGGCGCCTAAGACCAGTCAAATTGGATTCTTAGAAGAACTCTAATTGGAATCCAAAACGGAGGTGGAATCCTTGTTCAACAAGGACTCCTAGGTGTCTCCAACTTGGGCACACGCCTAGGGTGGCATGCGCCCTTCTCCTTGCTAGGTTCTGGCAGGGGGACAGGCCCCCACCAGCTCTCCAATAGGTGCGTGACATGTGGTCAAAAGTCAAAGTATCAATGGTCAATGTTTGACCAGTCAAAGGTAGACTTTTGACCAAAGTCAAAGAACAAGAAATGGCAGGTGACCAAAAATGGCAGGTAATGTCTTACAAAATAAGACAACCTTTTTTGACTTGGACAACCTCCAGTCAGACCATATGAAGGCCTCTGATTGAGCACAAACTCCTTTGGCTCAGGACAGGACAACTTATTTATGATAGAAAAAGAAGAACGTTAGGTTCAATCGAGTGCTAGCACGATTTTCTTGAACCTAATTGAATCTCATTCAGATCAATTGAACTGGATCAGTTCAATTGATGATCACCAGATTCAAACCCTTGTTTGTGTGACCCAGTTAGGTTCAGTTCTGTATGATAATGGGATATGTCATGATCTCTATCATCGACATCATCGAAACTCCTTTCGATGGATCAGAACTCTTCTGATTCGAACAGCTAGAATGATTGATCATCTAAATCATTCTAATTGCTCCAAAAATCCACCAGTGACACCTAGCAGTATATGGTGGCAACCCATCAGAGCTGAATGTGAACCTCTTGGTGCAGCTACCTGTGTGATTAAGTTCTTCTATCTTGAGCCCCGATCAGATTAGGGTTAAGGTAAACTCGTCAAACCCTAGTTTCTGTCATATGATGTAATCATTCGATTTGAGTCCAATGTGAAAATCTAAATAGAAACTCTTTCTATTATTTCACTCTGCCATGGCCATGGGCTTCTGGACTTGATTCTCATGATTATCATAGGGCTGCTCCTCTACCACCGAGGTAGATAGATTCCATCTTGATGCCATCCAGTTCCTACAATGAACATGCTATAGCCAACATACACCTCAGGATTCCATATGGCTAGGAGATCGAGTAATGGTGTAGTCAAACTATAACACCCTCAAGGTGAACTGCCGATGCACCTCAGGTCAAAGAACCAGACACACTACTGCAGCATCGAGTCAGTCATTGACGAGAAGGTAGACTCCTTAATGACTACTCGAGGTGGTCACGCTCAGTGCCCTCGTTCTCTAACGAGTACCTGTACTCTTGCTCTAGGTGTCTCCACACCGTAGACTCAAGACTCATCTACTAAAGAGAAGCGATTGTACACCAACCTTCCAGATCAATCACCATCCTCATGATGATCCTATGCTCAGGAGCAATTATGAGTTAATAATGATTATTCATGTCTTAAATTTTCAACTCTTGAAAATATGAATTATCATTGCCATTAACTCAAAGTATGTATCACAGACACTAAATACACATATGTGATAGAAAATAACCGATTTATTGATTTTAGTCAAAATTATAATTTTGCCCCTAGAAGTGTATTACAAGTGTCAGCCAATTCTGGCTTCTAGGGCACATATATCTAACATGTTCATCTTGGAGGAGTTTGTCTTGGAGGGGTTCATCCAAGGAGAGTTCATCCTAGAGGAGTTCATCCTAGAATAGTTCATCTTAGAGGAGTTCATCCTGAAGGAGTTCATCTTGGAGGGTTCATCCTTTCGGTAACTTCAAGTTCGACCTAAGATAGGAACATGATCTCAGCCTTGTGAAGACCTCCAATCAGCCCATATTGTGACTGACTTTCATCTCTTGATGAACTCAAGTTTGGCCTTAAATAGGATCTCGATCATAGCCTTCTGAAGACCTTCAATCAGCCTTCATCGTGACTTTGGCTTCCATCTTTTGATAACTTCAAGCTCAGCCTGAGATGGGACCTCAGCTTCAGCCTTCAATTACCTTCAATTCAGCCTTTCAAAGATCTTGGCTCTCCTTTTTTGATAACTTCAAGCTCGACCTGAGATGGGACCTCGGCCTTAGCCTTCAATGGCCTTCAATTCAACCTTCCAAAGATCTTGGCTTCCATCTTTTGATAACTTCAAGCTCGGCCTGAAATGGAACCTCGGCCTCAGCCTTCAATGACCATCAATTCGGCCTTCCAAAGATCTTGGCTCTTCTCTTTTGATAACTTCAAGCTCGACCTGAGATGGGACCTCTACCTCAGCCTTCAATGGCCTTCAACTAACCTATATTATGACCTTGGCTTCCCTCCTTTGATGATATCAAGCTTGGCCTGACTTAGGATCTCAGCCATAGCCTTCTGAAGGCCTTCAATCAGCCTACATTTCTATATCATCGATAGGCATAAAAGTCCCCCAACAAACAATATAGCAGACCTATTCATTAAGGCTCTACCACAATAGCAGTTGAATCACCATCTTGATTGTATGGGATCAAAATATAAGGGCGATTGGCTTTAGTGCAAGTGGAAGATTGAAAGAATTATGCCCTCAAGGCAATCAAAATATGTATTTTGATGGGCTATTCTTTTATCTTCCAAACTCATGTAATGATATTTTTATATTAATAAAGATATTTATTTCATCATATGCTGCATCTTAATTATATATTTAAGATTATGATGAACCCCATAAATTAGGGCTATGATTTTTTGGATTATAATGAGATCATAGCAGTGAGCCTTAAAACCTTAAAACCCTAATTTAAATATTCTTGATCGATGGAACATTGAGTTGGGGATCAATGTTTCCGATAAGACTAGCACATCCTATATATGCTCGATAGAGAAGGTGATTGATCTTACAATCACTTGTGTATGATACTAATACAAGAATGTGGGTGCTCATTAGAGAATGAGTTCACTGAATTGATCCAACTTGAGAACTTCTAATGGAGTCTTATCTACATGTCAATAAATGGTTCTCATAGTGGGAGTTGTGCATGTAATCCTTTGACTTGAGACTACCATAGAACCTTATATGTATGAATCCATATTTTGGTTCATACTGATTCATGACTCAGTCATGTACGGGGTGATCTGGATATGGTGGATTACATATGGAGGTTGTGAGTTGGTTAACATGGAATCGATCACTCCTAGTAAGAAGAGATTGCATCCTACTAGCTTCAATCAAATGATGATTCAGGAAGATTTTGATCAAAGCATGATAAAAATTAGAAATAGTTTCTAATGTTTCATTAATTAAATCATCATCATAAAATTAAGAGTAATATGAATATGATATTGGATTTGACATATTTTCATATCCAAAGTTATATTCAGGATGCTAGGAGATTGAAGGATCCTATTGCACGATAACTTTTCACTAGACGATATTTTTGATATTTTTATCAAAATTTTATATCTTTTAAGTAGATATGATGCATTGCTAGATATCAATCTTGTCTTGTGGATTCGATCGAATTAAAGAGTATAATTTTATCATTAATTAGAAAGTGTTCTAATTGATCGAATCGGATCAACTCAATTTGACCTAAATTAGTTTGGTTGAGTTCTAACCAAATTAGGTCAAATTGCACTTAGACCTACTACTAGCTAGATGTGGAACCCAATGAATCACACACAAAAGGATTTGATCAAGGATTTAATTGGATTAAATCATGTTTGCAAATTAAATATGCTAGCACATATTGCAAACCCTAGCACCAAGATTCAAATTAGATTTGAATCTGGTTCTAATTTGGGCTAATTAAATCCAATTTGAGTCAAATCAAATTTGGCAATTAGTTGGATTGACCCTTGGCTTGCTGACCAAGGGATTGGGTACATAAATAAGCAACCCACATTTTAGAGACTCTCTTTCTTTGGCACATGGGATTTGGTCCGTGCGCTAGGGATATATGGTGCATGGATAAGTTTGACGTTAATTTCCTTCCTTTATTTCTAAGTAATTTTTTATTATGTATTTTTTGATCTTAGAAGGAGAGTAGAAGATTCTTTCTGTAGGTGAAATTTCTTCATAGGTTATCTAGAATTTAGATAGGAAAGGAGTCTTTGCTGCCCCAACCTCCTTGGTGTCCCTTGGACCAAGTCAAAGCCTTTGAAACTTTGACATTTCCACGCCAATTTTCTCCATGCCTTCTTCTGATATAGAGCTCCAATTCCTAGCCATTGGATGGCCATCTAATCCGATCAAAGCCCTTAATAATTGGTGCCATTTGTAAAGAGTTGCGACTCTTCATAAGAAAACTTACGTAGTTTTTTCTGAAGAATCCTTCTGCTTTAAGTCACCTTTGCGAAATAACTCTACGTAATTCCACATGGCTTGAAAATCAGAAGGGGGCATGAGATTATGAGTGAGCATGAGATATGCCCAGGGAGTGGGTGTGAGATATTCATGAAGGCACCCTTATGTACATTTTAAATAGGGGTGTATTTCGAGAGTCCAAGTCATTCAGAACTCTTCTTTCTTTCTTACCACTCTTCCTCATTATCCAATTTTTTTCTTCCTTCTCTTGTTAAGACAAGTCCTAATTAAGGACAAAAGATCTGCTTTAGAACAAGAGCTTAGGATGGTAGTAAAGGAAGACAAGGAGAAAAGAAAGATAAGAAAGGGTAGCCAAGAAGGGTGACAGCAAAAGGCTAGGGAAGGTTCTGTCTACATAATTAAAGTTCTTATCATAAAAGTTTTAATTAAAATAATCAAAGGTGCTGGTGTCTTGATCAAGTCCACGTGTGGATCAACATTGGAGGGTGAACACATGGGCACTTGGTGGAACCCCTGATGGACTGTTGCTGACGATCAGGATCAAATTAGGGTTAAGCGATCAGAGGTATGTTCCAATATCCTAATTTATCTTATAGATGCATATTATATAATTTAAATTCTAATAAGATGGTCCTAGGATTTGGGTTTGATTTTATGATTTCATAATTTTGCTTTAAAATCTATGCTTTCATCTTGTACACCAAATCCTACATTTTGAACCTACAAGAGAGAGCTTCCAAGCAGTTTTTCAGATATTCAAGTGTGTGAGCCAAATATTAAAAAGGAAGGAGTGTTTCTCAGAGTTACTTTTATCCTATCGAAATCCTCAATCTGAGAAGAAGTCAAGCCATTGCTATTGAAGATCGTCTCCTACTTTCCTCAAGCATTTAAAGAACAGAAAATGAGCCTACAAGCCAAGCTCCAAGAATTTCTTCTCTTAAGCTTCAAAGAGTTTATTTTTATTTTTGTTTATTATATTTTTCTTTTTATTTTAAGCTTCTTGGGATGAGAAACTTGGGTTAGTCTACGCCTAGAGTTGGATGTTGTATGGTTTGATTGGTGAGCGAAAGTTAAAATCAATCAGGATTGATTGTTAGCCCAAAAAAACAATCATTGTATGATTGTGGTTGTGAGCCAAGGTCAAAACCAATTAGGTTAGATTGTGAACCCAAGTAAAATAATCAAACTATAATCAAACTTAATGATTATAGTTGAATTTTTAAGTGGTTTACTAAGAAAGTGGATGTAGGTGCTGAGTTTGTTGCCGAACCACTATAAAACTAGTGTGTTTGTGATTATTTGTTCCTGCTCTATTACTTTCATTCACTATACATTACATTGCTTATTTCATTTAAGCACTTAATTAATTTAATCAGGTCATATCTCAAACTTAAATTTTAAATACCCAATTCACCTCCCCTCTTGGAAAGCCATCCTTGGGCAATAGTAGAAGAACCGACACATTCTAGTGAACCTACAGAACTAGATTTGATAAGATCAAATCCAAAGCCTATTATTGATTCATCCTTGAGGAGATATGGTAGAGTACCGCATCAGTCAGATAGATACTATGGTTTCTTGGTCTGGGATGGTGATCCTATCGAACCTGATGAAAATGATGAGGATCCAATTATCAATATAGATGCCATGCAGAGGACCAACTCCGATAAGTGGCTAGAAGTCATGAAGTGCAAAATGGAATTCATGAAGGTCAATAGTGTATGAACACTGGTTGATCCACCTGATGCGGTAAGATCCATTGGGTATAAGTGGATTTTCAAAAGAAAAAGAGGAATAGATGGGAAGGTGGAGACCTATAAAATCCGTTTGGTTGCCAAGGGATATCATCAGCATTTTGGTATTGATTATGATGAGATTTTTTTTTCTGGTGGTAATGCTCAAGTCCATTTAGATTATACTTGTGATAGCAACATATCTGGACTATGAGATCTAGTAGATGGATGTGAAGTTAGCTTTTCTAAATGGAGAGCTGGATGAAGAGATTTATATGATATAGCTTGAGGGATTCACATTCACAGACGAGTCTAAGGTGTGCAAGCTTCAAAGATCCACTACTATAAAATGAGGCTATGGTAGTGCATACTATGGCAGTAATTTTGAAAATTGCTATCATAGGATCTACAAAAGTGGTTATATAGAACCACTGCAGGCGGTTAAAACTAACCGCTACTATAGATCAATCTATGGTAGTGATTACATATAACCGCTGCCATAGGTCCGATCTATGGTAGCAGTTATGCGTAACCAATACAATAGATTTAATTTATAGCAGCAATTCAGCATAACCACTACCATAGATTCAATATATGATAGTGGTTAATCAACCACTGCCATAGAGTCGGACCTATGGTGTTGGTTAGATTTAACCGATGCCATAGGTCGAATATATGGCAGCGGTTATCCAAAACCGCTGCTATAGGTCCAATCTTTGGTAGCAGTTTTGCTTAAACACTGCCATAGGTCCAACCTATGGTAGCAATTTTTTATAATGCCACAGATTTTTAATAACTGCTACCATTTTTTTTATATATTTTTTTAAATATTATATAATTTTAAAATTTAATATCTATCTTCATCATTCATTATCTAAATAATTATCATTAGAGTGTCATCATGAAAGGCCACCTCGATCCAATAGCCCTAGCTTCATTAATCGATAAAATTTGATTTCGTTAACTATAAATGATGGCACGATGATCTGATAGATGGAGACTATCGATGGATCCAAAAATCTACAATGATGATCTCGATGATGTTTATAGCATACTATCAAAGTTTTATTTCAATCGGATATCGTTATCATTATTAATTTAGTATGGAATGATTTTGACCGTTAAATGAGAAATAAGTGATCAAAAGGCCAAATGACATCCGATTATAAGATAATTTTTTAGTTAAATGATTTTTCCTATAATTTTAATTATTTTATATGATGATGATCATAAAATCCAAACCATTTCTATATGAACTATTCATGTTAAGCAAATCTTGTAAAAGCACAAGCATAATTACCAAAGTAGTTTAAGAGCACTGTATCGAGCGACGTATAATTTTGGATCGTTCTTAGATCTACAGCTTAAAATTTATAATCACCATCATAAAAATAATTAAAGTAGTAGACAAGATTATTTATCTAAAAAATTATCTCAAAATCAGATGTCGTCTGATCCTTTGATCACTCATTTCTCATTTAATGGCTAAAATTATTCTGTACTAAATTGATCATGATAACGATATCCAATATAAGTAAAACTATATATCCGATACAACTAAAACTATGATAGTATGCTACAAACATCACCGAGATCATCATTGTAGATTTTTGAATCCATCAGTGATCTTCATCTATCAGATAATTGCACCATCATTTATGATCATCAAAATCAAATTTTATCGATCGACGAAGCTAGGGCTATCGGATCGAGGTGGCCTTTTATGATGACACTCTAATGATAATTATTTAGATAATGAATGATAAAGATGGATATTAAATTTTAGAATTATATAATATTTAAAAAAAATTAATTTTCAATCTATGGAAATGATTTTGTAAAATCACTGCTATAAACCTATGGCAGCAGTTTTGTAACCGCTGCCATACACCTATGGTAGTGGCTTTTGGTAACTACTGCCATAGATCTATGGTAGCGATTCAAAAATTCTAGCATAGGTAGACTTTTTTCCAAAATTCCATCTTAATATTATTTCGCTCTTTGATCTCTCTATTTCTCCCTCCTCTTCGCTCTTGGTGAGACCCCCCTCTATTTCCTTCCCCAACCGGCTCCGCCGCCTCCCCCATTAGCTCCACCACCTCCCATGCCTCCCCTTTCTTCTCCAGCAGGCTTGGTCGTCGATTCCGCCACCTCCTCTCTTCCCTCGGCTTGACCCTCCCTTTCTGCTCTCTCTCTCTTTCTCTCCTCTTTTCCCTTGGCCCGACCCCCCTTTTCCCGCTTCTTCCCCGGCCGACACGATCGTTGGCTTCGCCACCTCCTTTCTTTCCTTGGCTCAACCCCCCTCCCTGCTCTCTATCTCTCTCTCTTTCTTTCCACTCTTCCCTTGGCCCGAGCCCCCCTTCTTCCCCAGTTGGCCTAGCCGCCGGCTCCACCACATCTTACCTTCCATTAGCCCGACCCTCTCAGCTCTCTCTTTTCTCTCCTCCTCTCTTCTCTCGGCCCAAACCACCCTCTTACTCTCCCTCTCTCTCTCTCTCTTCCCTCTCCCGGCTCCCCCCCTCGTCCAACCCCCCCTTCCCCCCCTTCTCTCTGGCTGGCCTGGCAGTCAGCTTCACCACCTCTTCTCTTCCCTTGGCCCAACCCCCCCTGCTCTATCTCTATCTTCTCTCTTTCCATCAATCTCACAATCTCTCTCTTCCATCTTTCTCTCTTTTCCTCTTTCTCTTTGTCTCTCTTCTCTCTTTATCTCACCATCTCTCTTATTTCATAGGTTATCTCTAGCACCGTCATCTTCCTCTAGCACTACTATCAGCGACCCTCGGAGCACTTTATGCAATCCGATCTCCGTAACTGTAGGTATGATTTATTTTAAATTTTATAGTATTATTTATTTATCATTTATAATATTTATAATAATATTTATAATTTTTATAATAAATATTATAAATATTTATTATAAAATTATAATTATCCATCGATCATGGGTCACGTCGGTATATAAGAGAACTCCAACCAACTGGTTCTACACCGTGCTGGTAGGTTTTGGACCGGCCCATGCCATGTCAGTGGTCGTGGATGGCCTTGGGCCATGTCGTGTCAGCTATCAAGGATGGTCCTAGGTCGTGTCGGTAGCCATGGGCTGTGCCATGTCGTGTTCGTGGATGACTGATGGGCTGTGCCTTGTCGGTGTGGTCCGTGGATGGGCTGTGCCATGTCGGTGTTCATGGATGACTCTTGGCTGTGCCATGTCGACGACCGTGGACAGCCCTAGGACGTGTCACGTTGGCAGTCATAGATGGCCCTAGGCCATGCCGGCAACCTTGGGCCACCAACATGGCATGGCCTAAGGCATCCATGATCATGGGCCATCCTGGCAGCCTTGAGCCATACCGTGTCAGCGATCGTGGATGGCCCTGAACCATGCCATGTCGACGGCCATGGCAACCTTGGCCACGTTGGTAGCTTCAAGCCGTGCCGTGTTAGCAATCATGGACTTCCCTGGGCCGTGTTGTGTCGGCGGTCGTGGATGACCTTGGGCCATGCCGTGTCGACGATCGTGGATGGTCCCGAGCCATGCCGGCAGCCTTGGAATGTGCCGTGTCAGTGGTCATGGACTCCCTTGGGTCGTGCCATATTGGTGGTCGTGGATGGCCCTGGGCCATGTTGACCGTCGAACCGTGTTGGAAATCATGGACTTTCCTAGGCCGTGTTGTGTTGGCGGCCATAGACAGCCCTGGGCCATACCATGTCAATGGTCGTTGATGGTCCTGGGCCATGCCGACAGCCTTGGGATGTGCCATGTCGGTGGTCATGGACTCCTTTGGGCTGTGCCATATCGGTGGTCATGGACGGTCCTGGGCCATGTCAGTAGGCTTTGACCGCTTACATGGCATGGCTAGGGCTGTCCATGGCCCTGGGCCATGCCAGCAGCCTTGGGCAGTGCCGTGTCGATGATCATGGACGGTCCTAGGCCGTGCCGTGTTAGCAGCCATGGATGGCCCTAGATCGTGCCATGTTGGCGACCGTGGACGGCACTTGGACCGTGCCAATCGATAATGCAGTAGAGGGAGTACTAAAGAGAGCAATAGTAGAGAAGAAAGAAGAGGTCTGTCTATCTTTTAATGGTGTCGACTACTTAGAGCAATATTGGTTAATGTTTATTAACATTGCAGGTCAGGATGGCATCGAAATGCCATCTAGCTTTCACCCCCGCCTCTCCATGAATTACGTGGAGCCCCACATTTGAGTCATAGATGGAACATACTCCATCCACCTCCACATCAGCTGCCCAAGGACTACTGGCATCTACTCCTCCATCAATATTTACTCCACCACCGGCATCTAAGCCTCTACCATCAGCCTCATCTCTAGCCATGCTCCACCCACCGATGAGTCTCCACTAGCATCCATGTCACACGATCCCATGGCCAGTGAGTGTATGTTTTTATCATGTTATTTATTTATTTATATAGTTATTGTATACTTATATATTTGTATAACATATTTTTATTGTATGTGCATCATCTAGTAGGACATTTTGTGGTCCCACATGCATGCTACATGTGTGGAACTACTAGCATGAGGTGACGGTGGAGTATGATGTAGAGTGGGAGGCATTCTTTTTTCAAAATGCTTGTGAGGTGGTCCGATATTATTCTGATACTACCCACAGATTGGTGATTGATGGATTCTAGTGTCAGAAACTGGGTATGGAAGGAGATATGGATTAGTGTATCTTAATTATATTTATGCATTTGATATGTTTACACTATGTTTGATTAGAATAATTTCACAACTTACTTTTGATAACTTTACGTAGAGGAGATACGACTTTCTAGATCACTAGAGTACTCGAGATGCTAGACTAAAGAAGATTGGAGTGTTGTACCAAGGCTACAAGGTCAAGCTCCATAGAGGATGGCTAATGCATCGATGGGATACTCTGGAGGAGCTTGTACCTTGGATACAGAACTATCCCCCAAGTCAGTGGGAGGGAATGGTCAGACATTGGAGGAGCCAACAGTTCGAGATTAAATTTTTAACTTTTAAATTTTTTAATATATTGAAAATTATATTTAAATATTTTTTAAATACTTATTATTTATTTAAATACTTTTTAGACCGCCTCCTATGAAAATCAAGAGAATCGGGCAGCTCAAGAGTAGACGCAGACTCTCGATCATGAGTCTATGGCTAGTCGTGTACATAGAGAGATAATAAATTTTGAATTTTAGTTTATAAATTAAACTAATATTTTTTTGCATGTTACTAAAAAATTGATCCATTGTTATAGCTGACGAGAGATGGGGTGATGCCTAGCCATAGCAAGATCTTTCAATCCATTTGTACGAATAAGAAGGGCAGGGCAATGAACATCATGATCGGAAGAATTTTTATAAGTAATAAATAGGGTATTAGTATGATTAGTATTATAACATTACTAATATTATTTTATTTGAATTTGCAATTACAGGATCAGTTAGACGTGCTCACGAGTGAGAGCTTGGATACCTCTAGGCTCCATATGTCGGGAATGCGCGCTCTTTCAACATGGATCGGCGTGGCCGCCAGTGATTAGCCAAGCAACAAGGAAGTACTTCTTAGAGATTTCTACGAAAGCACGATCAAACAATTCAAGAAATAGAAAAGAAAAGAAGAAGAAATTTTTGGAAGACAAGATCTTTTATTCAATATATTTCAGCCTTATTACATCCTTAATCTATTTCTAGTATATATACTTTAAAAAGGGTCAAGCCCAAGCTCATAGAAAAACTCTTCGAACCAAAACAACCCACGTACACAAAATAATAATCCATGAAAATTGAGCCAGCTAACCTACGACTGGGTCAGCTCAGTCCCAGACTGAGCCGACCTAGTTGTGTACCATGCTAATAGTCCAAAAATGCTGCTTTCTATCTAAATTTTCCTTTGAGACCTAGCCGACCCAATCCTGGACTAAGCCAGCCCAGTTCCCAACTTAGCTGGCTTAGTCTCAGGGTTAGACAGCCTAGTTTCTAAACTTTGCTAGAAGAACTGATTTCTTTTTTTGCTCACTCCCGTCTTCTCATGACCTCTCTTCTCATGTTTTCAAGATTTGGGAGTGCTACTTCTGAGCTCACATTCTCCATCTTGGTGCTTCCAAGTCCTTGTGAACTCATCTCTTCTCAACAGACCCATCCGTGCCACACATCTTTAAAAGTTGTCATTGGGGAGTACCTTCATGAGTGCATTAGACTGATTCTCCTTAGTATGGACCTTTATCAGCTCCACTTCACCTTCCTCCACCAGCTCTCTGATCCTATGGTACCTCACATCTATAGGCTTTGTGTGTGCATGATAGACTAGGTTTTGTACCAATAGTTGAGCACTCTGACTATCACTAAATAGTGTAACCTTGCTCTACTCCACCCTCAACACATCAATCAGCCTCCTAAGCCAAAGGGCTTCCTTTACAGCCTCCATTATCCAAATGTACTCAGCCTCTATGGTAGACAAGGCTGTGATTAGCTGAAGGATTGATCTCCAAGACACTGGTCCACCATATACGCAGAAGAGGTATCCATTAGTAGACCTCCTTGCATCAAGATCACTAGCATAATTTGCATCAACAAACCCTTCTAGGGGATCTGAACCTTCACACATCTTCACAGATTATTCTCCAAATCCTCCCAGCTGCCCACCAAACACCAAACCATAATCTCTTATTCCATGCAAATATCTCAATATCTATTTCAATGATTTCCAGTGTTCCTTCCTAGGGTTAGCCATGTATCTACTAACCGTGCTCACTGCATGTGCTATATCTAGTCTACAATACACCATAGTGTAAATCACACTGCCTACAATATTTGCGTAACGGACTCATTCCATGCACTCTCTCTCCTCTTCTGATTGGGGGCTTTATAACTTGGAGAGAAATATATGGCTCGGCAATGGCGTCTCTGTAGGTTTGGCCTTCTCTATCCCAAATCTCTCTAGAACCTTCTGAACATACTTTTCTTATGACAAATGGAGTACTCCTTTGCACCTATCTCTACAAATCTCCATTCCAAGGATTTTTCTAGCTGGATCCAAATTCTTCATCTCAAACTTAGATGATAATGTCCTTTACAATCTTTTCACAGCATCCATGCTTCTACTAGCTATGAGAATATCATCTACATATAATAATAGGTATAGGGCATCCTCCTCATCTACATCCTTGACAAAGATACAATAATCATGTTCACATCTACTGAAACCCAAGCTCAAGACAAAGCTATCAAACCTTCGATACCACTGTCGTGGGGATTATTTCAAGCCATGCAAAGACTTCCTGAGTAATCATACCTTTTCTTCCTGTCCCATCTCCATGAAACCATCTAGCTGCTTCATGTAGATTCTTTCCTCCAAAGTCCCATGAAGGAAGGTTGTCTTCACATCCATCTATTTCAATTTCATGTTATGTTGTGCCACCAGTGACAGCAAAACTTGAATAGATGTATGACACACCAAAGGATAGAAATTTTTTGTGTAGTCAATTCCTTCCCTTTATGAGTATCCCTTTGCTACCAGCCTTGCTTCGAATCTGACTCCACCTTGTTCTAAAGGTGCTTCTTTCTTTGTGAACACCCACTTTGAGCCAATAGATCGAGCACCCTCTAGAAGATCCACCAGTAGTTATGTCTGATTCTTCTCAAGTGATTCTATCTCTTCCATCATGGCCTATATCCATGAATCATGATCCTTACTCTCCATGGCCTCTGCATAATTCTCTAGATCTTCATTAGCAGTGATGAGTGCATAGAAGTTAATCTCATCAATGCCATATTTGACCGACCTCCAAATAGTATGCTGGGATTTGTGTAAATCCACTCCCACTAGCACATCTCTGCCTGATGTCTGTGACTGCTCCTGCACATCTATCTGAACTGCTGACTGAAGGGAAATCCTGATTTTCCGATCCAGGTTCGTCCAGATCTGATTAGATCAAGAGATATATTTCAAAAATTTTCTCTTGACCTTAATCAGATCTTGATATGTTTCAGATCTGATTCTTATTATTTTAATAAATAAAATAAAACAAGATAAATTAAATCAAATTTAATTTACCTGATTTGGGTAATCCTATTATCCTGTAGATGATCCTGATTGCAGCGGAAGGTTCTGGATCTTAGCCACGCAAGCGCCTGGCCTCTACCGGTATCCACTCGGGTTGGATCTGGAGAACCTCTTCTTCTCTATCACACCTCCAAAAATCAGATCTGGATCTGATCTGGAGGATCTTCAAAACTCTTTTGAAGATCTGCAGTCGTCCTTTTGCAGCAGCGCAGCCTTCTTGCTTTTGATCGCCTTTCCTTGATCTGAATCGCACCAAACTAAATCCAAAACACCTTTTGGACGTGGAGAGCAAGGGGAGAAGAAGTTTATGGCATGGAGAAGGAGGGGAGAGGCAGCCTTGGGGCGTGTCTAATAGCAATTAGAATTAGGGTTGGGCGCAGGGTCTTATTTATAGACCTCTTGTGATCCAACTCCTCTTCCTCTCAACCAATCACAACCCTTTGTGAAATCAGATCTAAATCTGATTGGTTGGAATAGAGACCCCTGGATTCCTCCTTAGAGGGTGCCTAAGACCAGTCAAACTGGATTCTTAGTAGAACTCTGATTGGAATCCAAAAGGGAGGTGGAGTCCTTGTCCAACAAGGACTCCTAGGCGCCTCCTACTTGGGCTCACGCCACCCTTGGCGTGCGCCCTTCTCCTTGCCAGGTTCTGGCAGGGGGACAGGCCCCCACCAGCTCTCCAATAGGTGCATGACATGTGGTCAAAAGTCAAAGGGTCAATGGTCAACGTTTGACCAGTCAAAGGTAGACTTTTGACAAAGTCAAAGAACAAGAAATGGCAGGTGACCAAAAATGGCAGGTAATGTCTTACAAAATAAGACAACCTATTTCTGACTTGGACAACCTCCAGTCAGACCATATGAAGGCCTCTGATTGAGCACAAACTCCTTTGGCTCAGTCAGGACAACTTATTTATGATAGTAAAAGAAGAACGTTAGGTTCAATCGAGTGCTAGCACGATTTCCTTGAACCTAATTGAATCTCATTCAGATCAATTGAACTAGATCAGTTCAATTGATGATCACCAGATTCAAACCCTTGTTTGTGTGACCCAGTTAGGTTCAGTTCTGTATGGTAATGGGATATGTCATGATCTCTATCATAGACATCATCGAAACTCCTTTCGATGGATCAGAACTCTTCTGATTCGAACAGCTAGAATGATCGATCATCTAAATCATTCTAATTGCTCCCAAAATCCACCAGTGACACCTAGCAGTATATGGTGGCAACCCATCAGAGCTGAATGCGAACCTCTTGGTGCAGCTACCTGTGTGATTAAGTTCTTCTATCTTGAGCCCCGATCAGATTAGGGTTAAGGTGAACTCGTCAAACCCTAGTCTCTGTCATATGATGTAATCATTCGATTCGAGTCCAATGTGAAAATCTAAATAGAAACTCTTTCTATTATTTCACTCTACCATGGCCATGGATTTCTGGACTTGATTCTCATGATCATCATAGGGCTGCTCCTCTACCACCGAGGTAGATAGATTCCCATCTTGATGCAATCCAGTTCCTACAATGAACATGCTATAGCCAACATACACCTCAGGGTTCCATATGGCTAGGAGACCGAGTAATGGTGTAGTCAAACTATAACACCCTCAAGGTGAACTGCCGATGCATCTCAGGTCAAAGAACCAGACACACTACTGCAGCATCGAGTCAGTCATTGACGAGAAGGTAGACTCCCTAATGACTACTCGAGGTGGTCACGCTCAGTGCCCTCGTTCTCTAACGAGTACCTGTACTCTCGCTCCGGTGTCTCCACACCGTAGACTCAAGACTCATCTACTAAAGAGAAGCGATCGTACACCAACCTTCCGGATCAATCACCATCCTCGTGATGATCCTATGGTCGGGAGCTGTTTATGAGTTAATAATGATTATTCATGTCTTAAATTTTCAACTCTTGAAAATATGAATTATCATTACCATTAACTCAAAGGATGTATCACAGACACTAAATACACATGTGTGATAGAAAATAATCCCATTTTATTAATTATAGTCAAAATTATAATTTTGCCCCTAGAAGTGTATTACAAGTGTCAGCCAATTCTGGCTTCTAGGGCACATATATCTAACAATCTCCCACTTGTCCTAAAGCCAATTGGCTACAAGTCTAAGTCCCATCTTCTCAAGGTGGGCTTCGATCTTCTGCTGGCCCAACGGCTTTGTAAGTGGGTCTGCCACATTATCTGCGGAGTTGACTCTCTTGACCTCAACGTAACCTTTCTCAAGGTAATCGCGGATGAGATGGTATCGCCGCTCAATGTGCTTGGACTTCTGGTGAGACCTCGGCTCCTTAGCAAGGGCTATGGCGCCATTGTTGTCGCAGTAAAGAGGAATGGCATCTGATGGCATTACTCCAATTTCTGCAGCAAACTTCTTGTACCAGAATGCTTCCTTTGCAGCCTCTGATGCAGCTATATATTCTGCTTCCATTGGTGGAATCTGCTATCACAGTTTGCTTGGAACTCTTCCAGCTGACAGCTCCACCATTGCACACAAACAGACTTCCAGATGTCGACTTTCGATCATCTATATCGGACATGAAGTCCGAGTCTGTGTATCCTTGAACTTGGAGTTCTCCATTACCAAAGACCAACATCATATCCTTAGTTCTTCTCAAGTACTTAAGGATACATTTCACAGAAGTCCAGTGTTCTTCACCTGGATTTGACTGATATCTGCTTGTGACACTCACAGCATGGGCTATATCAGGTCGTGTACATAGCATGGCATACATGAGGCTCCCTATTGCAGAAGCATAAGGGATCTTGCTCATGCGTTCTATTTCCTCAGGTGTGCTGGGGCACATCTTCTTGGAAAGATGAATACCATGTCTGAAGGGTATTAATCCCCTCTTAGAGTTTTCCATACTAAACCTCTTTAGTACTTCCTCTATGTACATCTTTCTGTGAAAGTCCTAGCATCCTATTCGGTCTATCCCTATAGACCTTAATTCCTAGAATAAAGGATGCTTCACCTAGGTCTTTCATGGAGAATTCCTTAGGACAACCACATCTTGACTGATGTCAACATGGGAATATCATTCCCAATAAGGAGGATGTCATCCACGTACAATACGAGGAAGACAACAGCGCTCCCACTGACCCTTTTGAAAACACATGGTTCCTCTTCATTTTTGATGAAACCAAACTTTTTGATCACATCATTGAAACGAGTGTTCCAGCTCCGAGATGCTTGCTTAAGTCCATATATGGACCTTTGCAGCTTGCAAACCTTGTGATCAGTATCACTGGATGTGAAACCTAGCGGCTGTTCCATATAGATATCTTCCTCAAGATATCCATTTAGGAATGCCGTTTTCACGTCCATTTGCCATATTTCATAATCGAAATAGGCTGCAACAGCAAGCAATGTGCGGATGGATTTTAGCATAGCTACTGGGGAAAAGGTATCCTGATAGTCAATGCCTTCACGTTGACTATAACCTTTTGCCACCAGTCTAGCCTTGAATGTCTCCACATTCCCATCTGCACCAATCTTTCTCTTGAAGATCCATTTACACCCAATAGGTACTATACCTTCTGGTGGATCTACCAAGGTCCAGACTTGGTTTGAGTGCATCGAGTCGATCTCTGACTTCATTGCCTCAAGCCATTTCTCAGAGTCGATATCTGATATCGCCTCGTTGTAGGTTTTGGGATCATCACCATGAGCACCATTACCTACGAGGAACATTTCCTCTACGTCCTCTGAAATAATACCTAAGTATCTTTCAGGGGGATGGGAAACTCTTTCCGATCTACGAGGTGGAGGAGGTAGTGTTCTTATTGGCTCAACCTGATTTGGTTCCACTTGGTCCTTAGCTCGTTCTGCTTGTGAGACTTTCTCATCAAGCTTAATCTGCTTTCCAATGCCACTATCTTGAATAAACTATTTTTCAAGAAAGATGGCATGTCGACTCACAATCACATTGTGGTCTTCTGGAATGTAGAAATAGTATCCTAATGACTCTTTAGGATATCCTATGAATCGAGCTCTAAAGGACCTAAACTCTAACTTGTCCGCTTGTTGTCTTTTGACATGAAGCCGGACAACCCCAAATTCTGAGATGACTCAGACTTGGTTTCTTACCGTGCCATATCTCATACGGTGTGGTAGGAACGGTTTTAGAGGGAACCCTATTCAGTAGAATAAATTGAAGTTAATAATGAATGTCCCCAAAGAAAATCTGGGAGGTCTGTGAAGCTCATCATGGATCGAACCATATCCAATAGAGTCCGATTTCTCCGTTCTGAAACCCCGTGTTGAGTTGAGGTGTTCCTGGTGGAGTCCATTGAGAGACTATGCCATTTTCCTTAAGATAGTCTAGGAATTCCCGGCTAAGGTATTCACCTCCTCGATCTGATCGAAGAACCTTAATGGGTTTTCCAGTTTGTTTTTCTACTTCATGTCTGAATTCTTTGAACTTTTCAAAAGGCTTCAGACTTGTGTCTCATAAGATACACATACCCATACCTAGACAGATCATCGGTAAAGGTAATGAAGTAGACAAAATTGCCTCTAGCCGGCACATCGAATGGGCCGCACACATCAGTATGTACTAGGGCAAGGAGATCTGTGGCCCTCTCCCCATGTCCAACAAAAGGGAGTTTAGTCATTTTGCCTTGAAGACAAGATTCACAAGTTGGATATGACTCAAAAGTCAATGGACTCAATAGCCCATTTTTCTCCAATTTGTTAATCCTATCTTCTGCTATATGACCTAATCTCAGGTGCCATAGATATCTATCGTTTGGACTATCCCTAGGTCGTTTGGCATTCACGTTTTTGCTCGATAGTTAAAATAGGTACATCAATATGTAACTGATAAAGATCCATTAACAAGGAAACCATTTGCAATTTTATTTCTTTCATAAAGAATGTTACAATGGTCCTTAAAGAAGGTGAATCACATAACCTTCTTGTGCTAAGCATGAAACAGAAATCAAATTCCTGCTAGCTGCAGGCACATAATAACAGTCTTTTAAAACTAAGTCTAAACCAGATGGTAATCGAAGAGGGTATGTTCCCACGGCTACTGCAGCAACTCTTGCTCCATTACCGACGCGTAGGATCATGTCTCCATCCCTCAGCCTCCTGCTATCCTCAAGACCCTGCATAGAAGTGCACAGATGAGCACTAGAACCAGAGTCAAGCACCCAACTGGATGCAGAAGAAACCGTAAGGTTAGACTCAATAACGAGCATACCTCCAGAAGGACCTTCCTTCTTGTTCTTTAGGGTGGCCAGGTAAGTAGGGCAGTTCCGCTTCCAATGGCCGTCGCTGTTGCAATGGAAACACTTTCCTTTGACATCGACCTTCTTCTTCGGTTCTGCCTTCTTCTTCTTTGATCCTTCCACCTTTTGCTTTTTCACAGACTTCTTTTTCTTTCCATAAGACTTTCTTTTGGAAGAAGTCCGTTTCCATAGCAAGAACTGAGCCTTTAGAACCTTTCATAGAAAGCTCAGCGGTAACCAGCATATTCATTAACTTCGGCCAAGGAATTTTGAAGTTTATGCATGTGGTAATTCATGATGAATTGCCCATATGCATCAGTCAAGGATTGCAGAATAATATCGTTCTGCAAAAATCCAAGTCCAACTTCACACCGAGCTTCTCAAGCTCTTCCATGTCCTTGATCATTGTCAGACAGTGATCTTGGACTGACTGTCCCATCACGCATCTTAGCCTTAAAAAGTCATTTTGTGACTTGATATTTGGCTGCGCGACTCTGTTCACCAAACATCTCCTGCAGGTGAGCCAACATTTGGCGAGCAGTCCCGATATCTTCATGTTGGCGCTGGAGCTCATCAGACATCGAGCCCAACATGTAATATCTGGCCTTATTATCTTCGTCAATCCATTTTTCCAGAGACGCTCTCTGTTCAGTGGATGGACGAGCTGGTAAGGTGGGAGGGTCCTGGTCCAAAACATGTGGTTAACTTCTCTGAACCCAAAATAATTTTGTAGTTCCTGAGCCAATCTTTATAATTGGGTCCAGTCAGTCTATGTGTGTCTAGGATACGTGCCAATGGGTTGGACGCAGACATTTTCCTGTAGAGAGTCAAAGATTCTAGTTAGATACTGTAATTTTGACTTGACCAATTTGTTTAGGGATTTTATTTTTAAACAAATTAGCTCCCACTATTTTCTCGGATCCCTACACTCCCTCTGTAGAGATGCAAAAATCTCCGCATGATTGAATGATTTCTAGTGGGTGGTGCGGTCTCACCAACTGACTCATCACCTCACCTAACAGTTATTGGTGATGGGTTAGCCAATGAGTGAACAACTCTTGTTCAATGATTCTCTAATCATGGTGCACCCAAACTTGGTCTCTAATTCATGAATCTCACCGTATCCAAATATTGATCCACTCCTTAGTTAAGTCAGACCCACCATTTGCATAGACTGGGTTCCTAATTGAGTCTCTCACCGTATCCAGAATATTGAGCCCAACTCATCCTCCAGCCCATAGCATCCAATGCCTAATAGACATGGTTGCATCTTCCCGGTGCAACTGAGCCACTGTATCCAGCCGAGAACAATCAACCCCGGGAAGGGCCCGCACATCTACAATGGTGGAAGACCTCAGACTTAATCTTTTCTTAGGGAGAATTGATTCAGGTCTCATTAAACTAGACTTGTCATAGTCATAACAATTATGACTAACCTAGTGGCATGGGTTAGCTCGGATTATTGACCACCTCAGATCAGAACTGTGTCAACAGATATGGCCAGGTAAGTGAGACCGGTGGAAGGAATATGCCATTAACTCGTACAAGAACGCATTCAGGTCGAGTAGCTTCCAATTAAAAACCAGTCGGTCGTATGTGCCAAACTTACCTTAGACACCAAATTGTTGAGTCAGAACCAATTGGGTTAGCCTACAATCCAGACTCTAACCTCTGAGCCTAATTAGGTCTTGCTTGATCGTGACTCGATCTTGACCCAGACTTAATCCTATTAGGCTGGTCAATTTAAGCATTGTTGATCCCATCTAACCAACTCTTGATTCGGTTTGATCAACCGCTTAGACCTAATTGAGCTACCCAAGCCCGAACCCAGTATTATGAATATGTCTTAGATCTGAAATTCTCAATTTTAGACCTAATTAATATTCCATAATCTTAATTCTTAATTAAGTAGGGTTCATAAACAAAATATGCACAATAAATCCTAGGGTTTCAGGATCTAGGGTTTTGCAGAAAGTAAGTTTTGGGTCTCTGATTAAGGACGAACACGCAGCACCCCTACACGTCATAAGAACACCCCATCGAATGGGAAGAGAGGGCCTTTAAACCCTTCTTCATTCTTATGACCGGACGGCCAAGAGGAACGCCTTAATCAGGAACATGTAATACTACAAAATAGTTTTAGATCTATATCATATATCTCATATACAAATTAGATCTAATCATGGCATATTTTGCATACATCTCATGTATCAATCATGCATATTTTTAGATCTAAATTATCTCATAATAATCTAAAAAATTAGATTTAAATTGATCTAATCAAAATAAATTCTAATCTAGACAATTATGTAGAACTATTCTACAACTAGTCTAGACATGCATCAATCATATCTCATATGATATTTAAAATTAAATAATTTTTATTTGCTATTTTTTAGATGTTATTATAACACTTATAATATCAAAAAATAGTAAATAAATAGATCTAAAATATGATTTAATCAGAATTAAATCAAAACATGCAAGACTATTCTATAGAACTATTCTATTTTAGAACTAGTCATGCATATTTTCTAATCTTAGATCCAAATCATTTAATTTTAATTTTTTCTGATTTCAGATCTGATCACATCTCATGTGACATCTGAAAATCACTTATTTTTTAATTAAAATAAATTTAAAATCAGATCTAAACAATTTTAGAACCATTGGCTCTGATACCAGTTGAAGGGAAAATCCTGATTTCCCGGTCCAGGTTCGTTCAGATCTGATCAGATCAAGAGATATATTTCAAAATTTTTCTCTTGATCTAAATCAGATCTTGATATATTTTAGATCTGATTCTTATTATTTTAATAAATAAAATAAAATTAAGATAAATTAAATCAAATTTAATTTACCTGATTTGGGTAATCCTATTACCCTGTAGATGATCCTGATTGCAGCGGAAGGTTCTGGATCTAGCCACGCAAGTGCCTGGCCTCTACCGGTATCCACTCGGGTTGGATCTGGAGATCCTCTTCTTCTCTATCACACCTCCAAAAATTAGATCTGGATCTGATCTGGAGGATCTTCAAAACTCTTTTGAAGATCAGCAGTCGTCCTTTTGCAGCAGCGCAGCCTTCTTGCTTTTGATCGCCTTTCCTTGATCTGAATCGCACCAAACCAAGTCCAAAACACCTTTTGGACGTGGAGAGCAAGGGAGAAGAGAGTATTGGCATGGAGAAGGAGGGGAGAGGCAGCCTTGGGGCGTATCTAATAGCATTGGAATTAGGGTTGGGCGCAGGGTCTTATTTATAGACCTCTTGTGATCCAACTCCTCTTCCTCTCAACCAATCACAACCCTTTGTGAAATCAGATCTAAATCTGATTGGTTGGAATAGAGACCCCTGGATTCCTCCTTAGAGGGTGCCTAAGACCAGTCAAACTGGATTCTTAGTAGAACTCTGATTGGAATCCAAAAGGGAGGTGGAGTCCTTGTCCAACAAGGACTCCTAGGCGCCTCCTACTTGGGCTCACGCCACCCTTGGCGTGCGCCCTTCTCCTTGCCAGGTTCTGGCAGGGGGACAGGCCCCCACCAGCTCTCCAATAGGTGCATGACATGTGGTCAAAAGTCAAAGGGTCAATGGTCAACGTTTGACCAGTCAAAGGTAGACTTTTGACCAAGTCAAAGAACAAGAAATGGCAGGTGACCAAAAATGGCAGGTAATGTCTTACAAAATAAGACAACCTATTCTGACTTGGACAACCTCCAGTCAGACCATATGAAGGCCTCTGATTGAGCACAAACTCCTTTGGCTCAGTCAGGACAACTTATTTATGATAGTAAAAGAAGAACGTTAGGTTCAATCGAGTGCTAGCACGATTTCCTTGAACCTAATTGAATCTCATTCAGATCAATTGAACTAGATCAGTTCAATTGATGATCACCAGATTCAAACCCTTGTTTGTGTGACCCAGTTAGGTTCAGTTCTGTATGGTAATGGGATATGTCATGATCTCTATCATCGACATCATCGAAACTCCTTTCGATGGATCAGAACTCTTCTGATTCGAACAGCTAGAATGATCGATCATCTAAATCATTCTAATTGCTCCCAAAATCCACCAGTGACACCTAGCAGTATATGGTGGCAACCCATCAGAGCTGAATGCGAACCTCTTGGTGCAGCTACCTGTGTGATTAAGTTCTTCTATCTTGAGCCCCGATCAGATTAGGGTTAAGGTGAACTCGTCAAACCCTAGTCTCTGTCATATGATGTAATCATTCGATTCGAGTCCAATGTGAAAATCTAAATAGAAACTCTTTCTATTATTTCACTCTGCCATGGCCATGGGCTTCAGGACTTGATTCTCATGATCATCATAGGGCTGCTCCTCTACCACCGAGGTAGATAGATCCCATCTTGATGCAATCCAGTTCCTACAATGAACATGTCACAGCCAACATACACCTCAGGGTTCCATATGGCTAGGAGACCGAGTAATGGTGTAGTCAAACTATAACACCCTCAAGGTGAACTGCCGATGCATCTCAGGTCAAAGAACCAGACACACTACTGCAGCATCGAGTCAGTCATTGACGAGAAGGTAGACTCCCTAATGACTACTCGAGGTGGTCACGCTCAGTGCCCTCGTTCTCTAACGAGTACCTGTACTCTCGCTCCGGTGTCTCCACACCGTAGACTCAAGACTCATCTACTAAAGAGAAGCGATCGTACACCAACCTTCCGGATCAATCACCATCCTCGTGATGATCCTATGGTCGGGAGCTGTTTATGAGTTAATAATGATTATTCATGTCTTAAATTTTCAACTCTTGAAAATATGAATTATCATTACCATTAACTCAAAGGATGTATCACAGACACTAAATACACATGTGTGATAGAGAATAACCCATTTCATTAATTATAGTCAAAATTACAATTTTGCCCCTAGAAGTGTATTACAAGTGTCAGCCAATTCTGGCTTCTAGGGCACATATATCTAACACTGACCCACCATGGTAATTTTTAATCTAAGACAATACTTTTCTGCCCAGCTCCACCTCAACAGGAACACTCCTATAAGTGGATGTAACCTATATGCCATCATTCTCTGACTGGGCACCATTGTTCACCTCTATTTTTTTAGTTCTAACTATCCTAGACCTCCTCAAGATGCTCTTCTCATCAAAGATAATGTTTCTACTGATCACTGACTTCTATGCCTGAGAGTCCCATAGCAGGTACCCCTTGACTCCTTGTGGATACCCTATGAATGTCATCTTCTAAGATTTCAGGTCTAATTTGCTCCTCTCGATTGCCTCCACATGTGCATAGACTGTGCAACCGAAGACTTTTAAATGGCCAAGCTCCACCTTTTTTCCACTCTAGACCTCCTCTAAAATGCCTCTATTCAGCTAATAATGAGGGGATCTATTCATAAGAAAATAAGAAAAAGTTAGAGCATCATCCAGAAAGAACTTTGGGAGTGATGTCTACAGCCTTAAACTCCATGCCTTCTTGGTCAGTGTTCGGTTTAATCCTTTCCACGACACCATTCTGCTAGTGAGTCATCTTCACTTTATAATGGCGTTCGATGCCATTTTCTTCATAGTATCTTCTGAACTCCAAACTAGTATACTCCCCTCCATTGTCCGACATCAGACACTTCACCTGTCTTCCCGACTCCTCTACTTCAACTCTCTAGGCTCTGAACTAGGCAATCATCTCTAATTTTTCTCTAATCAAATAATCCCACACCTTCTTTGAGAAATCATCAACGAATGTGATAAAGTATTTTGCCCCACCTCTAGCTGATACAGGAGCTGGTCCCCATACATCCGAGTGCACTAAATCCAGCACTCCCTTGCTGCACTTGAAACTTTTGGCAAACTTCATCCTATGCTATTTGCCAAAGATGCATGACTCACAAAGATCTATGCCCTCCTTCTTCAGGACTGGGATCATACCTCTTCTGCTTAGTTCAATGAGCCCACGGTCACTCATATGACCCATCCGATAGTACCATAGCTGATATAAAATTTGCTCCTCCTGTGTCGTTGCTAGCACCTATGCACTATTATTTATCACTGAGCCTTCCATTTTGTAAAGATTGTTGCTCAGTCTTCTACCTCTCATCACCATTAAAGCTACTTAGAAATTTTCAGACATCCACTCCTAGTCTGGCTACTAAAAGCATAACCATGCTCCTCCAAGTAGCCTAAAGAAGTCAAATTCTTTTTCAACTTCGGTACATGCCTGACATTTGATAATGTACAAATGATCCCATCATACATCCTCACCTTGATAGAGCCAATTTCAGCTATTTTGCATGGATGATCATCTCCAAGGTTGATACTTCTACCATCTGCCTTTTGGTAGGTAGCAAACCAATTTTGATGAGAAGTATAGCGGTGCGAGCATGTTGAATCCAATATCCATATAGTATCGTACTCTGTGGATCCATCTGATACAACTAGTAGGTCTTCTCCACTGCTCACAAAAGCTGTATCATCTTCCTTAGTGGCCTTTCCTTTCTCTGATCTCAAAAGGAGACAATCTTTCGTCAGGTGTCCTGACTGATAACATTTATAACATTTCAATATCATTTACCTCTGATCGCGAGACTTTGACCTGCCCTTAGATTTCCCTTTTATCTTCTTCTTTGATCTTTCCTGTCTTTCCTTCACAGCCAAGATCACAGACTTAGGGTCTCCCTTGCAGGTCTTTTTTCTTTGCTTATTTGATCTGAGCATATCAATAATTTCTTCATAGTTTAGGATCTCCTTCCCATAAACTAAAGTTGTTAAGAGACCATCATATGAACCTTGGAGAGAACATAATAGTAGTAATGCCCGATCTTCCTCGTCGATCTTCACATCCAAACTCATCACCTCAGAACACACCTAATTGAACCTTTGGATATGTGCAACAAGATCTCCGCCTTCAGGTATCCTCAAACTATACAACTATTTCTTCAACCATAGCTTATTCATCATGTTCTTTCCTATGTATGTGTTCTCCAGTCTCTCTTAGAGCCCCTTTGCCATAGACTCTATGCAAACCTCAGGCAGAATCTAATCGATCAAGCACATCCAAATTGTGCTAAAAGCAATTTTCTCCAACTTTTTTCAATCCTCAGTACTGATCTTTTTCGATCTTTCTTTTGTCAAGATCCTATAGATCCTCTGCTGAACCAACAAGTCCTTTACTCTTTGCTGCCATAGAGTAAAGTTTTCCTTACCATTGAGCTTTTCAAAATCCATCTTGAATCCACTTGATCTCATGACTTCAAATAAGTCAAGAACAAATCTCTAACACCCTTCATGATCTCACACACCAGCAAAACTATCCTTCAAAGAAGATCTAACTAGCCCTAGATCCTCTTTCTAAACTTCTATACCACCGTTCCTTCATGTAAATAATCTCCACCACAATCTAAAGACAGCCATGAATCAAACTAGAAGTTTTAAGATAAAACTTGGTGCAATAGATCCTGGATGTAGTGAATCTTAGGATTCTTCCTTTCTTCCATGCAACACCACTTTGATACCAAATATCGAGAATGCACACTCTTTCCACATGGATCTATGTGGCTGTCGGTGATTAACCAAGCAACAAGAAAGTACTTAGAAATTTCTACGGAAGCATGATCAAATAATTCAAGGAATAGAAAAGAAGAGAAAAAAAAATTTTTGAGAGAAAAGAGCTTTTATTCAGTACATTTTAGCCTTATTACATCCTTGATCTATTTTCAATATATATACTTTACACAGAGTCAAGCCCTAGCTCATAAAAAAACTCTCCAAACCCAAACAACCCACGTACATAAAATAATAACCCACGAAAACTAAATCAGCCTAGTTTTAGACTAAGCTGGCTAACTTACGATTGGGTCGACTCAGTCCCAGACTAAGCCGACCTAGTTGTGTATCATGCCAATAGCCTAAAAATGTTGCTTTCTATATTGATTTTTCTTTAAGACCTAGCCGACCCAGTCCTGGACTATCTATCTCAAGTCTTGGGACCTGAGCACTCTAGAAGGATCTGATTTAGGCTTGGACATACACCGATGAGCTACTGGTCTGAGGCAAGCATCTTCTCACATGCTTTTGGTGTTGTCAGTTGGGAGTAGCTTAAGGAGGGATTAACACAGGTAGCTCAGGCGAGCGCGCAGGTGAAGAAAAAATTTTGATTTCTCGGACCAAGTTCGTTCAGATCTAATCGGATCAAGAGATATATTTCAAAAATTTTTCTCTTTAATCTAGATTAGATCTGGGATGTTTCAGATCTGATTCTTATTTATTCTAATAATTAAAATAAAATCTAGATAAATTAAATTAAATTTAATTTACCTTGATGTAGGATAATCCTATTACCCATTGATGATCCTGTAAGCAGTGGAAGGTTCTGGATCTAACCATGCAAGTGCCTAGCCTCTATCGATATCCACTCAGATTAGATCTGGAGATCCTCTTCTTCTCTATCACATCTCCAAAAATTAGATCTAGATTTGATTTGGAGGATCTTCAAAATATTTTTTGAAGATCAGCAGTTGTCCTTTGCAGCAGCGTAGCCTTCTAGCTTTATGTCGCCTTTCTCTCGTCTGGATTGCACCAACCAAGATCCCAAACTACTTTG
The DNA here is from genome assembly GCA_006176705.1 of Cocos nucifera. Taxonomy (NCBI): domain Eukaryota; kingdom Viridiplantae; phylum Streptophyta; class Magnoliopsida; order Arecales; family Arecaceae; genus Cocos; species Cocos nucifera. The sequence goes on along the minus strand of QRFJ01000963.1, from coordinate 65,259 downwards.
AGCGTGGAGAGGAGAGAGAGAAGATGGGCTTGGCATGCAGGAAGAGGAGAGAACCAGCCTTGGGGCATGGGAATTTTTACTTGTTCTTTGGGTTGGGCGTAGGGTCTTATTTATGGACTATGCATGATCCAACTCCTCTTCTTCCCAACCAATCACAACCCTTTGTGAAATTAGATCTAAATCTGATTAGTGGGAATAGAGTCCCTTGGATTACTCCTTAGATGGCGTCTAAGACCAGTCAAACTTGGTTCTTAGGAGGAGTCTAATTGGAATCCAAAAAGGAGATGGAGTCCCTGTCCAATAGGGACTCCTAGGTGCCTCCAGCTTGAGCCCTTGGCGTGCGCCCTCCTCCTTGCCAGGTTCTGGTAGGAGGAGAAGCCCCCACCAACCCTCCAATAGGTGTGTGACACATGGATAGAAGTCAAAGTGTCAATGGTCAACATTTAACCAATCAAAGGTTAACTTTTAACCAAAGTCAAAGGATGAGAAATGGCAGCTGACCAAAAATGGCAAGTATTGTCTTACAAAATAAGACAACCCTTTTTTGACCTGGCCACACTCCAGTCAGACCATGTGAAGGCTTTTGATCAAGCACAAACTCCTTTGGCTCAGTCAAGACAACTATTTATGATAGTAAAAGAAGAACGTTAGGTTCAATCGAGTGCTAGCACGATTTTTTTGAACCTAATTAAATCTCATTCAGATCAATTGAATCGGATTAGTTCAATTGATGATCATCAAATTCAAACCCTTGTTTGTGTGACCCAGTTAGATTCAGTTCTGTATGATAATGGGATATGTCATGATCTCTATCATCGACATCATCAAAAGGCGGTCAAATTTAAAGCATTGTTGAATCCCATCTAACCAACTCTTGATTCGTTTGATCCAAACCGCTTAGACCTAATTAGCTACCCAGCCAGAACCCAGTATTATTGAAATATGTCTTAGATCTGAAATTCTCAATTTTTGACTAATTGAATATTCCAATAAACTTTAATTCTTAAAATAAGTTGGTGTTTCATAAACAAAATATCACAATAAATCCCTAGGTTTCAGGTATCTAGGGTTTTTGCAGAAAGTAAGTTTTTGGGTTTCTGATTATGGAACGAATACGCAGCACCCCTACACGTCATGAAGAACACCCCATCGAATGGAGAGGGCCCTTTAAACCCTTCTTCGTTCTTTGACCGGCACGGCCAAGAGGGAACGCCTTAATCAGGAACATGTAACATCTACAAAATAGTTATAGATCTATATCATAATATCTCAATATACAAATTTAGGATCTAATCAAGGCATATTTTGCATGACATCTCATGTATCAATTCATGCATATTTTTCAGATCTAAAATTATCAACATATAATCTGAAAAAATTAGAATTTAAATTTGATCTAATCAAAATAAATTCTAATCTAGACAATTATGTAGAACTATTCTACAACTACGTCTAGTCAATGCATCTATCATATCTTCATAATGATATTTTAAAATTAAATAATTTTTATTCGCTAGTTTTATAAGAATGTTTATATACACACTTATATATAGAAACAGTAAATAAGAAGATCTAAAATATGATTTAATCAGATTAAATCAAAGACATGCAAAACTATTCATATAAGAACTATTCTATTTCTAGAACTAGTCAATGCCATAATCTTTCATGTTTCTTAGATCCAAATCATTTAATTTAATTTTTCGGATTTCAGATCTGATCACATTCTCATTGGACATCTGAAATCATGTTAATTTTAATTAAAATAAAATTAAAATCAGATCTAACAATTTTAGAACCATGGCTCTGATACCAGTTGAAAGGGAAAATCCTTGATTTCCCGTCCCAAGGTTCGTCCCAGATCTGAATTAGATCAAAGATATATTTCAAAATTTTTCTTTGACCTTAAATCAGATCTTGATATATTTTAGATCTGATTCTTATTATTTTTAATAAATAAAATAAAACATATAAATTAAATCAAATTTTAATTTACCTGATTTGGGGTAATCCTATTACCCTGTAGATGAATCCTAGATTGATAGCGGAAAGGTTCTGGATTCTTAGCCATGCAAGCGCCTGGGCCTATTACCGGTATCCACTCGGGTTGGATCTGGAGAAACCCTTCTTCTCTATCACACCTCCAAAAATCAAGATCTGGATCGATCTGGAGGATCTTCAAAACTCTTTTGAAGATCTGCAGTCATCCTTTTGGCAGCAGCGCAGCCCTTCATTGGCTTTTGAATCGCCTTTCCCTTGATCTGAATCGCACCAAAACTAAATCCAAAACACCTTTTGGCGTGGAGGAAAGAGGAGAGAAGTTAGGCATGGAGAAGGAGGGGACGAGGCAGCCTTGGGGCGTAATCTAATAGCATTAGAATTAGGGGTAGGGCGCAGGTCTTATTTATAGACCTCTTGTATCCAACTCCTCTTCCTCTCAACCAATCAACACCCTTTGTGAAATCAGATCTAAATCTGATTGGCTGGAATAGAACCCCTGGATTCCTCTTAAGAGGTGCCTAAGACCAGTCAAACTGGATTCTTAAGTAAGAACTCTGATTGGAATCCTAAAGGGAGGTGGAGTCCTTGTCCAACAAGGACTCCTAGGCGCCTCCTACTTGGGCTCATGCCACCCTTGGCGTGCGCCCTTCTCCTTGCCAGGTTTGGCAGGGGGACAACGCCCACCAGCTCTCCAATAGGTGCATGACATGTGGTCACAAGTCAAAGGGTCAATGGTCAACGTTTGACCAGTCAACGGTAGACTTTTGACCAAAGTCAAAGAACAAGAAATGGCAGGTGACCAAAAATGGCAGGTAATGTCTTACAAATAAGACAACCTATTCTGACTTGGACAACCTCCAGTCAGACCATATGAAGGCCTCTGATTGAGCACAAACTCCTTTGGCTCAGTCAGGACAACTTATTTATGATAGTAAAAGAAGAACGTTAGGTTCAATCGAGTGCTAGCACGATTTCCTTGAACCTAATTGAATCTCATTCAGATCAAATTGAAACTAGATCAGTTCAATTGATGATCACCAGACTCAAACCCTTGTTTTGTGACCCAGTTTAGGTTTCAGTTTTGTATGGTAATGGAATATGTCATGATCTCTATCATAGACATCATCGAAACTCCTTTCGATGGATCAGAACTCTTCTGATTCGAACAGCTAGAATGATCGATCATCTAAATCATTCTAATTGCTCCCAAAATCCACCAGTGACACCTAGCAGTATATGGTTGGCAACCCATCAGAGCTGAATGCGAACTCTTGGTGCAGCTACCTTGTGTGATAAGTTCTTCTATCTTGAGCCCCGATCAGATTAGGGTTAAGGTGAACTCGTCAAAACCCTAGTCTCTGTCATATGATGTAATCATTCGATTCGAGTCCAATGTGAAAATCTAAATAGAAACTCTTTCTATTATTTCACTCTACCATGGCCATGGATTTCTGGACTTGATTCTCATGATCATCATAGGGCTGCTCCCTCTACCACCGAGGTAGATAGATCCCATCTTGATGCAATCCAGTTCCTACAATGAACATGTCACCAGCCAACATACATCAGGGTTCCATTGGCTAGGAGACCGAGTATGTAGTAGTTCAACTTCTCAGGTGCTGCCAGATGGCATCTCAGGTCAACAAGAACCAGAACACACTACTGCAGCATCGAGTCAGTCATTGACGAGAAGGTAGACTCCCTAATGACTACTCGAGGTGGTCACGCTCAGTGCCCTCATTCTCTAACGAGTACCTGTACTCTCGCTCCGGTGTCTCCACACCGTAGACTCAAAGACTCATCTACTAAAGGAAGCGATCGTACACCAACCTTTCGGATCAATCACCATCCTCGTGATGATCCTATGGTCGGGAGCTGTTTATGAGTTAATAATGATTATTCATGTCTTAAATTTTCAACTCTTGAAAAATGAATTATCATTACCATTAACTCAAAGGATGTATCACAGACACTAAATACACATGTGTGATAGAGAATAACCCATTTCATTAATTATAGTCAAAATTACATATTTTGCCCCTAGAAGTGTATTACAAGTGTCAGCCAATTCTGGCTTCTAGGGCACATATATCTAACACTGACCCACCATGGTAATTTTTAATCTAAGACAATACTTTTCTGCCCAGCTCCACCTCAACAGGAACACTCCTATAAGTGGATGTAACCTATATGCCATCATTCTCTGACTGGCACCATTGTTCACCTCTATTTTTTTAGTTCTAACTATCCTAGACCTCCTCAAGATGCTCTTCCTCATCAAAGATAATGTTTCTACACTGATCACTGACTTCTATGCCTGAGAGTCCAATAGCAGGTACCCCTTGACTCCTTGTGGATACCCTATGAATGTCATCTTCTAAGATTTAGGTCTAATTTGCTCCTCTCGATTGCCTCCACATGTGCATAGACTGTGCAACCGAAGACTTTTAAATGGCCAAGCTCCACCTTTTTTCCACTCTAGACCTCCTCTAAAATGCCTCTATTCAGCTAATAATGAGGGGATCTATTCATAAGAAAATAAGAAAAAGTTAGAGCATCATCCAGAAAGAACTTTGGGAGTGATGTCTACAGCCTTAAACTCCATGCCTTCTTGGTCCAGTGTTCGGTTTAATCCTTTCCACGACACCATTCTGCTAGTGAGTCATCTTCACTTTATAATGGCGTTCGATGCATTTTCTTCATAGTATCTTCTGAACTCCAAACTAGTATACTCCCTCCATTGTCCGACATCAGACACTTCACCTGTCTTCCCGACTCCTCTACTTCAACTCTCTAGGCTCTGAACTAGGCAATCATCTCTAATTTTTCTCTAATCAAATAATCCCACACCTTCTTTGAGAAATCATCAACGAATGTGATAAAGTATTTTGCCCCACCTCTAGCTGATACAGGAGCTGGTCCCCATACATCCGAGTGCACTAAATCCAGCACTCCCTTGCTGCACTTTGAAACTTTTGGCAAACTTCATCCTATGCGTATTTGCCAAAGATGCATGACTTCACAAAGATCTATGCCCTCCTTCTTCAGGACTGGGATCATACCTCTTCTGCTTAGTTCAATGAGCCCACGGTCACTCATATGACCCATCCGATAGTACCATAGCTGATATAAATTTTGCTCCTCCTGTGTCGTTGCTAGCACCTATGCACTATTATTTATCACTGAGCTTCCATTTTGTAAAGATTGTTGCTCAGTCTTCTACCTCTCATCACCATTAAAGCTACTTAGAAATTTTCAGACATCCACTCCTAGTCTGGCTACCTAAAAGCATAACCATGCTCCTCCAAGTAGCCTAAAGAAGTCAAATTCTTTTTCAACTTCGTACATGCCTGACATTTGATAATGTACAAATGATCCCACATACATCCTCACCTTGATAGAGCCAATTTCAGCTATTTTGCATGGATGATCATCTCCAAGGTTGATACTTCTACCATCTGCCTTTTTGGTAGGTAGCAAACCAATTTTGATGAGAAGTAATAGGCGTGCGAGCATGTTGAATCCAATATCCATATAGTATCGTACTCTGTGGATCCATCTGATACAACTAGTAGGTCTTCTCCACTGCTCACAAAAGCTGTATCATCTTCCTTAGTGGCCTTTCCTTTCCTCTGATCTCAAAGGAGACAATCTTTCGTCAGGTGTCCTGACTGATAACATTTATAACATTTCAATATCATTTACTCTGATCGCGAGACTTTGACCTGCCCTTAGATTTCCCTTTTATCTTCTTCTTTGATCTTTCCTGTCTTTCCTTCACAGCCAAGATCACAGACTTAGGGTCTCCCTTGCAGGTCTTTTTTCTTTGCTTATTTGATCTGAGCATATCAATAATTTTCTTCATAGTTTAGGATCTCCTTCCCATAAACTAAAGTTGTTAAGAGACCATCATATGAACCTTGGAGAGAACATAATAGTAAATGCCGATTCCTCGTCGATCTTCACATCCAAACTCATCACCTCAGAACACACCTAATTGAAACCTTTGGATATGTGCAACAAGATCTCCCGCCTTCAGGTATCCTCAAACTATACAACTATTTCTTCAACCATAGCTTATTCATCATGTTCTTTCTATGTAGCACATCAAATGGGCCGCACACATCAGTATGTACTAGGGCAAGGAGATCTATGGCCCTTTCCCCATGTCCTACAAAAGGGAGTTTAGTCATTTTGCCTTGAAGATAAGATTCATAAGTTGGATATGACTCAAAAGTCAACGGACTCAATAGCCCATTTTTCTTCAATTTGTTGATCCTATCTTCTGCTTTATGACCTAATCTCAGGTGCCATAGGTACTTGTCATTTAACTATCCCTAGGTCATTTGGCATTCACGTTTTGCTCAATAGTTAGAACAGATACATCAATATGTAGCTGATAAAGATCGTTAATAAGGAAACCATTTGCAATTTTATTTCTTTCATAAAGAATGTTACAATGGTCCTTAAAGAAGGTAATCATATAGCCTTCTAGGACTAAGCATGAAACATAAATCAAATTCCTGCTAGCTGCAGGCACATAATAATAGTCTTTTAAAACTAAGTCTAAACCAAATGGTAATCGAAGAGGATATGTTTTCATGACTACTACAGCAACTCTTGCTCAATTATTGATGTGTAGGATCATGTCTCCATCCCTCAGCCTCCTGCTATCCTCAAGACCCTGCATGGAAGTGCGTAGATGAGCACTAGAACCAGAGTCAAACACCCAACTAGATGCAGAAGAAATCGTGAGGTTAGACTCAATAATGAGCATAGCTCCAGAAGGACCTTCCTTCTTTTTCTTCAGGGTGGCCAGGTAAGTAGGGCAATTTCACTTCCAGTGGCCGTCACTATTGTAATGAAAATACTTTCCTTTGGCAGCGGCTTTGATCTTCGGCCATGCCTTCTTCTTCTTTGCTCCTTCCACCTTCTGCTTTTTTGCAGACTTTCTTTTCTTTCCAGAAGATTTTTTTTTGGAAGAAGTTCATTCCATAGTAAGAACTGAGCCTTTAGAACCTTTCATAGAAAGCTCAGCGGTGACCAGCATATTCATTAATTCGGCCAAGGAATTTTAATGTTTATGCATGTGGTAATTCATGATGAATTTCCCATATGCATCAGTCAAGGATTGCAGAATAATATTGTTCTATAGATCTAAGTCTAACTTCACACCGAGCTTCTCAAGCTCTTTCAAGTCCTTGATCATCATCAGATAGTGATCTTGGACTGGCTACCCATCATTCATCTTAGCCTTAAAAAGTCATTTCGTGACTTGATACTTGGTTGCACGACTCTATTCACCAAACATCTCTTACAGGTGAGCCAACATTTAGCGAGCAGTTCTGATATCTTCATGTTGGTGCTAGAGCTCATCAGACATCAAGCCCAACATATAATATCTAGCCTTACTATCTTCATCTATCCATTTTTTTAGATACGCTCTCTGTTCAGTGGATGAACGGGCTGGTAAGGTGGGAGGGTCTTGTCCAATACATGGATTAACTTCTCAAAATCCAAAATGATTTTATAGTTCCTGAGCCAATCTTTATAATTGGGTCCGCTCAGTCTATGTGTGTTCAGGATACATGCTAATGGGTTGGACACAGATATTTTTTTATAGAGAGTCAAAGATTCTAGTTAGATACTGAAATTATGAATTGACCAATTTATTTAGAAATTTTATTTTTAAATAAATTAGCTTCCACTATTTTTTTGGATCCCTACACTCCCTCTGTAGAGATGCGAAAATCTTCATGATTAATGATTTCTAGTGATTGGTGCGGTCTCACCAACTAACTCATCACCTCACCTAAAAGTTATTGGTGATGGGTTAGCCAATGAGTGAACAACTCTTGTTCAATGATTCTATAAGCATGGTGCACCCAAACTTGATCTCTAATTCATGAATCTTACCATATCCGAAATATTGATCCACTCCTTAGTTAAGTCAGACCCATCATTTGCACCGACTGGATTCTTAATTGAGTCTCTCACCATATCCAAAATATTGAGCCTAACTCATCCTTAGCCCATAGCATCCAATGCCTAATAGACATGGTTGCATCTTTTCGGTGCAACTGAGCCACTGTATCCAATCGAGAACAATCAACTTTGGAAAGGGCCCGCACATCTACAATGGTGGAAGACCTCAGACTTAATCTTTTCTTAGGGAGAATTGATTCAGGTCTCATTAAACTAGACTTGTCGTAGTCATAATAATTATGACTAACCTAGTGGCATGGGTTAGCTCGGATTATTGACCACCTCAAATCAGAACTGAGTCAACAGATATGGCCAGGTAAGTGAGATCGGTGGAAGGGAATATGCCATTAACTCGTACAAGAATGCATTCAGGTCGAGTAGCTTCCAATTAAAAATCAGTCGATCGTATGTGCCAAACTTACCTTAGACACCAAATTATTGAGCCAGAACCAATTGGGTTAGCCTACAATCCAGACTCTAACCTCTGAGCCTAATTAGGTCTTGCTTGATCGTGACTCGATCTTGACCCAGACTTAATCCTATTAGGCTGGTCAATTTAAGCATTGTTGATCCCATCTAACCAACTCTTGATTCGGTTTGATCAACCGCTTAGACCTAATTGAGCTACCCAAGCCTGAACCCAGTATTATGAATATGTCTTAGATCTAAAATTCTTAATTTTAGACCTAATTAATATTCCATAATCTTAATTTTAAATTAAGTAGGGTTCATAAACAAAATATGCACAATAAATCCTAGGGTTTCAGGATCTAGGGTTTTGCAGAAAGTAAGTTTTAGGTTTCTGATTAAGGATGAACGTGCAGCACCCCTACACATCATAAGAATACCCATCGGATGGGAGGAGAGGGCCTTTAAACCCTTCTTCATTCTTATGACCGGACGGCCAAGAGGAACGCCTTAATCAGGAACATGCAATACTACAAAACAGTTTTAGATCTATATCATATATCTCATATACAAATTAGATCTAATCATGGCATATTTTGCATACATCTCATGTATCGAATCATGCATATTTTTAGATCTAAATTATCTCATAATAATCTAAAAAATTAGATTTAAATTGATCTAATCAAAATAAATTCTAATCTAGATAATTATGTAGAACTATTCTACAACTAGTCTAGACATGCATCAATCATATCTCATATGATGTTTAAAATTAAATAATTTTTATTTGCTATTTTTAGATGTTATTATAACAATTATAATATCAAAAAATAGTAAATAAATAGATCTAAAATATGATTTAATCAAATTAAATTGTAAACATGCAAGACTATTCTATAGAACTATTCTATTTTAGAACTAGTCATGCATATTTTCTAATCTTAGATCCAAATCATTTAATTTTAATTTTTTCTGATTTTAGATCTGATCACATCTCATGTGACATCTAAAATCATATATTTTTTTATTAGAATAAATTTAAAATTATATCTAAACATTTTACAACCTTGGCTCTGATACCAGTTGAAGGGAAAATCCTGATTTCCCGGACCAAAGTTCATTCAAATCTGATCGGATCAAGAGATATATTTTAAAAATTTTTCTTTTTAATCCAAATCAGATCTGAGATGTTTTAAATTTAATTTTTATTTATTCTAATAATTAAAATAAAATCTAAATAAATTAAATCAAATTTAATTTATCTTGATGTAGGGTAATCCTATTATCCATTGATGATCCTGTAAGCAGCGGAAGATTCTGGATCTAGCCATGCAAGTGCCTGGCCTCTACCAATATCCACTCAGATTGAATCTGGCGATCCTCTTCTTCTCTATCACATCTCTAAAAATCAGATCTAGATCTGATTTGGAGGATCTTCAAAACACCTTTCGAAGATCAGTAGTTGTCCTTTGCAGCAGCGCAGCCTTCTAGCTTTCTATCGCCTTTCTCTGTTCTGGATTGCACCAACCAAGATCCCAAACTACTTTGGGCATGGAGAGGAGAGGGAGAAGATGGGCTTGGTATGGAGGAGAGAACCAGCCTTGGGGTGTGGGAATTTTCACTTGTTCTTTGGGTTGGGCGCAGGGTCTTATTTATAGACTATGCATGATCCAACTCCTCTTCTTCCCAACCAATCATAATCCTTTATGAAATTAGATCTAAATCTGATTGTTAGAAAAAGAGTCCCTTGGATTCCTCCTTAGATGGCACCTAAGACCAGTCAATCTTGGTTCTTAGGAGGAGTCTAATTGGAATCCAAAAAAAAGATGGAGTCTCTATCCAACAAGAACTCTTGGGTGCCTCCAGCTTGGGCACACACCAAGGGTGGCGTGCAACCTCCTTCTTGCTAGGTTCTGGCAGGAGGACAAGCCCCCACCAGTCCTTCAATAGGTGTGTGACATGTGGATAGAAGTCAAAGTATCAATGGTCAATATTTGACCAGTCAAAAGTCAACTTTTGACCAAAGTCAAAGGACGGGAAATGGCAAGTGACCAAAAATGGCATGTATTATCCTACAAAATAAGACAACCATTTTTTGACCTGGACAAGCTCCAATCAGACCAAGTGAAAGCCTCTGATCGAACACAAACTCCTTTGGCTCAGTCAGGACAACTATTTATCATAGTAAAAGAAGAACGTTAGGTTCAATCGAGTGCTAGCATGATTTCCTTGAACCTAATTGAATCTCATTCAGATCAATTGAACTAGATCAGTTCAATTGATAATCACCAAATTCAAACCCTTGTTTATATGACCCAGTTTGATTCAGTTCTGTATGGTAATGAGATATGTCATGATCTCTATCATCGACATAATCAAAACCCCTTTCGATGGATCAGAACTCTTCTGATTCGAACAGTTAGAATGATCAATCATCTAAATCATTCTAATTGCTCCCAAAATCCACCAGTGACACCTAGTAGTATATGATGGCAACCCATCAGAGCTGAATGTGAACCTCTTGGTGTAGCTACCTGTGTGATTAAGTTCTTCTATCTTGAGCCCCGATCAGATTAGGGTTAAGGTGAACTCGTCAAACCCTAGTTTCTATCATATGATGTAATCATTCGATTCAAGTCCGATGTGAAAAAGCTAAATAGAAACTCTTTCTATTATTTCACTCTGCCATGGCCATGGGCTTTTGAACTTGATTCTCATGATCATCATAGGGCTGCTCCTCTACCATCGAGGTAGATAGATTCCATCTTGATGCAATCCAATTCCTACAATGAACATGCTATAGCCAACATACACCTCAGGATTCCATATGGCTAGGAGATCGAGTAATGGTGTAGTCAAACTATAACACCCTCAAGGTGAACTGTCGATGCACCTCAGGTCAAAGAACCAAATACACTACTGCAGCATCGAGTCAGTCATTGATGAGAAGGTAGACTTCCTAATGACTACTCGAGGTGGTCACGCTCAGTGCCCTCGTTCTCTAACGAGTACCTATACTCTCACTCTGGTGTCTCCACACCATAGACTCAAGACTCATCTACTAAAGAGAAGCGATTGTACACCAACCTTCTGGATCAATCACCATCCTTGTGATGATCTATGGTCGGAAGCATTTTATGAGTTAATAATGATATTCATGTCTTAAATTTTCAACTCTTGAAAATATGAATTATCATTACCATTAACTCAAAGGATGTATCACAGACACTAAATACACATATGTGATAGAGAATAACCCATTTTATTGATTGTAGTCAAAATTATAATTTTGCCCCCAGAAGTGTATTACAAGTGTCAGCCAATTCTGACTTCTAGGATACATATATCTAACAGCAGGAAGATCAGACTACGGAGCAGGCTACTCAGGTAGAGGAGCATACGTCTCATTTACAAGACGTCCTGAGCATCATGGTGATGAGACTTAGTGCATTTTGGAGCTAACTTCATGGGCTTTGTGGACATATTGGTCAGCATTCTGGCTCTAGTCCTTATAGCTTTAGCCCCTCCAGCTCCTCCAGCTCATACACCATCTCCTTCTGATGACGATGATGTAGATGTAGATTTAGGAGACTTTTGATATAGGCATTTTTTTTGAAAAATATTATAATAAATTTTATTCAGTAATAAAATTTGAGAATTTTAAAAATATTTTTGTGTTATTTATAAAATTTTCTTGTGTTATATATTAAATGAACTGCATTTATCAAGTAAAAAAAATAAAAATTTAAAAATTTATATCTTTTTATTATTGAAAAGCTAAGGCAGCAGTTGCAAAATCGCTATCATAGGCATGCCAATCGATGCCCTAGGGTATTAGTCAACCACTGCCATAACCTTTGGCAGTGGTTACAAAATCGCTACATTAGCCATATGGCAGCGATTTTGTAACCACTACCATAGAACCTATGGTAGCAGTTTCAAAACTACTGCCATTGCTTGTTTATGGTAGTAGTTTTGAAATGCTGCCATTGCCTGTCTATGACAACAATTACAAAATCGCTACCATATCCGTTTATGGCAGCGGTTACGAAATCGCTGCCATAGGTCAAGTATGGCAGCGGTTAAGAAAACCGCTACTATAGACTGTCTATGGCAGCAATTTTTCATAACTACTATAAAAACCACTATCATAGACCTACGATGATGGCCATAATGGCAGTGGTTACATAACTGCTATCGTAGCCTATGATAGAGATTTTTAGGGCTATGGTAGTAGTTGTGAATTATTGCCATGTTAGATATGTGTGCCCTAGAAGCCAAAATTGGCTGACACTTGTAATACACATGTAAGGGCAAAATTATAATTCTGATTATAAATAATAAAATGAATTATTTTTTATCATAATGTATATTTGAAAGTGTCTATGATACATCCCTTAAGTTAATGATAATGATAGTTTATATTTTTAAGAGTTAAAAATTTAAGATATAAATTTTTATTATTAATTCATAAAATGCTTCTGACCGTAGGATCATCATGAGGATAGTGATTGATCCAAAAGGTTGGTGTATGATCACTTCTTTAGGATAGATGAATCTTGAGTCTACGGTGTAAAGACATCCGAGCGAGAGTATAGGTACTCGTTAAAGAATGAGGGCACTGAGTGTGACCATCTCAAGTAGTCATGAGGAAGTCTACCTTCTCGTCGATGACTGGCTCGAAGCTGCAATGGTGTGTCTGGTTCTTTGATCTAAGGTGCATCGATAGTTCACCTTGAGGGTATTATAGTTTGACTACACCATAACTCGATCTCCTAGCCATTCGGAATCCTGAGGTGTATGTTAGCTATAGCATGTTCATTGTAGGAATTAGATTGCACCAATAAGGGATCTATCTACCTTGGTAAATGAGGAGCAGCCCTATGATGATCATGAGAATCAAGTTTATAAGCCCATGGCCATGGCAGAGTGAAATAATAGAAAGAGTTTCTATTACGATTTTCACATTAGACTTGAATCGAATAATTAATTCATATGACAAAAATTAGGATTTGACGAGATCACTTTAACCCTAATCCAATCAGGGCTCAAGATAGAGGAACTTAATCACATAGGTAACTACACCAAGAGGTTCATTTTTAGTTCTGATGGATTGCTACCATATGCTGCTAGTTGTCACTGATGGATTTTGGGAGCAATTAGAATGATTTGGATGATCGATCATACTAGTTGTTTGAATCAAAAAAATTCTGATCCATTGGAAGGTATTTCGATGATATCGATGATAGAGATCGTGACATATCGCATTACCATACGGTACTGAACCAAACTGGATCACACAAATAATGGTTTAGATTTGAATATCATCAATTGGACTAACCTAGTTCAATTGATTTGAATAAGATTCAATTAGGTTCAAGAAAATCATGCTAACACACGATTGAGCCTAATGTTCTTCTTCAATAATCATTAAAGCTTATCTCGACTGAGCTAAATATGTTTGAGCTCACTCAAAAATCTTTACTTGGTCTGACTGGAGGTTGTCCAGGTCAAAAATGGATTGTCTTAATTTATGAAAAAAATTTGAGACAATATCTGCCATTTTTCATCACCTGCTAAATCTTGTCTTTTGACTTTGGTCAAACATTGATCTTTGACACTTAGACATCTGCCCATATGTCATGCACCCATAAGAGAGAACATGGGGCTTTGCCCCCTACCTAAAAGTAGAAAGAGAGGAGGTGCATGCCTAGGGAGGCATGCACCCCATGAGGATTACCTCTGGAGTCCCATATAGATGGGACTCCAGGTTGCTTCATGCTTTCAACTTGGGTGGTGCCAAAGAGTCCTGTTTGATTAGTCTTGGCACCACCTAAGGAGGTTTGTGAGGGACTCTAATCTGATTGGGTCCGATGATGTCATCCCACCAATCTGATTTAGATCTGATTGCACAAATAGCCATGATTGGTTGAGATGATGTGGCACTGCATGGCACAGTAGGGTCTATATAAATCCTGTCTACACCTAGGATTGAGAGGTTCTACTCTTTGCCCAAGCTACAAAGCTTCTCTCCCTCCTTCTCCATGCCACCTTCAGGTCCTCTCTCTCCTATCCACATCCAAGACTTTTTGGGCTCGAGTTTGGTAAGATCCAAGCAAGAGAAAGGCGATAGAAAAGGAAGAAGGCAGCACTGCTACAAAAGACAACAACTGATCTTCAAAAGGCATTTTGAAGACCTTCAATATTAGATCCAAATCTAATTTTTGGAGTATAGATTGAGAAGAAGAAGATCTCTTAATTTTGTTCGAGTAGATACTGGTAGAGGCCAAGCGCTTGCATGACTACATCCAGAACCTCAGGCAAACATCAGGATCATCGCAGGATAATAGGATTACCCATAACAAAGGTATAATTAAATTAGATTTAATTAATTTTATTTTATTAGATTAATAAAATTAGATTTGAAGAGTCTTAGATCTAATTTAGATTTAAGAAGAAAATTTTTGAAATATCACTCTTGATCAAATCAGATCTGAACGAATCTGATCCAAGAAATAGGATTTTTCTCTTCAACTGGTATTCGAGCCAGGTTTCCAAAATTCATTAGATCTGATTTTATTTTAATTTTGATCTAATAATTAGATGATTTCAAATATCACATTAGATGTGATTAGATCTAAAATAAAAATTAAAAAAATTAAGTAATCTAGATCTAAGATTGTGAGATGCATGACTAGACTAGGAATAGAATTATTCTATATGTAGTCTAGCATAATCATAATTTTAATTTGATTATTTATAATTTTTAGATCTATTTATTTACTATTTTTTGATACTATAAATATTATAATAAAATATAAAAAATAAAAATAAAGTTAAATAATTTTGTTCGTATGAGATATGATAGATGCATGTTTAGACTAGTTGTAAAATAGTTCTATAAAGTTATCTTGAATAAATTTAATTTGATATGATCAAATTTAAATTTTATTTTTTAGATATTTATGAGATAATTTAGATCTAAAAACATGCAAGATATGATACATGAGATACATTTAAAATATATTTTTAAGTTAGATTAATTTTTAAATGTGATATATGATGTAGATCTAACTAGTCTTGTAGATTCATCATGTTTCTGATTAAGACGTTCTCCTTGATCGTCCGATCATAAGAACAAAGAAGGGTTTAAAGGCCCTCTCCTTTCATTCGATGGGGTGTTCCTATGACGTGTAAGGGGTGCTGCATGTTCGTCCTTAATCAAAAATCAAAAACTTATTTTCTACAAAATCCTAGATCCTGAAATCCTAGGATTTTATTTACATGTTTTATTTATGAACCCTAAACATAATTAAGAATTAAGATTATGAAATATATTAGATCTAAAATTGAGAATTTTTAGATCTAAGACATATTCATAAAATTGGGTTCGGACTTGGGTAGCTCAATTAGGTCTTGCGGTTGATCAAACCAAATCAAGAGTTGGTTAGATGGGATCAAAAGTACTTAAATTGACTAGCCTAATTGGATTAAGTCTGGGTCAAGGTCGAGTCACATGAGTGATCAATCAAGTTAAGACCTAATTAGGCTCAGTGGTTAGAGTCTGGATTGTAGGCTAACCCAATTGATTTTGCTCAATAATTTGGTGTCTAAGGTAAGTTTGGCAGATACGATCAACTGATTTTTAATTGGAGCTACTCGACTCGAATGCATTTTTGTCGAGTTAATGGCATATCCCTTCCATCGATCTCACTTATCTGGCCATATTTGTCATCTCAGTCCTGATCTAAGTTGACTAATAATCCAAGCTAACCCATGCCACTAGATTAGTCATAATGGTTATGACTATATCAAGTCAAGTTTAAAGAGACCTAAATCAAATCTTCCTAAGAAAAGATTAAGTCTAAGGTCTTCCACCATTGTAGATGTGCGGGCCCTTTCCGGGTTGATTGTTCTCGACTGGATCACAGTGGTTCAGTTGCACCGAAAAGATGCAACCATGTCTATTAGGCATTGGATGCTATGGGCTGGAGGATGGATTGGGCTCAATATTTTGGATACGGTGAGAGACTCAATTAGAAATCCAATCTGTGCAAATGGTGGGTCTGACTTAACTAAGGAGTGGATCAATATTCCAGGCATGGTGAGATTCATGAATTAGAGACCAAGTTTGGGTGCACCATGATTAGAGAATCATTGAACAAGAGTTGTTCACTCATTGGCTAACCCATCACCAATAACTGTTAGGTGAGGTGATGAGTCAGTTGGTGAGACCGCACCACCTACTAGAAATCATTAATCATGGAGATTTTTGCATCTCTACAGAGGGAGTGTAGGGATCCAAAGAAAATAGTGAAAGCTAATTTGTTTAAAAATTAAAATTCCTAAATAAATTGGTCAAGTCATAATTATAAAATCTAACTAGAAACTTTGACTCTCTACAGAAAAAGAAAAAATGTCTGCATCCATCCCATTAGCACGTATCCTGGACACCCATAGACTGACCGGACCCAATTATAAGGATTGGCTCAGAAACTACAAAATTATTTTGGATTCTGAGAAGTTAACCCATGTATTGGACAGGACCCTCCCACCTTACCAGCCCATCCATCCTTGAATAGAGAGCATCTCTTAAAAAATGGATAGACGAAGATAATAAGGCCAGATATTACATGTTGGGCTCGATGTCTGATGAGCTCCAGCGCCAACATGAAGATATCAAAACTGCTCGCCAAATGTTGGCTCACCTGCAAGAGATGTTTGGTGAACAGAGTCGCGCAGCCAAATATCAAGTCACGAAATGACTTTTTAAGGCTAAGATGCGTGATGGGCAGTCAGTCCAAGATCACTATCTGATGATGATCAAGGACTTGAAAGAGCTTGAGAAGCTCGGTGTGAAGTTAGACTTGGATCTGTAGAACGATATTATTCTGCAATCCTTGACTGATGCATATGGGCAATTCATCATGAATTACCACATGCATAAACTTCAAAATTCCTCTGGCCGAATTAATGAATATGCTGGTCACCGCTGAGCTTTCTATGAAAGGTTCTAAAGGCTCAGTTCTTGCTATGGAATGGACTTCTTCCAAAAGAAAGTCTTTTGGAAAGAAAAAAAGTCTGTGAAAAAGCAGAAGGTGGAAGGATGGAAAGAAAAAGAAGGCAGAAGTTGAAGAAGAAGGCCGCTGACAAAGAAAAGTATTTTCCATTGCAATAGCTGACGGCCACTGGAAGCGAAACTGCCCTACTTACCTGGCCACCCTGAAGAACAAGAAGGAAGGTCCTTCTGGAGGTATGCTCGTTATTGAGTCTAACCTTATGATTTCTTCTGCATCCAGTTGGGTGCTTGACTCTGGTTCTAGTGCTCATCTGTGCACTTCCATGCAGGGTCTTGAGGATAGCAGGAGGCTGAGGGATGGAGACATGATCCTACGCATCGGTAATGGAGCAAGAGTTGCTGCAGTAGCCGTGGGAACATACCCTCTTCGATTACCATCTGGTTTAGACTTTAGTTTTGAAAGACTGTTATTATGTGCCTGCAGCTAGCAGGAATTTGATTTCTGTTTCATGCTTAGCACTAGAAGGCTATGTGATTACCTTCTTTAAGGACCATTGTAACATTCTTTATGAAAGAAATAAAATTGCAAATGGTTTCCTTATTAATGATCTTTATCAGCTACATATTGATGTATCTATTCTAACTATCGAGCAAAACGTGAATGCCAAACGACCTAGGGATAGTCCAAATGATAGGTATCTATGGCACCTGAGATTAGGTCATATAGCAGAAGATAGGATCAACAAATTGGAGAAAAATGGGCTATTGAGTCCATTGACTTTCGAGTCATATCCAACTTGTGAATCTTGTCTTCAAGGCAAAATGACTAAACTCCCTTTTGTAGGACATGGGGAAAGGGCCATAGATCTCCTTGCCCTAGTACATACTGATGTGTGCGGCCCATTTGATGTGCCGGCTAGAGGCAATTTTGTCTACTTCATTACCTTTACCGATGATCTATGTCTAGGTATGGGTATGTGTATCTTATGAGACATACAAGTCTGAAGCTTTTGAAAAGTTCAAAGAATTCAGACATGAAGTAGAAAAATAAACTGGAAAAATCCATTAAGGTTCTTCGATCAGATCGAGGAGGTGAATACCTTAGCCAAAAAATTCCTAGACTATCTCAAGAAAAATGGCATAGTCTCTCAATGGACTCCACCAGGAACACCTCAACTCAACGGAATTTCAGAATGGAGAAATCGGAAACTCCTATTGGATATGGTTCGATCCATGATGAGCTTCACAGACCTTCCTGATTTTTTTTGGGGACATTCATTGTTAACTTCAATTTATCTACTGAATAGGGTTTCCCTCTAAAATCGTTCCTACCACACCGTATGAGATATGGCACGGTAAGAAACCAAGTCTGAGTCATCTCAGAATTTGGGGTTGTCCGGCTCATGTCAAAAGACAACAAGCGGACAAGTTAGAGTTTAGGTCCTTCAGAGCTCGATTCATAGGATATCCTAAAGAGTCATTAGGATACTATTTCTACATTCCAGAAGACCACAATGTGATTGTGAGTCGACATATGCCATCTTTCTTGAAAAATAGTTTATTCAAGATAGCGGCATTAAAAAGCAGATTAAGCTTGATGAGAAAGTCTCACAAGTACAACGAGCTAAGGACCAATTGGAACCAAATCAGGTTGAGCCAATAAGAACACTACCTCCTCCACCTCGTAGATCGGAAAGAGTTTTCCATCCCCCTGAAAGATACTTAGGTATTATTTCAGAGGAAGTAGAGGAAAATGTTCCTCGTAGGTAATGGTGCTCATGGTGATGATCCCAAAACCTACAACGAGGCGATATCAGATATCGACTCCGAGAAATGGCTAGAGGCAATGCAGTCAGAAATTGACTCGATGCACTCAAACCAAGTCTGGACCTTGGTAGATCCACCAGAAGGTATAGTACCTATTGGGTGTAAATGGATCTTCAAGAGAAAGATTGGTGCAGATGGGAATGTGGAGACATTCAAGGCTAGACTAGTGGCAAAAGGTTATAGTCAATGCGAAGGCATTGACTATCAGGATACCTTTTCCCAGTGGCTATGCTAAAATCCATCCGCACATTGCTTGCCATTGTTGCAGCCTATTTCGATTATGAAATATGGCAAATGGACGTGAAAACGGCATTCTTAAATGGATATCTTGAGGAAGATATCTATATGGAACAGCCATAGGTTTCACATCCAGTGATACTGATCACAAGAGTTTGCAAGCTGCAAAGGTCCATATATGGACTTAAGCAAGCATCTCGGAGCTGGAACACTCATTTCAATGATGTGATCAAAATTTGGTTTCATCAAAAATGAAGAGGAACCATGTGTCTTCAAAAAGGATCAGTGGGAGCGCTGTTGTCTTCCTCGTATTGTACGTGGATGACATCCTCCTTATTGGGAATGATATTCCCATGTTGACGATAGTCAAAATATGGTTGTCCAAGGAATTCTCCATGAAAGACCTAGGTGAAGCATCCTTTATTCTAGGAATTAAGGTCTATAGGGATAGACCGAATAGGATGCTAGGACTTTCACAGAAGATGTACATAGAGAAGTACTAAAGAGGTTTAGTATGGAAAACTCTAAGAGGGGATTAATACCCTTCAGACATGGTATTCATCTTTCCAAGAAGATGTGCCCTAGCACACCTGAGGAAATAGAACGCATGAGCAAGATCCCTTATGCTTCTGCAATAGGGAGCCTCATGTATGCCATGCTATGTACACGACCTGATATAGCCCATGCTGTGAGTGTCACAAGCAGATATCAGTCAAATCCAGGTGAAGAACACTGGACTTCTATGAAATGTATCCTTAAGTACTTGAAGAAGAACTAAGGATATGATGTTGGTCTTTGGTAATGGAGAACTCCAAGTCCAGGGATACACAGACTCGGATTTCATGTCTGATATAGATGATCGAAAGTCGACATCTGGGAGTCTGTTTGTGTGCAATGGTGGTGCTGTCAGCTGGAAGAGTTTCAAGCAAACAACATGATAGCAGATTCCACCATGGAAGCAGAATATATCGCTGCATCAGAGGCTGCGAAGGAAGCATTCTGGTACAAGAAGTTTGCTACAGAAATCGGAGTAATGCCATCAGATGCCATTCCTCTATACTGCGACAACAATGGCGCCATAGCCCTTGCTAAGGAGCCGAAGGTCTCACCAAAAATCAAAGCACATTGAGCGGCGATACCACCTCATCCGCGATTACCTCGAGAAGGGTTACGTCGAGGTCAAGAGAGTCGACTCCACAGATCAATGTGGCAGACCCACTTACAAAGCCGTTGGGCCAGCAGAAGATCGAAGCCCACCTTGAGAAGATGGGACTTAGACTTGTAGCCAATTGGCTTTAGGACAAGTGGGAGATTGTTAGATATATGTGCCCTAGAAGCCAGAATTGGCTGACACTTGTAATACACTTCTAGGGGCAAAATTATAATTTTGACTATAAATCAATAAAATGGGTTATTTTCTATCACATATGTGTATTTAGTGTCTGTGATACATCCTTTGAGTTAATGGTAATGATAATTCATATTTTCAAGAGTTGAAAATTTAAGACATGAATAATCATTATTAACTCATAAAATGCTCCTGACCATAGGATCATCATGAGGATGGTGATTGATCCGAAAAGGTTGGTGTACAATCGCTTCTCTTTAGTAGATGAGTCTTGAGTCTATGGTGTGGAGACACCGGAGCGAGAGTACAGGTACTCGTTAGAGAATGAGGGCACTGAGCGTGACCACCTCGAGTAGTCATTAGGAAGTCTACCTTCTCGTCAATGACTGACTCGATGCTGCAGTGGTGTGTCTGGTTCTTTGACCTGAGGTGCATCGGCAGTTCACCTTGAGGGTGTTATAGTTTGACTACACCATAACTCGATCTCCTAGCCATTCGAAATCCTGAGGTGTATGTTGGCTATAGCATGTTCATTGTAGGAATTGGATTGCATCCAAGATGGAATCTATCTACCTCGGTGGATGAGGAGCAGCCCTATGATGATCATGAGAATCAAGTCCATAAGCCCATGGCCATGGCAAAGTGAAATAATAAAAAGAGTTTCTATTAGGATTTTCATATTGGACTTGAATCGAATGATTAATTCATATGATGGAAATTAGGGTTTGATGAGATCACATTAACCCTAATTCAGTCAGGGCTCAAGATAGAGGAACTTAATGACACAGGTAACTGCACCAAGAGGTTCATTTTCAGTTCTGATGCATTGGCACCATATGCTGCTAGGTGTCACTAGTGGATTTTGGAAGCAATTAGAATGATTTGGATGATTGATCATACTAGTTGTCTGAATCAAAAAAGTTTTGACCCATCGGAAGATCTTTCGATGATGTCGATGATAGAGATCATGATGTATCCCATTACGATATAAAACTGAACCTAACTGGATCACACAAACAAGGGTTTGAATCTGGATATCATCAATTAGACTAAACCAATTCAATTGATTTGAATAAGATTCAATTATGTTCAAGGAAATCGTGCTAGCATACGATTGAACCTAATGTTCTACTTCAACAATCATTAAAGCATGTCTCGACTGAGCTAAATATATTTGAGCTCACTCAGAAACCTTTACTTGGTCTGACTAGAGCTTGTCTAGGTCAGAAAAGGGTTGTCTTAGTTTATGAGATAAATTTGAGATAACACCTGCCATTTTCCATCATCTGCTAAATCTTATCTTTTGACTTTGGTCAAACGTTGATCTTTGACACTTAGACATCTGCCCATATATCATGCACCCATAGGAGAGAACATGGAGCTTTGTCCCCATGCTAAATAGTAGAAAGGGAGGGGGTGCATGCCTCCCATGAGGATCATGCCTGGAGTCCCATACAGATGGAACTCCAGGTTGCTTCATGCTTTCAACTTGGGTGGTGCCAAAGAGTCCTCTTTGACCAGTCTTGGTGCCACCTAAGGAGGTTTGTGAGGGACTCTATTATGATTGGATTAGATGATTTCATTCCACTAATTAGATTTAGATCTGATTGCATAAATAGCCATGATTGATCGAAATGATGTGGCACTACATGGCACAGCAGGATCTATATAAGCCCTATCTGCGCCTAGGATTGAGAGGTTCTACCCTTTGACCATTTCACAAGGCTTCTCTCCCTTCCTCTCTGTGCCATCTTCAAGTCCTCTCTCTCATATCCATGTCCAAGACTTTTTGGGCTCGAGTTTGGTGCGATCCAAGCAAGAGAAAGGCGATAGGAAAGGAAGAAGGCTGCACTGCTGCAAGAGACAATAGCTGATCTTCAAAAGGCATTTTGAAGACCTTCAAGATCAGATCTAGATCTAATTTTTGGAGCACAGATTGAGAAGGAGAAGATCTCCAAATTCTATTCGAGTGGATACCGATAGAGGCCAAGCGCTTACGTGGCTAAATCTAGAACCTCAGGCAAACATTGGGATCATCATAGGATAATAAGATTATCCATAATAAAGGTACAATTAAATTAGATTTAATTATTTTATTTTTTTTATTTTATAAAATTAATAAAATTAGATCTGAAGAGTCTCAGATATAATTTGGATGTAAGAGAAAAATTTTTAAAATATTTCTTTTGATCAAATCAGATCTGAGCGAACCTGATCTAGAAAATAAGATTTTTTCCTTCATGTCATAGCCCTATTCTATACTTGTGATCCATCTATGGATTAAAGTAGCCATCTCAAAGTTGGAGTATGCATTTTGATATGGTATCAGAACGTATGGCTTCATTAAGAATGGAGAGAAACCCTTTATGTATAAATGGATTAATGGTTCTATAGTCATATTTCTTAAACTGTATGTGGATGATATTCTCTTAATTGAAAATAACATCCCTACATTACATGGAATAAAGATTTGGCTATCATCTCAATTCTCCATGAAGGACTTAGGAGAAGCTTCCTACATCCTAGGGATGAAGATCTATTGAGATAGATTTAAAAGGTTGCTTGGATTGTCTCAATCCATGTACATTGATACCGTGCTGAAGCGGTTCAGCAATGTAAATTCCAAGAAAAGTTATCTCCTGATAGGCCATGAAATTTTTCTCTCAAAGAGGAATTATCTGATAACTCCTCAAGAGAGAGAGCATATGAGTAGAATATTATTTACTTCGGTAGTGGGTTCTATTATGTACATAATGATGTGTATCTAGATGTGGCATACTCACTAGGGATAGTGAGTAGATACCAGTGTGATTCGAATGAGAATCACTGGAAGGTTGTAAAGACAATCCTGAAGTATTTGAGAAATACTAAGAACCAGTGGCTCATCTATAGAGATGCAAACTTAAAACTTGTAGGATATATTCATTCCAATTTTTAGTCAAATCATGATGACAGTAAGAGCATGCCAGGTTATATATTTACCCTAATCGATAGAGTGGTCTGCTGGAAGAGTTTTAAGCAGCACACTATGGCCGATTCTGTGTGTGAGGTGGAGTATGTCACAACATCCAATGCTGCTAAGAAAGTTCATCGACAAGTTGGAGTGGCACCCTCCTTGGATGGTCTAGTTTTTTTTACTGTGACTGCTCATGCAAAAGGGTCGAAGGTGCATCAACACACCAAGTACATTCTACGTCTTTACCATCTTATATGACAGATCATGGAATGAGATGACATCGAGCTTTAGAAGATCAATGGAAAGAAGAACATTACCGACCCATTAACTAAAACCCTTGGAATCAAAGAGTTCGACAATCACAAATGGAAGATGGATATACGATACTGTTCTGAATGACTTTAGTCTAAATGGGAGTCATTAGGTATTGTATCCTAAAGCCAATCATCTAGATTGCAGATGGTTGAGTTGATTGTAATTTATACTTAAATTTTTTAATGAATAAAAATATTATTCTAGCATTTCATTATGTTAGTGCATCTTTCTATAATGAACTCTTCTGTGATGAAGTCTTTAGGACTATTTAGACTCAATAAAAGAAAATTTATCGTTTAGTCCTTAAACTTGATCGCGACTAAATGATACATTATCACCTAAGAGAAAAATATTTATTGAGTGTAGATCACTGCATGCCATATGGATTGGTTGTCCTCTTAACTAAGAAGTATGGAGATACTGGTATGGCATGTAGGTGAAATATAAGGGTATATTTTACTGATCATGATCCAACTGTGGAGCTCTTTACTATCAAGTGTTGCTCACTATACTTTGGTACTGGACTACCTAAATTTCTAATTCAGTGATGGAAGGTTACTGGATACAGTCAAGTACTTGTTTAGTTGGCGTGTGAGTCAAAATGGGATTGACCCCTCTAAGTGTTGGAACAAATGCATCACTATGTTTTAATTTAGTAAAATCTTGGCCGGGATAGTCCATATGATGGATATTATAATTTGAAATCCAATGTAGATGATTTTTAGGATTGATAGTTAAACCCTAGGTCATCTTTTGAGTATTTGGATCAAGAAGATGAATTATGCAGTAACCATATGTGATAGGTTCATCAATGTTGCATTGCGACTATTCGACCTATCTAAATGTCGAGTACCATTGCTAGATGGTCACATTGATTAGTACAGAAATTGGCTCTTGTGCTATCGACTTATGATTCAAACCTTTGGGATCACACATAATAGAAGTTTCTTTCTAATCTGATGGCTGATAAGGAGTCCCAATGGTTTAGGACTCTATGGTCAAGAGTCCCACTAGACTAGGACTCTATGATCGAAAGTTTCATTAGATTGGAACTCTACCTTTGTGGATCCCACTAGACTGAAACTCTGATATTATTAGAGGATTAATTAAAAAGTAGATTACTAACTAGCTTAATTTGACTGAGTAATAAGGATTTGATCAAATCTGATTGAATTTGATTCGATTGGGTTTGATCCGATCAGGTCATTAGATGATCTAGTTACTATGAGAGATTCGATCCTAAATTGATTAGGATCTGAACCTAATTAATTTTTAACTTAATTAGAATTTTATTTGATTTGATTAAGCCTAATTTGGTTGGGTTTATCCTAGTCTAATGGGATCTAGACAAATTGGTTTAGATGAAACCAATTTGGACAAGTCGAATTTGAATTCAAATATCTCCCTGATTCACCCTACTTCGACCCACACCCTCTCTCACACAAATTCTGAATTTGCATGGGCTTTCCCATTCCTAGAAGAGTTTTGTTCACCTTCTCTCTTTCTCCCTTTAACCTGGTCCAAGTGTTGGACTGGTTCAAAGTAAGCTAAATTTTGAATTCAACATAAATTGGTTACTAGTTCCACCACCTCTTCTTATCTATTTTCCATTCCCCTTGACCTTTTGTTGCATATATTTTTTGTGTTTTCTAAGTGTAGGCATGTAGAAGGAGAGTCCTTCTGCATGTCACTCACTTTTGGGGGATGTTGGAAAAGGATAAGATGGGATTTGACTTTGAATTCAGATGGGAGGTTGAAATAAGTTCAACCACCAACCTTTATCCTTTCCCACATGCAAACACCATCGAAGTTGCCCATTTAAAATGCAATTTGGAGTGGGCATGCATGAGGTTGCATGAGAGGTCTTTGGAGAGAGAATAGTAGAGGGGACGTGACATTCTAGGGTGAGAAAAGTCAATAGAGAGTTCTTGTGCCATTCATTTTTCTTCTTCTTATCTCATGCAAAGTTTAAAAGGATTTTAATTTGTGCATAAGCTCTTTCTGAGAAAGAGTTTCTCAGAAATAAAAGAGCAAGCATGAGGGTCTCTTGTCTATGAGGTCTTTTGTGAAGAAAATAGTGCAGGATTTGCAGTACTACTTTTAATTTTTTTTTAAAAATAGTAAAAATATAGTAAAAAAATAATTAATATAATTAATTATCAACTGATCATATCAAAATATTAAATCCTACACTAAGGATCTAAACATAATATGCATGCATTCATATAGATCTGAAAAAATAAAACTATGCAGCAAACTATTTACTACATCTATGCGTTCAAAACACAATACCTTTTTGCAGATAGTTGATAACCATGATTTGATCATCATCGAGATGGTCTGCTGGTCACGACACTTTCATACAAATATCTAGCCTCCATGGATCGTCCACACCAAGCTCCTGGTCCTGATCGGCTTCCCACGAGTGCTATCTCAACACCAGAGTCTTTCACGGGCTATTTTGATTGAACAGCTTTGATCTTCATCTACAGGCTTCACAGATGCTCTGAGTTGCTGAAAGACATAGTAGAGAAGTAGAGGAGGTTCTCTCTGAAATTTCGTGGGCTTATAATATTCATAGCTCATGCAATGGCTTCCCAAAACCTAGGTCGAGTACCTAGGACTGCACTCTCCCAAAAAACCTTATGCCCCTTCTCTCTTGGTTTTCTCTCTCTCAGAGATGACTGAAGCCTCTTCCAATACATGAAATGAATCTCACGATGGTTCTCTTCTTCAAAATAGGTGTTAGCACACATCCCAAAAAACTTTCCTTTTAATATTTGATTAAACAACAACTTCTATGCGTGTGGGGAACCAAAAACTAGTTTGAATGCTAGTTTGAATTCAAAATTCTTTTAATTCAAACTTCATCCAAACTAATTCAAACTTATTTGGGATGTGTGAAGAAGTTGTGCACCCACTCTTCAGCATGGAAAAGTCCACATGAAACCCCTTTCACGTGGAGATAAATGGCACACAAGAGAAGGGTCGCACAAAGGATAAGATATGGTTGTTGTCAACTCAAATTCAAACTCATTTTGAATTTGAATGTCAACTAATCATAACTTATCCATTGAGGATGTGGAAGATCAGGGCGTGAGGTATTATGTGCATGGGAGAAAAGTCATGAGAGAATAAAAATCAAATTTTAAGTAGATGTGGGACATAGGTGGCACATGGGAAGAGAAGACTAGTCAAATTAGTCTTTGAAATTCAAATTTCAACCAACTGAACCAACCCAATCAAAATTGATTAGGCCCAATTAGAATAAATTAAACCCAACCCATTTAGGCTTAATTAGTCTCAATTAAATCTTAATAAAATTAAAAATTGATTAAGCCCAACCTTTGATCAAATCAGGGTTTGAACCTCCCCGGCAATAGGTCAACTTGTGACTTAATCGGGTTAAACCCAATCAAAACTAATTCAATTGGACTTCAATCAAAAGTCATAACTCAATTAAATTGAGTTAAAATCACTAATTCAACCTCTCATAATCTCAGAGTCCAAATTCGGTAGGTCATCGGACAATAGAGTTCATCGATATGAAATCCTAATCGAAGAGTTCCAGTCCAGTAGGACTCTTGATCCCAGTGTCTGAAATGAATGAAACTTGTAATCATAGAGTCCATACTCTTGATCAGAGAGTTCTAGATAAGTAGAACTCAGTGTCCTAATGCAATAGGATATTTGGTCAAAGAGTCCTAGTTCAATGGGACTCTAGACCATAGCAAATAGATCCGGTAGAAATCTCTAGTGTGTATGACTCTGTAGGTTCGAACCTAAGCCAGTAGCAAAGAAACCACTTCTTGTAATAATCGAAGTGACCACCTAGCAATGGTACCCAATGTCCGGATAGGTCGAATAGTCATAATTGTAATAATCAGAACCTACGCAAATATGGTTACAGCATAATTCATCCCTATGACCTCTATGTAATAGATGACTTAGGGTTTGACTATCAATCCTAAAAAAATACGTCTATGTCGTGTCTCAAAGCAATTAGTCCTGTGACTCCTCTCTATTACTATCCTAGTCAAGGCTTTGCTAAATTGAAATACAATTGAACATAGATTCTGAAACCAAAAGTGGTCAATCCCATCTTGATGCACGCACCGACTCCTCAAGTACTTGACCATGCCCAGAAATCTTCTATCACTGAATTAGAAATTTAGGTAGTCCGACATCAAAGCATAGTGAGTTTTTTGGAAGTCACCATGGTGATCTTAGATCAGAGGAATACTTATACCCATATACCATCGAAGCTAATCTTGATAAGAGAAAAGCTCCAGAGTTGGTCACGTTCAGTGCAGATGTACCCATAGATCTCACATGCATATCATATCAGTATCTCAACACTCCTTGATTACGAGGATAACCAACCTATATGGCACATAATGACCTATACTCGATAAATGTTGTCATCCTAAGTAACAATGTATCATTTGATCGTGAACTATTTTAAGGACTAAATGATAAATCCTCCTTTATCGAATCTAGATAGTCCTAAGAACTTCATCACAACATAGGAGTTTATTAGAAGATAAAAAAATTTATGATGAAAAAATATTAAAATATTTTTTATTAATTCATAATTTATATATAATTATAAAAGTATAGCTCAACCATCAACAAGCTGACGACTGGCTTTGGGATACATTCCCAATAATCTTCCACTTAGACTAAAGCCAATCAGTGTAGTATCTAATACCTATTTTCGATTTAAAGTCGTTGAATTCCTTCACCATAATAGATTTAGTGAATGGGTTGACCATATTTTTCTTTCCATCGATTTTCTGAAGGTTGACGTCACCATGATCCATGATCTCTCGAATAAGATGGTAGCAGCGCAGAATATACTTTGTCTGCTCGTGTGCCTTCGATTCCTTCATCTGAGCAATGGCTCTAGAGCTATCATAATAGAGCAAAACTGGACCATTAAGAGTGGGTGCTACTTTAAGCTCAGTGATTAATTTTCTCAACCACACCGCTTCTTTGGCAGCATCTAATGCAGTGACATACTCTATCTCGCAAACTGAATCGGCCATAGTGTGCTGCTTAGAACTCTTCCAGTAGACAACCCCACCATTAAAGATGAATATATATCCCAATAAACTCTTGCTATCATCCTGATCTGACTAAAAACTAGAGTCTGTGAACCCTATAAGTTTCGAGTCCAATTCACCATATACAAGCCACTGGTCCTTAGTACTTTTTAAATACTTCAAGATGGTTTTAATAACCTTCCAGTGGTTTTCCCCTAAATCAGATTGGTATCTACTCACTATCCCTAGTGAGTATGCCACATCTGATCGTGTATATATCATGGTGTACATGATAGAATCCACTGTCAAAGCATATGGTTTTCTACTCATACCTTCTCTTTCTAGAGGTGTTGTCGGACAATCCCTCTTTGAAAGAGAAATTTTATGGCTTATCGGTACATAGCCTTTCTTGGAATTCTCCATACTGAATCATTTCAGCACCGTATCAACATACATAGATTGGGACAATCTAAGTAACCTTTTAGATCTATCTGTATAGATCTTCATCCCTAGGATGTAGGAAGTTTCTCCTAGATCTTTCATGGAGAGCTGTGATGACAGTCAGATCTTTATTCAATGTAATACAGAGACATCATTCTCAATTAAGAGAATATCATCCATATACAATACTAGAAATACAATTATTGGACCATTAGCCCACTTGTATATGCAGGGCTCCTGTTCGTTCTTAATGAAGCCATACATTTTGATTATTTTATCAAATCATATGTTCCAGCTTCTAGATGCCTGCTTCAATCCATAAATGGACCTCTGAAGCCTACACACCTTAGACTCATCTCTGGACGTGAATCCTTTAGGCTGTATCATATATACCTCTTCATCTAGCTTTCTATTCAGGAAAGCTATTTTTACATCCATCTGTTAGATTTCATAGTCTAGATGGATAGCTATGGCAAGTATAATCTGAATGAATTTGAGTATTGCCATAGGAGAGAATGTCAGATCATAATTAATACCATAACGTTGACGATATCCCTTGGCAACCAAACGGGCTTTATAGGTCTCCATCTTTCCATCTGCGCTCCTTTTTCTTTTGAAGACCCACTTACATCATATAGGTTTAACCCCTTCGGATGGATCAACTAATGTCGATACATCATTGATCTTCATGGACTCCATTTTGGATTTCATGGCCTCAAGCCATTTCTTGAAGTCTGATCTCTACATTACATCCATATAGGTAATCAGATCCTCATCATTCTCATCGAGTTTGATGGGATCCTATCCCGAATCAAGAAATCATAGCATCTATCCGATTGACATGGTACTCTACCAGATCACCTTAAGAGTGCATTTACAATGGGCTTTGGATATGATCTAATCAGATCCAGCTCAGGGTAAATAATTTGTGTCTGTTCTTCCACCTACCAAACTTCATCAAGTTCGACCTTAAAGGCATTAGTTCTTTCACCCAGAAACTTCATTTTCAAAATGACTACCTTAAGGCTAACAAACACTATTTGCTCATCAGCAAGGTAGAAGTAATATCCTTTGATTTCTTTTGGATAACCTATAAAACTATACTTATCAGGCCTAGGTTCAAGCTTGTCTGTCATTAAATGTTTGACACAAGCTGGGCACCCCCAAATCCTAAGATGTGAGAGCATTGGCTTATACCCTATCCATATCTCATATGGTATTTTATTAATAGATTTACTTGAAATCTTATTTAGAATGTAACAAAATAACTCTAGCACATATCCCCATAAGGAGATCGGCAAACCAGCAAACTCTATCATGGATTGAACCATGTCCAATAGGATCTGATTCGTTCTTTCGAACACACCATTATATTATGGTGTTCTAGAAGGGATCCATTGGGAGAGAATTCCATTCTCCCATAGATATGTCAGAAACTCATTAAAAAGGTACTCACTCCCTTGGTCAGATTGGAGAGTTTTAATATCTTTTCTAGTTTGCTTCTCTACCTCATTTCAAAATAGTTTGAATATTTCAAACGACTCCGACTTATGCTTCATTAAATAGATATACCCATACCTGGATAGGCTATTTATGATGGTTATGAAGTAGAAGTATCCATCTCTGGCACTTGAGCTCATAGGTCCGCATACATCTAAATGTACTAGACTCAGAAGTTTAGTGGCTCATTCATCTTTTCCAATAAAAGATGACTTAGTCATCTTACCAAGAAGATAGGACTCACAGGTCGAAAGTGATTCACAATCACTAACCTCAAAAAGTCCTTCTTGAGCTAAACTATTTATTCTTTTCTTGTTAATATGACCCAGCCTATAGTGCAAAAGGTAGACTTTGGACACATCAGTAATTCTAGGGCATTTACCGAAGGATTGAACCACGTTAACTGGCATAGTTAATAAATAAATATTGTTATTCAATCATCCAATAAAAATTATAACCCCATCCCAAATGATATTATAAATTTTTTTTTTATTGATATTTCATAACCATTTATGGCCAAAAGGCCTAAAGAAATGACATTCAATAAGAAAGTTGGACAAAAATGACATTCATTAAGAATAACTTTATTTAAACTGATTATAAGGTTCATGATTCCTAAAGCTAGAATTGGAACTTGTATTCCATCTCTAATGTTTAGGAATCTCTCACCTTGATGAAATCTCCTACTGACCTGTAAGCCCTACATAGAATTATAAATATGATAAGAGCTTCCCATATCTAATACCCAGGCAGTAGAATCAAATAAGAAAAAATTGTTAGGTGTTATCATATAATTACCTTATCCAGCAACAACTTGCTTCCTCCACTGCTAGTTCGGATCCAAAGAGGCAATGTACAGAGGACAGTTCCTCTTTCAGTGCCCCTACTTCTTACGAAAGTAGCACTTGAAAGGAATATTCCCTCAAGCCATTCAAAATTTATTTATTTATTTGGGCTATTCTTTATTTTCCAAACTCATGTAATGATATTTTAAAATAAATAAAGGCATTTATTTCATCATATGCAGTATCTTATTATTTATTTAAGATTATGATGAACCCCATAAATTAAGACTATGGTTTTAGGATTATGATGAGATCGTACCAGTGAGACCTAAAATCTTAAAATCCTAATTTAAACATTCCTGATCGATGGAACATTAAGTTGGGGATCAATGTTTTCGGTAAGACTAGCACATCCTTTGTATGCTCGATTGAAAGGATGATTGATCTCACAATCACTTATGTATGACACAAATATAAGGATGTAGGTGCTCATTAGAGAATAAGTTCACTGAATTGATCCAAGTCAAGAATATCTAATGGAGTCTTATCTGCATGTCAATAGATGATTCTCATGGTGGAATTGTGCATGTAATTCTTAGACCTGAAACTACCATAGAACCTTATATATATAAATCCATATTTTGGTTCATACTCATTCATGACTTAGTCATGTATGGGGTGATCTGGATATGATGGATTATATATGAAGGTTGTGAGTAGATTAACATAGAATCGATCACTCCTGGTAAGAGAAAATCGCATCCTACCTGCTTCAAACAAATGATGATTTAGGAAGACTTTGATCAAAGCATGATAGAAATTAGAAATAATTTCTAATATTTCATTAAATAAATTATCATCATAAGATTGAAAGAAAAATAAATATGATATTGGGTTTGACATATTTTCATACCTCGAGTCATATTCAGGATGTAGGATGATCGAAGGATCTAGTTGCATAATGATTTTTTACTGAAGGATATTTTTGATATTTTTATCAAAATTTTACATCTTTTGGAAAGTTATGATATGTTGCTAGATGTCAATCATGTCTTGTGGATTCTATTGAATTAAAATTTTTTAATTTGATCATTAAATTAGAAAGTATTCTAATTGGTTAAATTGAGTAGCCTAGTTTTGACCTAAATCGGTTTGATTAAGTTTTAACTAGATTAGGTCAAATCACAGCCAGACCCACTATTGGCTAGATGTGGAATCCAATGGGTCATGTACAAAGAGAATTGATTAAAAAATCTAATTAGATTAGACCATTTTTATAAGTTGAACATGCTAGCACATGTAGCAAACCCAAGCACCTAGATTCAAATTGGATTTGAATCGACTTCTAATTTGGGCTAATTATGGTCTGATTTGAGCCAAATTGGATTTGGTCTTGAATTAGGTTAGCCTAGACTGAGTGGGCTTCAGATGGGGCATCACATACTAGAATCCCACATACTAGAGAGAGATATGAGGTGTAGAAGAGTCCTTCTGTAGGTTAAATACTTCGTTATTTGATTAATATTTGCATGAGAAGGGACTCCTTGCCGCCCACTGTTCCAGGACTCCTTGCCGCCCACTCTTCCTTGGCGCCTCTTGGACCAAGTCAAAGTCCCTTAAGATTTTGACTATTGAAAGATTATCTCCACGCTATTTTGCTGAATGGGCATCCCACATTAAGGCCATTGGATGGCCTACTTATCTGATCTAATGGTAGAAATTGATGGTGCCAAAAATAGAAGCCCGTGATTCTTCATAAATAACTTACGTAGAATTAGTTCGAGAGTCCTTCTGCTTTAAGGCACCTCTTGGACTAAGTCTACATGTCATTATTATCTAATGAGGCGTGAGATAGGCTGAAGGGACATGAGATAATAATATGGAAAGGGCGCAAGAAAATGTGTTGGCACCCCTACGTACAGTATAAATAGGGGTGCGCACTGAGAGTCCGACTATTCAGAAAAATTAACTTTTTTCTTACAAGTATTTTCTTATTATCCAATTTACTTTCTTCCCTTCTCTTGTCCAGACCTTATCCTTATAAGGACAAGAAGTCATCTTAAGACAAAGAGATTAGGAAGAAAAATTAAGAAGACAAGGAAAAAAGAAAGAATGGTAAGGAGAGGCAAGGAAGGTGACATAAAGGCTAAGGAAGGTCTTGCCCATTTAATTAAAGTTCTAGTTATTAAAATTTTAATTATATAAATCAGAGGTGCTAGTGTCTTGATCAAATTTTCTTATGGATCAACATTGGAGGGTGAACACGTGGGCACCTAGTGGAACCCTTGACGGATTGCTGTTGGCAATTAGGATCAATTCAGGGTTCAGCAATAAGAGATATATTCAATACATTCTTTTATGTTATAAATGCATGCTATATGATTTAATTGCTAATAAGGTGGTCCTAGGGTTTGGGTTTGGTTTGTATGATTTCATAATTTTGCTTTGAAATTTGTGCTTCCGTCCTATACACCAATCCCATCAGTGGTATTAGAGCAAACCTTATTAGGTTAAATCATATATTGCTTTGCTTATATTATAATGGCATAAATAAAAATATGATATGATTTTTTTTATTAGCATGTTATTTATATGATGTGATCATATTTTTATCTTTTATCATAATGAGATTATGATGTATATATTATTCTATAAAGATTGCCCTAACATAGTGGAAAGAATTCACTATGTAATGATGGTTGTCCTAGAATAAGTGTACATGTTAATATTTTTAGCATAATTAATATTTTCATGCATTTAGGATGTGTATCAAGAACTTTTAAATCCATCTCTAAAATTATATTAAGTTGTAGTGTAATTAACCAATAGCTGAATCAATCTGGATATCTAATTGGTCAGTCGGTGTCTAGGAAAAGTGGTTCATGATTGATAAAGGGAACGTAATTTTTTAATTGATTCCGTTGTCTGACCTGGCTAATTTATTGGTGTCTAAGGAAAGCAACGAGGGGGCTTCCATCTCTCTCCCACTTACCTAGCTGATTCGATAAATTTAATTTTAGATTGAAATGCTTAGTATTATATTCACTACATTAAGATCTTCCTTCATGCTAGGTCCTTATTATGTCCAGAATCATATTAGTTTTGTTGTGTAACCATAAGATCTATCATGAAAAATGATATAATATTAATCTAGTGCATTCAGATGCTTACAGCATTTTGAATATACTACTTTGTTATGTAACCATAAGAGCAGTTATATTTCATTTTGATTGTATAGAAATGAAGGATTCTACTTAACTAAAATATTAAAGTTTGTTGTGCTAACATAAGGCTATTAATATTTTAGAGGCAAGGGCTTTTTATTGAGAGTTGTATAAAATGCAATTGGAAAGAGTTTCCTATCTTTGAACTTATAATAGGTTTATTGTGCAACCACAAGACCTTTTATAAGAAATTAGGATCTTATTCTCACTAAGAAAATCAATTAGAGGGTTATGATTTTTGATTAAATAGTGGAAGACATAATTAAATTAAAGTCCTAATTTAATTATGTATGTCATCATGAGTTGTTTGCTTATGTATTATTTTTTATTATGTAGATTAAATGGCTTCTTTACTTTCATTGCGTTCAATTTTTGATTCAAATAAATTGATTGGTCCAAATTATGTGGACTGGCTGAGAAACCTAAAAATAGTACTCAATCAAGAAAAACTCTCCTATATTTTTGATGCCCCTGATCCTAAGCCATTAGGGAAAGATGCTATAGATGAAGATAAGTCAACACACAAGATGTGGCAAAATGATTCTCTTACTATCAAATGCATCATACTTGCCTCCATGAATAATGAATTATAGAGGCAGCATGATGGCATGGACACTCAGTCTATATTGCTCAATCTAAAAGAGCTTTATGAAGAGCAGAGTAGGACTGCTAGATATGAGATATCTAAGCAATTATTCCATGCAAGAATGATAGAAGGAACCTCCATACAAAATCATGTTCTGATGATAATTGACCTAATCACTCGATTAAGTCAATTAGGTTTTGTTATGGATGGAGAGTTAAGTCAGAATTTGATCCTACAATCACTCCCAAAATTATTTTTTTAGTTTGTCATGAACTATCACATTAACAAACTAAATTCTTTCTTGCCTAAGCTGTTAAATATGCGTAAGATAGCAGAAAGCCATATCCAAAAGGACAAGGCTCCTCTTCTTCTTGTGGATGGGATTTCCAAGATGAAGATAGGCAAAAAGGGTTCAAAGAGGAGGCTGAATCCTAAAGGTGGTATAAATAAGAAGAAAAAGAAAAAGAAGGTCTCTAGACAAACAACCTATTTTCACTATGACAAAATAAGTAATTGAAAGAGGAATTATAAGGCTTACCTTGCAACCGTGAAGTCTAGTGCAAATAATGTACCAAAAGGTATGTATGAGATACATACTATATTGTCATTAAATTCTTCCATTCCAAACTCTTGGATATTAGATACCGACTGTAGTTTTCATATCTGCAAATCTTTATAGGGACTATAGAAAATTAAGAGTTTGAAGAAAGATAACTTCAAGCTTTATGGCGCTGGAGAAGAGACTATCCAAGTAGAAGCTGTAGGGATAAATATATTGAAGTTATCTTCTGAAAAGATCTTAGAGCTTACAAATTGTTATTATATGCCTAAGATCATTAGAAATATTATATCTATACCCTTGCTATTAAAATAAAGTTATAGTCTTGATGTAACGAGCGAAGGTTGCTCGATTAAATATTTTAATTAAAATATTTATTTTGGCATATTTAGCAATGGTTTGTTGACTCTATGTTTGGATGACAATATATTTCATATTGATGAAAATAGAAAACATAAGAGAGATGACAAAAATAATACTTTACTTTGGCATTGTCAATTAGGTCATATTAGTGAGGCTAGGATTAACAAGTTATACAAAGAAAAGTTCTTTGATCTTTTTGATTATGAATCATTAGGAACTTGTAAATCATATCTCATGGGTAAAATGACCAAGACTCCATTTAGTGGACATGAAGAAAGAAAAAGTAAGTTATTAGGACTTGTACATACAGATGTATGTGGTCCTATGACAACTCAAGCCAGAGGAGGATATGTTAGATATATGTGCCCTAGAAGTCAGAATTAGCTGACACTTGTAATACACTTTTAGGGGCAAAATTATAATTTTGACTATAATCAATAAAATGGGTTATTTTCTATCACATATGTATATTTAATGTTTGTGATACATCCTTTGAGTTAATGGTAATGATAATTCATATTTTCAAGAGTTGAAAATTTAAGACATGAATAATCATTATTAACTCATAAAATGCTCCCGACCATAGGATCATCACGAGGATGGTGATTGATCTAGAAGGTTGGTGTATAATCACTTCTCTTTAGTAGATGAGTCTTGAGTCTACGGTATGGAGACATCGGAGCAAGAGTACAGGTACTCGTTAGAGAATGAGGGCACTGAGCGTGACCACCTCGAGTAGTCATTAGGAAGTCTACCATGTCATCAATGACTGACTCGATGCTGTAGTAGTGTGTCTGGTTCTTTGATCTGAGGTGCATCGATAGTTCACCTTGAGGGTGTTATAGTTTGACTACACCATTACTCGATCTCCTGGCCATATGGAACCTTAAGGTGTATGTTGGCTATAGCATGTTCATTGTAGAAATTGAATAGCATCAAGATGGAATCTATCTACCTCGGTGGTAGAGGAGCAGCCCTATGATGATCATGAGAATCAAGTTCAGAAGCCCATGGCCATGGCAGAGTGAAATAATAGAAAGAGTTTCTATTTAGCTTTTCACATCGGACTTGAATCGAATGATTACATCATATGATAGAGACTAGGGTTTGACGAGTTCACCTTAAAACCCTAATCTGATCGGGGCTCAAGATAGAAGAACTTAATCACACAGGTAGCTGCACCAAGAGGTTCGCATTCAGCTCTGATGGGTTGCCACCATATACTGCTAGGTGTCACTGGTGGATTTTGAGAGCAATTAGAATGATTTAGATGATCGATCATTCTAGCTGTTCGAATCAGAAGAGTTCTGATCCATCGAAAGGAGTTTCGATGATGTCGATGATAGAGATCATGACATATCCCATTACCATACAGAACTGAACCTAACTGGATCACACAAACAAGGGTTTGAATCTGGTGATCATCAATTGAACCGATCTAGTTCAATTGATCTGAATGAGATTCAATTAGGTTCAAGAAAATCATGCTAGCACTCGATTGAACCTAACGTTCTTCTTTTACTATCATAAATAGTTGTCCTGACTGAGCCAAAGGAGTTTGTGCTCGATCAAAGGCCTTCACTTAGTCTGACTGGAGCTTGTCCAGATCAAAAAAGGGTTGTCTTATTTTGTAAGATAATACCTACCATTTTTGGTCACCTGCTATTTCTCGTCTTTTGACTTTGGTCAAAAGTTGACCTTTGGCTGGTCAAATGCTGACTATTGACACTTTGACTTTTGTCCATGTGTCATGCACCTATTGGGGAGCTGGTGGGGGCTTGTCCTCTAGGCAGAACCTGGCAAGGAGGAGGGCGCACGCCACCCTTGGTGTGTGCCCAAGCTAGAGGCACTCAGGAGTCCCTGTTGGATAGGGACTCCATCTCCTTTTTGGATTCCAATTAGACTCCTCCTAAGATCCAAGTTTGACTGATCTTAGGTGCCATCTAAGGAGAAATCCAAGAGACTCTATTCCCACTAATCAGATTTAGATCTGATTTCACAAAGGGTTGTGATTAGTTGGAAAGAAGAGGAGTTGGATCACGCATAGTCTATAAATAAGACCCTGCGCCCAACCCAAAGAGCATTAAAAAAAAGAATAGAAAAAATCCCATGCCCAAGGCTAGTTCTCTCCTCCTCCTCTATGCCAAGACCATCTTCTCCCTCTCCTCTCCATGTCTAAAGTAGTTTGGGATCTTGGTTGGTGCAATCCAGACGAGACAAAGGCGACAGAAAGCTAGAAGGCTGCGCTGCTGCAAAGGACAACTGCTGATCTTCGCAAGATATTTTGAAGGTCCTCCAAATTAGATTCAGATCTAATTTTTGGAGACATGATAGAGAAGAAGAGGATCTTCAGATCCAACCTGAGTGGATACCGATAGAGGCCAGGCACTTGCATGGCTAGATCCAGAACCTTCCGCTGCTTACAAGATCATCAACGGATAATAGGATTACCCTACATCAAGATAAATTAAATTTGATTTAATTTAATTTAATTTATTTTAATTATTAAAATAATTAATATCAGATTTAAAATATTGTAGATCTAATCTGAATCAAAGAAAAATTTTTGAAATATATCTCTTGATCTAATCAGATCTAAACGAACCTAGTCCAAGAAATCAGGATTTTCCTTCAACTGATATCAGAGCCATGGTTCTAAAATATTTAGATCTAATTTTAAATTTATTTTAATTATAAAATAATAAATTTTAGATGTCACATAAGATGTGATCAGATTTGAAATCAAAAAAATTAAAATTAAATAATTTGGATCTAAGATTAGAAATTATGCATGATTGGAATAGTCTTGCATGTTTTTAATTTAATTTAATTAAATCATATTTTAGATCTATTTATTTACTATTTTTTGATATTATAATTATTATAATAATATCTAAAAATTAATAAATAAAAATTATTTAATTTTAACATCATATGAGATATGATTGATGCATGTCTAGACTAGTTGTAGAATAGTTCTACATAGTTGTCTAAATTAGAGTTTATTTTGATAAGATCAATTTAAATCTAATTTTTTAGATTATTATGAGATAATTTAGATCTAAAAATATGCATGATTTGATACATGAGATGTATGCAAAATATGTTATGATTAGATCTAATTTGTATATAAGATATATGATATAGATCTAAAATTATTTTGTAGTATTACATGTTCCTAATTAAGGCATTCCTCTTGGCCGTCCGATCATAAGAATAAAGAAAGGGTTTAAAGGCCCTCTCCTCCCATCCGATGGAGTGTTCTTATGATGTGTACGAATGCTGCATGTTCGTCCTTAATTAGAAATCCAAAACTTACTATCTGCAAAACCCTAGATCCTGAAATCCTAGGATTTATTGTGCATATTTTATTTATGAACCCTACTTAATTAAAAATTAAAATTATGAAATATTAATTAAGTCTATAATTAAGAATTTCAGATCTAAGACATATTCATAATACTAGGTTCGGGCTTGGCTACCTCAATTAGGTCTAAGCAGTTGATCAAACCGAATCAAGAGTTGGTTAGATGGGATTAACAATGCTTAAATTGATCAGCCTAATAGGATTAAGTCTGATCAAGATCGAGTCATGATCAAGCAAGACCTAATTAGGCTCAGAGGTTAGAGTCTGGATTGTAGGCTAACCCAATTGGTTCTGGCTCAATAATTTGGTGTCTAAGGTAAGTTTGGCACATACGACCGATTGATTTTTAATTGAGAGCTACTCGACCTGAATGTATTCTTGTACGAGTTAATGGCATATCCCTTCCTCGGGTCTTACTTACCTGGCCATATCTGTCAACTCAATTCTAATTAGAGGTAGTCAATAATCCAAGCTAACCCATGCCACTAGGTTAGTCATAATTGTTATGACTATGACAAGTCAAGTTTAATGAGACCTGAATCAATTCTTCCTAAGAAAAGATTAAGTCTGAGGTCTTCCACCATTGTAGATATGCGGGCCCTTCTCGGGGTTGATTGTTCTCGACTGGATATAGTGGCTCAGTTGCACCGAAAAGATGCAACCATGTCTATTAGGCATTGGATGCTATGGGCTGGAGGATGAGTTAGGCTCAATATTTCGGATACGGTGAGAGATTCAATTAAGAATCCAGTCTGTGTAAATGGTGGGTTTGACTTAACTAAGGAGTGGATCAATATGTTAGATATATGTGCCATAGAAGCCAGAATTGCCTGGCACTTGTAATACACTTCCAGGGGCAAAATTGTAATTTTAACTAATATCAATAAAATGGATTATTTTATATCACATATGTGTATTTAGTGTCTGTGATACATCATTTGAGTTAATGATAATGATAATTCATATTTTCAAAAGTTAAAAATTTAAGACATGAATAATCATTGTTAACTCATAAAATACTTCCGACCATAGGATCATCATGAGGATGGTGATTGATCTGGAAGGTTGGTATACAATCACATCCCTCTAATAGATGAGTCTTGAGTCTACGATGTGGAGACACCGGAGTGAGAGTACAGATACTCGTTAGAGAATGAGGGCACTGAGCATTACCATCTCGAGTAGTCATTAGGAAGTCTACCTTCTTATCAATGACTGACTCGATGCTGCAGTAGTGTGTCTAGTTCTTTGATCTAAGGTGCATCGGTAGTTCACCTTGAGGGTGTTATACTTTGACTACACCATTACTCGATCTCCTAGCCATATGGAACCCTGAGGTGTATGTTGGCTATAGCATGTTCATTGTAGGAATTGGATGGCATCAAGATGGAATCTATCTACCTCGGTGGTAGAGGAGCAGCCCTATGATAATCATGAGAATCAAGTCCAGAAGTCCATGGCCATGGCTGAGTGAAATAATAGAAAGAGTTTCTATTTAGATTTTCACATCGGACTCGAATCGAATGATTACGTCATATGACAGAAACTAGGGTTTGACGAGTTTACCTTAACCCTAATCTGATCAGGGCTCAAGATAGAAGGACTTAATCACATAGGTAGCTACAACAAGATGTTCACATTCAGCTCTGATGGGTTGCCACCATATATGTTGAAGGAAAATCCTGATTTCTTGGATCAGGTTCGTTCAGATCGGATCGGATCAAGAAATATATTTTAAAAAATTTTTTCTTTGATCATAATCAGATCTGAGATGTTTTAGATCTAATTATTATTATTTTATAAATTAAAATAAAATTAGATAAATTAAATCAGATTTAATTTACCTTGATGTGGGTAATCCTATTACCCATTGATGATCTTGTATGCAGCGGAAGGTTCTGGATCTAGCCACGCAAGTGCCTGGCCTCTATCGGTATCCACTTGGGCTGGATCTAGAGATCCTCTTCTTCTCTATCATGTCTCCAAAAATCAAATCTGGATCTGATCTGGAGGATCTTCAAAACTCCTTTTGAAGATCAACAGTCGTCCTTTGCAGCAGTGCAGCCTTCTAGCTTCACTCGCCTTTCTTTGATCTGGATCGCACCAACCAAGCTCCAAAACTCTTTTGAATGTAGAGAGGAGAGGGAGAAGGTGGGTTTGGCATGGAGGAAGAGGGAAGAGGCAGCCTTGGGGCATGGGAAATTGTGATTCAAAACATACTTTGAGTTGGGCGTAGGGTCTTATTTATAGACTAAGCATGATCCAACTACTCTTCTTCCCAACCAATCACAACCCTTTATGAAATCAGATCTAAATCTGATTGGTGGGAATAGAGTCCCTTGGATTCCTCCTTAGAGGGTGCCTTAGACCAGTCAAAGTTGGTTCTTAGGAGAACTCTAATTGAAATCCAAAAAGGAGATGGAGTCCCTGTCCAACAGGGACTCCTGGGCGCCTCCAGCTTGGGCACATGCCAAGGGTGGCGTGTGCCCTCTTCCTTGCCAGGTTCTGGCCGGGGACAGGCCCCCACCAGCTCTCCAATAGGTGCATGACATGTGGTCAAAAGTCAAAGTGTCAGTGGTCAACATTTGACCAGTCAAAGGTAGACTTTTGACCAAAGTCAAAGAATAAGAAATGGCAGGTGACCAAAAATGGCAGGTAATGTCTTACAAAATAAGACAACCTTTTCTGACCTGGACAACCTCCAGTCAGACCATATGAAGGCCTCTGATTGAGCACAAACTCCTTTGGCTCAGTCAGGACAACTTATTTATGATAGCAAAAGAAGAACGTTAGGTTCAATCGAGTGCTAGCACGATTTTCTTGAACCTAATTGAATCTCATTCAGATCAATTGAACTGGATCAGTTCAATTGATGATCACTAGATTCAAACCCTTGTTTGTGTGACCCAGTTAGGTTCAGTTCTGTATGGTAATGGGATATGTCATGATCTCTATCATCGACATCATCGAAACTCCTTTCGATGGATCAGAACTCTTTTGATTCGAACTGCTAGAATGATCGATCATCTAAATCATTCTAATTGCTCCCAAAATCCACCAATGACACCTAGTAGTATATGGTGGCAACCCATTAGAGCTGAATGCGAACCTCTTGGTGCAGCTACCTGTGTGATTAAGTCCTTCTATCTTGAGCCCCGATCAGATTAGGGTTAAGGTAAACTCGTCAAACCCTAGTTTCTGTCATATGATGTAATCATTCGATTCGAATCCGATGTGAAAATCTAAATAGAAACTCTTTCTATTATTTCACTCTGCCATGGACATGGACTTCTGGACTTGATTCTCATGATTATCATAGGGCTGCTCCTCTACCATCGAGGTAGATAGATTCCATCTTGATGCCATCCAGTTCCTACAATGAACATGCTATAGCCAACATACACCTCAGGATTCCATATAGCTAGGAGACCGAGTAATGGTGTAGTCAAAGTATAACACCCTCAAGGTGAACTGCCGATGCACCTTAGGTCAAAGAACCAGACACACTACTGCAGCATCGAGTTAGTCATTGACAAGAAGGTAGACTCCCTAATGACTACTCAAGATGGTCATGCTCAGTGCCCTCGTTCTCTAATGAGTACCTGTACTTTCGCTCCGATGTCTCCACACCATAGACTCAAGACTCATCTACTAAAGAGAAGCAATTGTACACCAACCTTTTGGATCAATCACCATCCTCGTGATGATCCTATGGTCGGGAGCATTTTATGTGTTAACAATGATTATTCATGTCTTAAATTTTCAACTCTTGAAAATATGAATTATCATTACCATTAACTCAAAGGATGTATCACAGACACTAAATACACATATGTGATAGAAAATAACCCATTTTATTGATATTAGTCAAAATTATAATTTTGCCCCTAGAAGTGTATTATAAGTGTCAGCCAATTCTGACTTCTAGGGCACATATATCTAACAATCTCCCACTTGTCCTAAAGCCAATTGACTACAAGTCTAAGTCCCATCTTCTCAAGATGGGCTTCGATCCTCTACTGGCCCAACGAATTTGTAAGTGGGTCTGCCACATTATCTGTGGAGTTGACTCTCTTGACCTCGATGTAACCCTTCTCGAGGTAATCGTGGATGAGGTGGTATCTCCGCTCAATATGCTTGGATTTTTGGTGAGACCTCGGCTCCTTAGCAAGGGCTATGGCGCCATTGTTGTCGCAGTATAGAGGAATGGCATCTGATGGCATTACTCCGATTTCTGCAGCAAACTTCTTGTACCAGAATGCTTCCTTCACAGCCTCTGATGTAGCGATATATTCTGCTTCCATGGTGGAATCTGCTATCATGGTTTGCTTGAAACTCTTCCAGCCGACAGCACCATCATTGCACATAAACAGACTCACAGATGTCAACTTTCGATCATCTATATCGGACATGAAATCCGAGTCTGTGTATCCCTAGACTTGGAGTTCTCCATTACCAATGATCAACATCATATCCTTAGTTCTTCTCAAGTACTTAAGGATACAATTCATAGAAGTCCAGTGTTCTTCACCTGGATTTGACTGATATCTGCTTGTGACACTCGTAGCATGGGCTATATCAGATCGTGTACATAGCATGGAAAACATGAGGCTCCCTATT